>JAPQRP010000002.1:12525403-12552561 GCA_037367295.1 Apogon hyalosoma
TTCCATGTTTTCTTTTCTGTCTGTTTGAGTCACATGATACACACAGGAGTTAGGACTGGATTGCATAACCATTGTTTCTGATGACTTTTAATGGTCTAATAATTTTTTCCAAGACTGTATCACAATCAACAAATAGGGTTCCCTATTGATTTATTACTTCAATTATAGTTCAGTTCAGTTATAGTCTTGCTTCATTCAGTTGAAGATTTTATTTTTATAGGACAGTACGATAAATGTATTTTCTTTGTTTTTATTATTACATCTCCAGGTCAAATCACTATTTTATGTATTACTGTTTTGCAAAATCATGGATTTTTGGAACCATTTTTTCCTCTGAGGGCAAAATCACTGCATGATAAGCCCAAAGTAATACCATAAATGTGCTGCATCAGGGATGATCACATCAACAAATATACCATTACTAAACACGGTAAATGGAAAGAATGTATTATTTCGTTTATGTTTTCTGTGATTATTACAATTTTCATTTACAGCATCAGTGAATTTTTGTTAAATCTCCTGAGGCTCAGGGAAGTAAAAGTTTCTGCTGTTTTGTATTAAATAATCATCTTGGGTGAAAACAGCAGGATGCAACAACTTTTTCAGATACTTTTTTTTTTTTTTTTTAATTTTAACGGAAATGCTTTGCAGAGGACAACAGTTTTTTTTTATTCTCATATATACATTGTTGAGTCTCAAGAGGTTAAAACATAACCATAAATTACAGAACAGCATAACAAAAGTACACGTACAAATCATTTTAAGCAAAAATGTAGCTTTTTTTCCCCTATTTTGTGCTCAGTAACATCTAAAATGAATAAGTTATTATGAAAGATTGTATTCCAAATTCAGGAAAGGTAGAATTTAAGAGAAGAAGAAGAAGAAGCCAAAACAGCCTTTTTTAAGACATGATCGCATGTGGAAGCCGCTGTTTTTTCTTCTAAACCTTTATTTTTTAAATTTTGCGGCGATAAAGAAGCTGGAAAATACATTGTAAATCATTATATTTGAGGGTTGAGACTTTTTTTTCTCGTTAAGGTTGAGGTTAAGGTCAGGGTTAGGTCTGTGGATGTCGTGTTTATGGCTAATGCTTAGATAAGTCCCTATTAAATGAATGGAAGTCAATGTAGAGTCCCTTAAATGCATGGAAACCTAACTGTTCATGTGTGTAGTAGCTTAGACCAGTGCAGAGACAGAGAAACAGAGACAGAGAAAGGGAGATGGCACATTAGGCCTGAGGGTGCATCATTATTAGAGAGCCTGGCTTCTCTCCCTCTCCCTGTATTTCCATTTCCACCTCCCTCCCTCTCCCCTCCCTCTCTCTCTCGCCGCTCCATCCAATCACAGGAGAGGTTGAAGGACGAACAGAGAACCGTCGGCCGTACACCGGCTTCCACACAGGGCAACACAGCTCCTGCTCTCTAATTATGCCATGATACAATGCAATATTCCTCTGCAAATATTCCCACATAAATTCATTTCACAACCCATTAAAGATACAGCGGGTGAGATCATTTACATCACAGTGTCCCAGTACAATACAGCACGACGCAGGCTTTTACAACGGCGCGAAATGTGCCAAGTCCCCCTGGTTTAACGGCAACCTGGTAGGCATTAACTCAACATAATGTCTCACAAATTAAAGTATTGCTGGGGCTACCACTGTGGCGTCAGATAAATGTGCTCTATTAGGAGGCCCCAAGCTGTGAGCAAAACAATTGATTGCTTGTTTGTGTTTTCATATGGCGTCCACAAACATGCAGAGTGATGGATGGGAGCCCGCCATCTCAAGTTCCTGTCAGTTGATTACTCTTGGTGTTATCCCCCTCCTCTCCCCATCCTCTAATAGCAGAGCTGGTCAATCTGCACACCTTCTATTTTCTCTGTTGAGACTGTAGGGAAGCTCGGAGGGCGAGGGGGGTCAGAGGAGGCCGATGGGAGCTGAACTCAGGCCAAACAGAGCAGAAGTGATAGCAGAGACTGCATTTATTTCCACACTACAAGACTTCATGTTCAAGTTCTAAGTGACGACGGTGTCGGGTTTTATGTTATTTTTTTCCCGTACGTTGACAGTTTTATTCTATTTCTGTGTTTGATATGTTTCTAAAACCAGCGTGAGATGACAGCGATGTTGGAAACGCACCCGCAAGTCAGGTTACAACGGCAGAGAGCGTCACATTTGTTTCGTGCTGAACACAAACTAAAATGATAAAATGGAGGTGTCTTCTTCCATGTGAATAAAGTCGGATTCTGTCTGGACTGCTACATAGTGGTTTAACCCTTTAAAGGACACTCATTGAAACACTCCGAAAGGGTTTGTCTCCTTTCTGTCCCTACCTGTCCCACTTTCATAGACTTACACAGAAGTAGTTGATTTTTTTATTCTAAGAAGGATCTGTCTTATGATGCCATATATTGGTATTCCACAACTATCTAAGCCTCCAGATGCTGCAGCAGCAGCTGAACTCACCCCCATTTACCATCACCTTGCACCAGCAATATTTCCTAAAAATCACATCAAAGCTTTTATGCAGTTTTATCAACTTATATATCATTCATGCATATAATACTTAGGCCCAATCCCAAGTCACCCCTTGCCCCTCCCCCTTACCCCTACCCCTTGGCCCTTGCACTTGACACTTCCCCTTGAAATGGAGCTGCAAGGGCTAGGGGTTGAAGTATTCCCCATGAAATGGAACAACCCTTCGCGACCTGTTGCGTCATCAGCAGTCATCAATGCCGCAATGAACAGATGCGACAACTTTGTTTCCGAAAGGATTCATCATGCCATAAAGTCATAAACTGACAAAAAAAAACCAAAAACACTCATATTCACTACTTACAGCTGCAAAATGTCTAGAAACTCTCTCTGAATGACTGTATAGTGTTAAAAAAAAAACAAACAAAAAAAAAAACAACATGCTTCTTGACCTCACTGAGACACAGGATTGGCCCCATATTTAATATTTGAGGAAATGACCAAAAATAGTCACTTGCCCGATAAAGGGTTAACCCTTTATAGGGGGCTCTTCGAAATACTCTCAAATTCAAAATTTCAACCTTATTGTGTTATTGAAGGACATAACAAGACTTTATTACTTTTGTGCATTATTTCATTTTTTTTTTTTTTTTTTTTTAACTGTTATGTAGAAAATCAAGGTTAATGAAGTTACCATATTTGGTTCCTTACCAATAAGTGGCCAAAAAAAAAAACAAAATCCAAGAGGTACACTACCAGTCCAAAGTTTGGACTCACCTTCTCATTTAAATGACTTGAGCTGGACCTCAGATGGCCAACAAGTGCTCAGCATCACTGGGAACTCCTTCAAAACTGTAGAAAAACATTTCAGGTGATCGCTTCATGAAGCTCATCGAGAGAATGCCAAGGATGTGCAAAGCAGTAATAAAAGAAAAATGTGACTATTTTGAAGAATCTTAAATTTAAAACATGCTTTGAGTTAAGTCACACTTTTAACTCCATAATTCCATGTGTTCATTCAGTTTTGATGCCTTTAGTGAGAATCTACAATGTAAATAGTCATGAAGATAAAGAAAAACCAGGTGAGTCCAAACTTTTGACTCGCAGTGTATATATTAAATATACAAGAAAAATGCATGCAACATTAGAACATCAGTTTTAGAACATTACAACACAAGTGCTGACACAGACACCGGTCAACATCCACATTATCACTTTGAACATCATTAGTACCATTACTTCATGAGATTGTTGCCTCACTGTCCTCCCTGTAACTGTTGCTGTCACTGTCTTTTAATACATGTGGAAATGACCAAATATAGTCACTTGCCCAATAAAGGGTTAACACAACACAAATGAACCATTTACAGAGTTGAAATAGGCCACATGATTCTTTTTGCCCATCAGTGTCACCATACATGCAAGTCTGGCATGAAAAAGCTGATTCTCTGCAGCTTTTTTCTGCGCAAATACATCAAATTTCATTGTATAGTCAGTATCGATTCAACACATTTATACAAAACAGAAAGAATAGAGTTGAGACTCAATGTTTTCATGACATTGACTCAACAAAAGGGAAGATGAGTAGAATGACCAAAACTGTGCTCTTACATGAATAACACCCCCCCTTTTTTTTGTTTTCTTAAACTTCATGTTAATTTATTTGCATAGCTCCATCTTATGCAAAGACAGTGCAAAGTGTACAAAACATGCTTAACAATACAAAGTGCAATGCAAAAAAGAACCTTTACATATACCTACAAGTACAAACATTGAATAAATTGCGCATATTGGCCAAAATTTGCAGAACAATTCCTACACTGATCATGTCTTTCTCTATCTGCTTGCTATAAACCGACATAAACAGGAGTGTGATCATTTTTCAGAAGCGGCTACTGACAACAGTTTGTCAACAGGAGGCAAAAACCAGACTTCACTGTCAAACTCAGTTGCTTTCTTGCTATAGATCTTACCCTTAGCTCCACCCTGAGAGGTTTTGTGGTGCAACAACAACATCACGCTCCTTCACGTTCGCTTCTGAGGAACAATTATCATCCTGACCACATGAGATCACTTGCCTGGGAAACATAAACATAGACAGTCTTACAGTTTCTGAGTATTATATTGACCAGTGTTTATTTTTCATCTCGGTTTAGTGCATTTTAATACATTATGAATAGCATTTCTGATTACTTTTCTGAATGTATTATAAAATGATACTTGCCTTGCATTTCCGAGCCTTTTTTATTCTTTCACAGTGTAATCTAGTTATGAGTACCTTGCTTGAAAGTGTAATCATCCACTTAAACCATTTGGACTCACCAGCTCTAATATGTGATCTAATTATGCTCCTTTTCCACTGGACTGCTCGTCTTCAAAGCTGGTTTAGTGAAGATAATTTAGTAAGTATATTAAGCAATTGAACCATTGTTACTAACCATAGCAATGGTTTCAAATTAAGTAGTCCATTCAAAAATGATGCATTTTATAAACATGTAATCAAACCGCAACCATAGAGTATTAGCTTCAAACATACAAACAGAAAAGATCGAGCAGAGGCAAAAATTTCAGACGCTGTCTTATGTGGTGTTTCATTTTTTTAGTGCGTGAAAACTCACTTTAGATGCACTAAATTAAGTGTATTGTCTCCGGATTTATGTTAATTTGTAATGTAAACACTAAGATATGCTGATAAATTAATCTTACACAGGCATTTGAGAGTTATTTGTTACCTTTAATGGTGAAAAATGACATTTCAGAAGCTCAGGATGTGCTTGTCACTTGCTGATTCATTTTTTGCTTCCGAAATTTAAAATATGAGTGGAAACTGAGTGTAAAACACAGCATGAGCGCAGCTTTTCCATCAGTGTTCCTGGGTTCAGTGCACTCATTACTGTTATCAGGATGCTGCCGCTGTTGTGTGTCCAGGTGAGAGCGAGCTGGGTCTCAGTGAGGATATCGCTGCATTAATTGATATTTAGCTCGATCCGTCTCATAGGTGCTGATTGCAGGTGCAGCTGCAGAAATGATGAGAATGCCCTCCCATTGCTCCTCAACATTATTCACTTCACCACCACTGCTCCCCCAATCCCCCCGCCTACCCCTCACAAACCTTGACTGGTGCAAAGTGGATAATCCACAGTAACGTGCAGAAGTCTAGGGCCATTTTTAGCTTAGGGATGTAAAATAGCATCTCCTTTTTATTAAGTAGAATGAAAATGCAGGAAATATGGCTTAAGTCAGTATCTCTGTATTCATTGTGACCATAAAAAGTCACCCAAACATGTAATTAAGCCAAACCTGCTGCAAAATAACAATAAATTATTGCAGCAAATTTACATTATCTGTAAAAAAAAAAAAAAAAAACAGATAGGACATGGTAAGTGCAAAGGAAGGAGCCAGATTTTTGACTGTTTCTTTCAAAATACTATATGTTTAGTATGTATTTCCTGTATTTTCCAGTTATATCTCGATTCAGAAACTGACGGATACATATGGTCATAATAACAAAAGGCTAATGGTGGCCTTAGACTTTAGCACACTCCTGTATGACCTTTTACATGATAAATATAAGATACAAAACCACCTAAATTAATCACACTAATCATATTTTGGGGACTTTTGATTCATGCTAGTTTGAAAGATTTTTTTCTCTGTTTTATATTAGCCACATAATAGTATTTAGAAAGTAAATGCCATCTTTTTTTGTCCATAAAAAAAGGCTGTTCGATAAATAAACCACATGTAGCAGTGAAGGATGAATAGCAGTAACTGGCTGCAGATTTTCACGCACTAAATGTGGAGTCTCCTGCAGTAAACTGGATGTTTTATCTTGGGGAGGAGAGCAGCCAAGAGGAAGCCTGGCTGCAACGCCAGCCAAGACAGCTAATTACATTTTCCATCTCGACAAGAATGGAGGATCCCTTCCTATGTTATTAATCATAATGAGGGGAATATAATAAGCTACCATACATCATGCCGTTGACAGTCGTAGTTTGCCATTTGCAAGCCCAAGCATTCTTCTTCTTTTAATGGCCATAAACTGAATTAATGTACACTGAGTTCGATGCCCATAATCAATTGTGGATGAGATTTAAAGCCTTTTAGCCACACCCTCCAGGATTTTTGGATGGATCTCAACAGCGTTACCATCCAGGAAATTACTGTAGGTGTTTAGGTGTGTTACATGCATTAGTGTGTGTAGGTAAAACTGCCTCTTCTAACAAATAGAGTATGTTCATATACAACTACTTAGCGTCTAAATACTTTCAGAGATGGGATTTTTTTAGCTGACATACGGTTGAGTTTATGAGTGTTTTATTTACACATTAAAAGTCACACATGAAGTGGATGCAAAGAGTATATATTCTGTTACAGATTCAGCTAAAAAGACCCAGATCATTTTCTCAAGGCTTGGAAAACAGTTGTTTAGAACATAAGGTGATATATTTCACTCATCAGAAAGGATGACAAAGATGCGTCAATGTGGAAATAGGGGTAAATTTGTAAGCAGTGGTGGAATAAATGTACAGATCCTCTAAGTAAACATACAAAGACTAAGGTCAAGGTGGCTTGTTTTGTTATGCTCATATGGAAATTCAGTCTCTGCATTTGACCCATTCTAATACACACAGTAGCATTAGCAATTAGCACTTAGCACATAAGGAGCAGTGAGCGTCCATTGAAGGTACTCAGGGACCAACTTCAGATCTTCATCAGTACTGGAGAATTAACCTGGAAAGCTCAACTGTGAACCCAAACTGTAAAAGTGCTTCATAATAAGTAACGAGGGTATTCTTTTTGGTTCGTTTTTTTTTTTTTTTTTATTTGTCTGTTTGTGTGCTTGTTTGTTTGTTTGTTTGTTTCAGCAACTTTACGCAAACACTATTTGGCCAATTTCCATGAAATTTTCAAGAAAGGTGTGAGGTGGTCCAGGATAGATCCCATTAAATTTTGGTGAATGTAGGTCAAAGGTCAAGGTCAAGGTCACCAAAAATGTGTTTTCGCAATGATAAGAAATAGGGCAAATCCGGTAAAACATTTGCAAGGGGCAGGGTTTGTTGTGCCTGGCAGCACTTGTTTTAATCTGAATCTGAATTAGCTTTTAAAAAGTCATGCTGTCATGAATAACTCACTGTTTCTTATTCTGTTATACTGTTGTTAGTCTGTACATCGGGTACTGCTGTTGCTGTGCTTATATTTATGTTGTTGATGTTTATGTACTTTAAAAGATTTGAACAGCCATTATGAATGATCCCAGACTATGATTGCTTGATTTGATCTGTGGCAATAATCTCTGTGCTTGTTCCTACTAAAATAAAAACAAAATGAAATGAACCCTTGAGTTTGTTCCAAACATGCAAAATTAACATGGATGTTGTTGTCATTGGATACAAACAGGACAAAACACTGTGACTTGATAAGAATTAAAGCTTTCAGACAAAAGTAGTGGAGTAAATAGTACAATACTAGGAAGTACAAGTACCTCAGATGTACATTATAAGCACAGTACTTGAGAAAATATACTTAAATAGATTTGACCATCACACCAAAAGAAATTATTTCTTAATTTAATTTAATTTAATTTTTTATGATTATTTTTTTTGAAGGTATTCCAGTTGAATTAAAATTAGGTCATGCTTTCAGGCCCCTGGCATTAAAATCATTTTCAACAAACCACATTAAATACTTTTTTGGGTCGTTGTCATACAAATGGTAGCCGACAATAGTGTTACGTCAAATATTAGCTTAGTATAAAAAGGATTTTGCAGGAGGTTGTATTTCTATACATGCATATGCAGTCAGTCAGTTGTTTTCTGTAAAAGTGTGTTTTTGTCATTGATTTGTTGTTGAAAGCGACAGTAAAGGGCAAACAGTGAACCATATTTCTTCTTTCGTTGTCAACCCTGACATTTCTGAATCAACTAGGGGAAGCGATTCTATCACTGTGTTTAATAACAGTACGAAAAATGAAAAGATCCTGAAGGTAGCTATACCTCCTGAACGGCCATCTGGAGGGAAACACTACCACAATGTAATTTATGGTGACTGAGCTCCCAGCCCTCAGGCTTCTCCTTTGAAAGAAAAAAATCTCAAAATCTAACAAATAGGAAATAAAGGTATTTCTCCTCTTAATCCTCCTCACCTCAAGGGTGAGAGACACAGGTTAAGGACTTCACAGCGGTATACAAGCCAGATAAGGTCCGAGTCAGTCTGGTCAGTATTTCGATAACTTCATCAATCCTGGAAAATGCAATCAGATACAGTCCAACTCTAAGCTGCTGTTGCCCTCTGGGAGGCGGAGAGAGACATTCATTTTGGCGAGGAGGGCACGCAATCTCCCTTTTGTAATTAAGAGTACCCAAATAAACTGTGTGTGTTACCCCTGAAGTGGAACAGTTAGAAAGAAATAAAAGGCTAATGAAGAAATGATTGCGCCTTTACAAGAAGAGGGAAGAACAGGAATCTTAAGGCGGTGAGCTGCTTGTATGTGCTGCTCCAAACCAACACTGCTCATTATCCAAATGAGCCCAGAACAAACGAGGGCTGCGTGCATATACAGGGACGTGTGCATTATTTAAGAGTTCGGGCTCAGGTAGATAGAAGGACAAATGGTAGTTTGTCAGCAGCTTCTAAAACGACTGTTTCCAAATTGACTTAATGACTCCTGAGCTGACAGATGACATGTTAAGGTCTGTTTGAAGGGCAGTTCTGTTCATTTTATACATTTAGTACTATACGACCAGTGGAAACTGTTGCATAGAGGCTTCAGCAGAAGAGTCCTCTAATCTAACCAGTCTTCTGCAAGTTACTTCCAAACTGTAATCCATTACAGATTACTTGCCATTGTTATTTAAAAGTAATTCTTTACCTTCTAATATTACTGTGTCTGAATTGTAATGTTACATGACTCCTGTAATACTTTTGAGTTACAATACCCCCCCAATACAAGCGATAGGAGAGCCTTAGAACCTGTAAATTTGCACCTCAAAGTACATTTGGACGTATAGCTCAGTAAGTAGTGCGATGGTCTACGACAGTGTTTCTCAACGGGGGTGGTACCAGCCCCCAGGGGACACCATGGGGGGGTGTTTTGAACGAGAGAGGAGGGTGCTGAGACCAAAATGGGGGGGGGCTGTAGTCTATATAAGTCAAAGCCAAATTAAGACAATAAAGTGAACCTTGAAGTATCAATATAAAGCAACATGTTATGTCAATGGCGAATTTCCACGACCCCCCACTAACACCCCCCCCATCACGAAGGGGCCCATCATGACATTGGGGGCGTTTGTTCCAAAAAGGTTGAGAACCATTGGTCTATGATGTTCCAACCCCAGCAGGAACGCTTGCATTTTTTTCAACATTTTCCATGTTCAAACAGGGGTGTTGCACTGAGGACGCCGAGATATAAATCCGCAATTGATAAAAAAATTCTAAGTAGTCATGGAGACAGTGGCTTAACTTGTCATTGCTGATCACAGGGGTCATACTAATGCTAACTAGCTTCTTAAAGTAGGGTTAGGGTTAGTAATGAGCATACATCCACGTGGTCAATGGACTGTCTTCTGCCATCTTCACCAACAGGAAATAGAACTTTCCTGCTGTACTTTTAATTCCTTAAGGTCTCATAGTCTTGCCGTTTTGTTTTTCTTTTTTTCATTTGAGCAGTTAAATTATGGGTGAAAAGTGTGTTGTAACGCATGCGCTATTAAACATGTACCGAGTAAAATATGACTGAAAATTGATTAGTAATGCCTTACACTACTGCGTTACAGCAAAAAGTAATCTGTTACTGTAATGCATTACTCCCAACACTGAATCTAACCTATGCGATACAACTATACGATCTGTCGGCTCTAAAAAAACACATATTTAAAGACCTCCAAGTCTACTTCAAGCTCTGACATTAAGTGTAGGCTCGTCCTGTTGTGTGGATCACGGCCTGTCTTTTCTAAATTGCTTTTTGCAGGTTCTTCAGCTTTATAGGAGTGAGTCACTTAATCTCTGAAGGACTATTGGAGTTTCATGGTTAGATTTGTGGAAGGCATTTTCTTCACAGGCGAATGAAAGCATCTTTTATTTTGAGGAGTGTAGAAAGAATGAAAAGTAATATTTTCAGTGTCAGAAAAGACCCCAGTCATGCCATTTCATTTTATTTATGGATTTGCTGTGGAGATAAAACAGAAAGTCATTTTAAGTGTTTCAGGTTAATTAGCAATACTGGAGTTTTCAAGCCTGTCGAGTTGCAAAACAGCTCTGCTATGAATATTAACTTAAACCTTCAGACAATGTAATGCTGTTTCATGCAGCTTTGGAAAAATGAATATAAAAAATATCACATATGGAAGCTGTCATGTTGCTTCAGTGACAACTCACACAATTTGTACAGTAATTGGCCTTTACAGCTGTCAATCACCCCTGTGATTGATTGATTGACTCTGAAAAGACCTGTGATTGGCTAAAATTTTCCATCACAGCAAGATTTTCAGAAAAGTTGAGCTGTAAAAATCACCCAGTGTCAAGAAACATTAAGAACACAATGTGTGGATGTTGACTGTTCTGTGAGTATATTTGTGTATATCCATATGTGTCTTTGTATGCAAACTATATATATATATATATATATATGTATATATATATATTCATATATTCATTTGTTTTGTGTTTATATTTGTGGCCAGGTCTGGACTATGAGGTGTAATGAAAAATGTATGTATGTAACAGTTATCACAAAAAGTAGTATAATGTCATAATACTGTATATATTGTATTATTACCCTTATTATTAAAACAAAAAAAAAACAACTATATTATTAACATTTTAACAAAATAAAATAAAATACAATAAAGCCAACAAGTGTTACAAACATCTTGTTTTCTCTCAGACCACATGAATTTAAGAAGCTTAAAATTTGTTATTATTAATTTTTTTGCCTGATAATGAAAAAATCCGCCTTGCTACAGCTTTAATCTTGCAGATGTGACTTTACGAGCATTACATACTCGGATTACATTACTTTTTTAGAGCGGAATTTTGTTGTGAAATGTCTGCTCTGTTGTGATTTAAGTGACTGTTGCCAAAAATGCATAAAGAATTTCATATAGAATAATAAACTAAGCAAATGTTTTGATAGGTGGAGCTGTGTTTGGTAGTGATCTAAGTTTCAACAGGTATATTCCATACAGAGCCTAATTTTTAACATGCTTTTGAGTTGGAAGGAAATGCACCTATTTTTCTTTCACCATCTTCGTTAGGTGTTTCCTATCATCCGCTGATTAGAGAAAGTTCCTCACTGATATCATCCATAATGATAAATCCATCTGATACCTGATCCTGTATCTAATTCGCTGTACTCTTAATAACTAAGAAACAAGACCGCATCAGCCCCCATTTCAGGATAAACTTCAGTTGTTCTTTAAATTGTCTTCAGATTTCTCACAACTACTCTCTATTCTTCCCATTTTTACATGTTTTTTCTGCCCTGTTTGATAACAAATAAGTTGTGGATGCTCCTCATAAGCCTTTAGGTATGAATGATGTTGATGCTTTAATAAAGTGCCATACCTTACTCTTCTCTCATTCTCTCTTTTTATTTTTATATGTAAACTCCTTGGACTTTAAATTGTGCATAAACTTGCCATAATCATAATTTCCATATCTATTATGCAAAATATGCCTTAACTATTATGTGTGTATGTTTACTGTCTGGTCTGATCACGCACAATATTTTGTTTTTGCTTAACCCATAAAAACCCAGTACTACATTTGTGGCAGTTCCCATATGATTTTTTTCCTTTAAATTTAACCTTTTTTGAAGTGATTTTTAACCATTTATTGTAATATTACCCTCTGTGGTTTTCATTGTTTCAGTAAAAATAGGGTATTTTCCTATATTTAATTTAATAACCATATAGATGTTCATAAAAGCTCTGATTAAAGTTGAGGGTTTTTATATCAGAAACAGAGAAAACTGAAGAAAAGGTGACTTTTTCAGCAAATATATCATTAACTGAACATAATATTGTAGAAATTATTCTTATTTTAGTTCCTATTCCAAACTTCAAACTTTCATCAATATTATGGCTGTTACCAAATGTTTGTGTAACATTGTGTGTATTGCACATGTACAGCTGATAAGTTGAGGCATAATACTTTTTCAAATTGCACTTTTTCTTAAAAAAAAATCTTTTTTTTTTCTGGTTATTCACATCTTTTTTGTGAAAGGAGAGTTCTTAAATGTAAATATTGTCATAATTTTATGTTGGTTTGCTACGGACCCACCTACATACAAACAATGGTTAGATACAGTACAGGAAATATGGGTGATGGAAAAAATGACTTATATCTTAAGATTAAAAAAAGATGAGTCTGATGGAAAATGGGACAAATGGATTGGATTTAAAAACAAAGACATCAGTGCTGAAATGGTAATGTGATACCCTTATTTTCCTTTAATTGTATTATTTATGGATATCGTTTGTTGAATACTGTAACCCTCAGCTGACCTTCCTGTGCTGTTTGTTGTATTTTATGTTCATGAACATGTGAAAAAGAAATAAAAAAAAAAAAAAATTAAAAAAGCTGTGTGTATTGCACATGTACAAATGATAAGTTGAGGCATAATATTGTTCAAATTGCACTTTTTCTTCAGAAATCTCTGTTTTTTCTGGTTATTCACATCTTTTTTGTGAAAGATTTGTTAATGTAAATATTGTTATAATTTTATATTTTTTACTGCATTAAAACAAAGAGGAAAAACTTGGAGTTGTCATTATTTATAAGTTGTTATGCTATTATTTTAGTGGTTGAGACCGAATTGGGCTGAATGTGGCCCCTGAACTAAAATGACTTTGACACCCCTGATTTAATGAAGGATCTGAATTATTTGCTGAGTTAACTCCAGGTGGGAACTTTTTGGTGGAAATCTGATTATTTTCAAAGTGCTATATCGATGAAATAAGCCCCAGTAGTCACGCAAAACCAGTACTTAACACATTTTACAGAATTTTAACAGATCTGAATTCTTTAAAACCACTGTGTACGTTTACTCACCGACTCACAAGCTGTGAATCACTTGAACAAGTAAGCATCTTTAAGCTTCCCATAATTAAAATGTTTCTCAGTGTTCCTGTTACTCTATATTTCCTTAAGTGTGGACCTTTTGTTTCATGTTTACTTTTGCTGGCAGATAACTGACGGCAGATCAAGATGCTGAGCTATTTGCGATGAAAGGTTTTGACTGCAGAGATGAAAGTTTGTGAATTCCAAAGCAAAACTACGTCTCTGGTTACAAAGCGAGGTCAAACCACTTGTAGCGGCTAGATTTTAGTGGTGATGGTGCCATAGGTGGATGAAAACACACAAGTACAGCAGACATGTCTGCTATTTCAAGATCTCAGCTGTCTTGCCATGTCTTGCTCATTGAACGATACATTTATTTATTTATATTTTGGAGGATAGTCTTGTGACGAAATGTTTAAGATGAAATTTGTTAATGGGTCATTTAACAGAATCTTGATCGTCCATGGAAAGCACGGCACATATTTCTGTTGCAGAGGCTTGTTGGGGCCATTGGTGTATCAGCGCTCATCTGAAATGCGATCTTTCACATCTGCGTCTTTTCACTGTGGCCAACTTCTTGGCTACTGTAACTAAGGGGATTGTTTTGTTCCACAGCAGAGCAGCTCCTTCTCTCCTTTGACTGTCCACCCATAAAAGTGTCAGGATTGAAATATCTGGATTAAGAACGAGTGAAGTGGCTGCCATTTTAAACAACTTGTGCAAAACGTCTTCTGGACGACAGCGCAGACTTTCAGCAGGAGGAAAATGCATTAGTCCCAATGGATCAGAGTCCTCCTGAAACCAGATAGCGTGCTTTTATTAAGAAGGACACAAGTTAATTTATGTCAGCGCTTAAAATGAGCCTGTTGCTGTTTCCTATGTTAATGATGAAGCAGGTGTTGTGGGGTTTAACCGCAGACAAACAACTGGCACATTCTCAAGGCTGTCGGAATCCAAAAGTGCGATCATTACCAAAGATTATTAACAGTTTGTAAAGTTAATATCACTCAAAGTAATGATGTTTTATTACAAGAAACCCAGAGGAGCTTTTTGGTACAAATAAGAGAACACGCCAGCACAGGTTTTCACTGCTTACAGGAGTTACTTAAGAGCTATACAGAAGGAAACCATACACAACATTACACAGCAGCGGAGTCAGAGAAAG
Organism: Apogon hyalosoma; assembly: GCA_037367295.1. Classification (NCBI taxonomy): domain Eukaryota; kingdom Metazoa; phylum Chordata; class Actinopteri; order Kurtiformes; family Apogonidae; genus Apogon; species Apogon hyalosoma. Next base: position 12,540,109 of record JAPQRP010000002.1, read on the forward strand.
AGCGTGACACCGCTGAACTTTGCGCGGCGTGTCTGTGCATGTCCGGAGCTTCTGCTAATATTGATGCATTCCCATCTGCCTTTGTCTTGCTACAGCAGAGGCCTCAGGATGGCAGCTTGGAAAAAAGTAGCAGCAACACACTGACTCATGGAATGAACACTTCAGCTAAGGCAAAAAAAAAAAAAAAGAGGCATCTGGACAGCATCTCTTTCCCGGATCCTCTGAACTATCGAGCCTCTTGAAACGTTTTGTCGCCATGCTGTCCAGGCTTTGCCATTTTCATTCCAGTGCAGCCGCTCTGCTCTTCCACCTGTCATCTGCACTCTGAGCTCCCTGTGGCCAAAGTGCTGACAGCTCCTGAACGTGAGGGGAGTCACAACACCAGTGCCAGGGGAGAAGTGTATTGATGTTAGCCTACAAACTGGATTTAGCTGTCTGCTGATGTAGTGCTTGTTATATCTGTTCATTTAACACTAACCTTTACACAAGTTGGGGAAACGTCATCAGTGAAATTATATCAGTGACTAGCATGAAAATTATAAAATAAGCACAACCAAAGCAAATAATAAAAACCTGAAGATTTCACAGATTTTGCCGTTAAATGTTTCTACAAATTGTGGTTGCATATAATCCAAGACTGGAATTCACACCCAGACTTGTAAGAAAAGGCTGTTGTTTGGTTTAACCCCTTACTGCCTAAATTCATTTACAATTTTACATACATATATATACATATATATATATATATATATATATGTACACACACACATTATTTGTGTTGCTGCTGTCAAGCAGATTAGAAACTAAGTAGATTGTTCATTTGAATGTAGCATATCAATTGCTATGATGCAAATAGTGACATCATACACAAAAGACATAATTGGAATGATAGTAATTACATTTTTCAGTCTCAGGTACCTTGGTATTATTACTCCACCCCTGAAGGGGAGGCAAGGGGCAATGGGTACTGTTTTAGCTTGGGCACCACTAGCAATCATGGGCCCCATGAAAGCTAAACATTGTGGCCCCTTCATAAAATTCAGTATCTCATCGATATTTCGGATGGGGGTATGTACGTGGGGTAGGGGTAGCAGTTATATATGCGGGGTTGCGGTCCATAACTAACACTGGCGTGAAGCGAAAGTGAAACTTAACATGGTTTCAACGTCTGACTCCATGCTTCTATGCCTCTATTATACCACAGACCTAACACAAAACGTTCTCAACTTCTAACCTTATCCACCAAACCCCTCCACTGCTCTATGGGCCCCCCAGAAATGCTGGGCCCCATGAATTTATCATGGTTTACTTTTCATATGGAAAAATTAAAATAGCAGATTTAGGTTGGTCTTTGTAATGTTCAAAGACTCACTGTTGAGATTTATACCCTTGAAGCATTCATTTTTACCTCACTGTCTTATATTTAACTTTTCTATTTTTACATTTAATATTTATAGTTGTGCATATATGTTTTGCCATACATGGTTATTTTCTAATGAGTTCTCTGTGCATTTATTTATTTTATTAGGTGACATAAATAAAGAAGTATGGACAAAATAATTTCCTTTGGGATTAATCAAATGAATATATTGCACCATATCTTAAGAAGTTGAAACGTGGATGTTTTTATTCACGTGACCAGACGTCTCAGTTCCTCTGGGCACCATAAGCTTTTATTCACTGTTGGAGACGGTTTATATTTCACTTTTAAATTTCAATTTGTTTCTTGCTGTTTCCTCCAGTGCCCATACATGATGCTATAATTACATTTGGGCAATAGGGTCTAAAAGTATTTCAATTAGTAAGAATCGGGGGCATTTCTCTGCTGCAGTCCCACTTTGAGATTCAGGCTGACATGAACACAAGGCTGTCATGTGATCTCACAATATGACCAACCAAGCAGGACACCCAGCTGGGTGTAATTTTACAGAAAAAATATTGCCTAGTTAAACTACTACAACAGCGAAATGTACTTTGGTTCTTAAGTTTGGTAATGAAGAAACTGCATTACATGGCAGTCTTATTCCAAATGTTCCATGTAGGAATAATTAGAATTAGAATAAGCAAAAATTTAATGTCTGTCTCTCTGCAGGTGACAGTAAATTGTCTTTGCCATGGTTCCTCAGTGAAAACACAACATATCAAAGAAGCACAATTAGTCATGAAACAACTACATAAAACATCTGTTTAAGCTCTCTCAAGATATATCACACAGCATGTGAATCTACGGGGGTAAAACATAAATCTTTGGATCTCATAAGACGATGTTTGACGCATCATGAACAGGACACGATTTGAAGTTATTAACATTAGCTTCATTCAGCAGGGAAATAAGTTTGACCCGGTGCAGTTTTGTTACTTTAATAGAGCCTTGATATAGATCTGTTTTCACAGGATGTCTCCTTCACAGCGTGTGAAGACGCCCCCATCTACCACCTCTGAACAGGTGATATATGGGCTCAAACCCTTGATGTTGGCCCATAATAATCCCATGACAAAGCTGAGAGTGTTTGGAGAAATACAAATACTACCACCATGGTTCTACTTTCAATGAATCCAGATAAGACTCGTTCATTCGTCGGTCTATCTCGGATCTTCTGCTTGAGTTGTGTTACCCTCACATCAGCGGATGCTGAGGGGAGATCAGGTTAATAACCATTAACCGTGAACACGGTTTAACTGATGGAACCTTTGATGTGCAGTGATAAGACTCAGGGCCGTCAGCTTTTCTTGTACTGGCAAAATACATATGATGAAAGAAGTCGTGCCTTTTTTTTCTGTATTTTGTCACAATGTCATTTGACACTCCCCCAATGTACAAAGAGTCTCCATTTTAATCAACTGATATTGTTTTTGATAGAACAGTTTTAGACCTGGGAGTAAATGCCTATTATGCCTATTATGAAATCTGAAAACTACAGTCGCGACCATAAACAGCTCAGTGTAGTTGTCTGTGACTTCAGCCAATGCAAGTCACCTCACTTTTTTGACAAAAATGACTTTTTTGCCTAAATCATGAAATACTCTATTCCTGGTTAAGTTTTGTGTGCTTTTCTTTTTTAATCTGAAAAAATTACTTAGGCAGTTATCTAAGGAAAGTGATGACAATTTCCATTTTAATATGTCTTCAAATAATTCACTTAATAGAAAACAAACTAAAACTAAATGCACAAAAATACTAAACGGAGGTTAGACACTGCACACATTTGAACATTACTACACACTATACATACTTGTATACATATACTGCTTCTTTTAGCATCTTGAGTAAAGATATTTTCATTCTCTACTTTATTTTAAGCCTTTTAGCACATCTATAAATCTATATTTTATGCTGTATGTTTTTTACTATGACAGTGTTTTACTTTTTGTATTGTACTTAAATGTCTTTTACATGTAACAATTTGCTATATTAATTATGTTTTCTTATTTATTATTGTAGACTGTTGCTCATAAAGTTGGATTACTTTTATTTTCAGATACATCCCTCTTTTTATTCCAATTTCTACACATCAGTGATCACCTTTGACCTTGTACAATGATACTGAGTGCCAATTACACTTTATCTACCAAGAATAGCTGACATTGTTACAATCGTTTCATACGAACAGATAAAAATTATTTTATCTCATTTTTATGTGCAACAGTGTATATACACATGCATTTACCCATAAACTTATATACAGACACATATTCACCCCCATTTAATATGAATAGTCAAATATTCAGTAAAACAGTCATCTAATACTTTGACAATGTTATTATAATTTCCCATGATATAAAATTCACCTTTTCTCAAACACATCTTCACTAACTCCAGGGGTTTGTTTTTTTTCCCACCTTCTTGTTATTTCAGTGCTATTTTTCCTCTGTAAACTGACGCTCTCCTGTCTAACCACTTGTTTATGCTCTTAGATTGACTAATCTAAGAATCTAGATAAGGGAAAAACAATCCTTACAGAGGAAGTACCCTTATGGGACAGCAGAGCCAGGCAGCCAGCATCCTCCTGCTTCACATCTTCAGCGGCTGCACATCCAAAACCGAGAGCAGAAGAGATAGGGGCCAGAGGAAGACATGTTGGATTGTACATTTGACTCATGACTCGCCCTAATCCTGCGATCTAGAACGTGACTGATGGTGTTCAATGGAGTGTGAACGGTAGTTTCTCACTAAGTGCCATCATTCATACATTTCAGGCCTCAGTGGTTTTGCTTCAACTGTCAGAAATGAAATGCTTAATTGAAAAAATACTCCACAGTCTGGAGCATCATGAGGATGGGAGAAGATCCACATGGGGCTTCAGGTATTTTCATTCCTGTATCAATGGGGTTCCATGAGGTGACTGATACCGGTCTGTGAAGAGGAAGTGTCTGGTAAACCTTCTGAAACCTTCTTCCACAGATCAAAACAAACTCCATGTCCTTAAGAACTACCATCAGGGTGATGCTGACTGATGGACAGTGTTGGGAAATTTACTTCTAACATGTTACAGCAAGGATGTAGATTCCAATATGGACAATAGGGATAAGTCCTCACCAATAATTTAACATTTATTTTATATATTGAAACCTTTTAGCCTAATTCATACAACTACACTTACATATGCCTGCACTGCACACAGTACAATCACCAAAACACAAAAGGGACATAAAGAGTTTTTTGTTTTTTTTTTTTTAAATGAACTACTATCATCATGTCAATACATTTACATAATTCAGGTAAAATGCTGTTTCTCCGGTTTTCAGAAACATCAGATATGATCCAATGTGGACATTCACCGTCATCTTCTACAGCATTGATTCATCAGTAAAGTTTGTAGTTTGACAAACAACAGGTCATAGATGCTTGTTTTTACATTCCGTTAATTAAATATCAGGGCTCTCACGTGCATTTCAACCCATTCACACACCACATCTTGTATTTCTCTCACAGAGAAATTATCAGGATAGCACCCACCAAGTTACGCCGCTATTTTTACACCACCCCCCGAAGGAGCGGCAAGGGTATTATTTTTAGTTTGTTTTTTTGGTTTGTCTGTTTGTTTGTCAGCAACTTTATGCAAAAACTACTGGACCAATGGATATATATTGCTGAAAAAGACACTTTTCCTTCACTTTTCTCTGATTTGATATAATAACCTTGAATGTACTCTAAGCTTTTATGAAAATGTACAGGATCAGTGGATTAAATAGAGGAAAACACCTGCTCTTCAGTGGAAAAAAACGCAGAAAATAATAGCCTATAATAATGGACGGTGAAGAATCACTTAGGAAAGGTGACATTTTCCCATAGATTTACCTGTAGTAGATTGTGATTTGAATGGTCTTGAATGTGTTTTTAAGCTCCAGGTCCATTCACAGTAGTGAACTACTTCAGGTCATGATCAGCTGTATTAGATTAGATTGAACTTTATTGTTATTGCACGTCACAAATACAAGCCAACAAAATGCTGTATGTGTTGAAAAATTTTTGTGTTTTTTTAAATTTATTTATTTTGTCTTGAACTGCACAGCACAGAAAAAGAGTTGATGAACATGAGGATGTGAAACATTCGGAGCCCGTGTGGTGACGTGAAAAAAAACAAAAAACATGTGCATGTGCATGAATTGTTAAACGTGCGCATGAAATAATAAAACCTGTGCATGAATTATTAAACATGTGCACAAAACAATGAAATGTGTGCACGAAATATGAAATCGTGCGCACGAAATAACAAAACGTGCACACGAATTATTAAACATGCACGCGAAATAATAAAACGTGCACACGAATTCATGATGCACACAATTATGAATTATGAATTCGTGTGCACGTTTTATTATTTCATTCACACAATTTCATAATTCGTGCACAAGTTTATTATTTCGTGCACATGTATTATTTCGTACACACGTTTTATTATTTCGTGCGCATGTTTAATAATTCGTGCACACGCAGGTATGTTTTTTTTCACATCACCACACGGGCTCCGTAGAAACACCTTATATAGCCGACTATATCAGTTGGAATCCACAAAGATCTGGATTGACAGATGCAGTGAAAGTTAGCTAATACACTAGAGTTAGCTAACATTAGCTAGCACCAAACTTAATTTTTATTCAATTCATTTAACAGTTATAACTTTACTTATTATCATAAAATCAATCCATAATATCAATAAATGGATGTGTTTTGTAGACGTAGGGATATAGTAGTGCAGCATTTTGAATACAAAGCTAACATGCTAGAGTGGGCTAACACTCTAGATTTAGCTAACATTAGATTAGCGATTAAATTGAACTTTATTGATCCCTTAGGTAGAACCCTTAGGAAATTTAGGAAAAGAAAATCGATAGAGCCAGGGGTTGAATCTAGTATCTTTTGAGCTGTAGTCATTATCCTTTGTGCCACTGGTCTGATGCTAGCCCCAAACTGCATTATTGTCTCATCTGTTCAACAGTTAAAACTTTATTTATCACGTCATCATCACCTAAAACGACAGCTGGATGTGTTCTATGGGCTCAGGGACACAGCACTACAGGTTATTGAATACAGACTAATAAACGTAAGTGAACCAAAATGGAGTAGATGAGACTTTTTATCAACTGATGTTAGCGTACCGACATGTTGGCTAATGTCCAGAAATGACTAAACTGTCATCTGTGTTATTTCTGCAACACAAAGTCACTGATACCTAAAAACAGTACTGAAAAACTCAGGAGAGTGTCACCCATCCACAGTCATTTTAGGATTCTGGAAGTGCATAAGTGTAGACTGAAAGATGTGAATATATTTTGCCACTGAGCGGAAACAATAATACGCAGCTTCTTGATGGGATGAATGTGTTACTTAAACTGAGAGTGCATAGTCAGCAAATCAGCAATATACGAAAGTAAACAGGATTCTGTCCATCTCTATTCTTCGTATTATATTTTCTATATCGCGGCTGTTGCGCTAAAACCATTACAGTGTGGCTTCAATTATAGTTTGTGTGTCTGTCTCCTGTTGAATGAATGAATAACTTTACAGATTCCCATATACAAGAAAAATACAAAGTGTCTAAATATACCATAACCCTAGCAGCATGAGAGCAACAGGGAGTTTTTATACTCTAATGTCAGTGTTATTTATTGCATTTTACAGAATTTGTGGTAGAAAATGGTGCATATGGCCCTTCAGAACCTGTTGGACACACACTGTTAAAATGCAGACCTCTGTTCAATGCAGATGGGATGTGACTATGTACTTTTACTCTGATTCTGTATTTTATAATAATAATAATAATAACTTCATTTATATAGCACTTTTAAAAACTGTGTTTACAAAGTGCTTTGACAGACAAAGCAGAAGGGCACAACAGCAGAATAAAAACACTGAAAATAACACAACACTAAAAGGGATAGGTATAGCAAACACAACAGCATGACTAAGTTTAAACGAATCCTGGTAACCATTACTGGGTAAAATCAAAATCTAAACATTAAAAACATTTTTAAAAATAACAAAGAGACAGCACCACATAAAAGCAAGTTTGTAAAAATGTGTTTTTAAGAAGTGATTTAAAAGATGACATTTTAGTACAAATTTATGGCACTTCCATTTAACTTGAGTATTTGCATTTTCTGCTGTTTCATTCTCTACAACAGGGGTGTCAAACATGCGGCCCAGGGGCCAAAACCCTCCCACCAAAGGGTCCAATCTGGCCCATGGGGTGAAGTGCAAAAAAAGTGCAAAAAATTACACTGAAGATATTAACAATCAAGGGTGTGAAACTTATTTTAGTTCAGGTTCCACATACAGACCAGTATGATCTAAAGTAAAATAATAACACAATAACCTATAAACAATGACAACTCCATTTTTCTAGGTTCAGCTGGACTAGTTTTGCACTTTTGAAGCAAAACTAGTCCAGTTGAACCGCGAAGAACTACCAAGAAGAACAATGACCTGGACAAATGAGAAACTGAATGAGAAATTGTTCTTATTTTAGTTCCAAACTCCAAATTTTTAACAATATTATGCCTGTTACCTAATGTTTCTGTAACATAGTGTGTAATGCACATGTATAAATGATAAGTTAAGGCATAATATTGTTAAAACTGCACTTATTTTTCTTACAAATTTCAGTTTTTTCAGCTTATTCTTTTTTTTTTTTGGTAAATGATAGTTTGTAAATGTAAATATTATCATAATTTAATGTCTTTTATTGCACTAAAATAAAGAGAAAAAGTGGTCATTATTTATAGGTTATGATGCTATTACTGTACTGGTCCGGTCCACTTGAGATCCAATTGGGCTGAATGCAGCCCCTGGAAGAAATGAGCTTGACAACCCTGCTCTACAACATCTTTTAACTCTACATTTTTTAACTCTACTATAGTCATCTTGCAGGTTCAGTTTCTTTTCCGATTGTAATTTTTCATACTCTTTCATTTCAGTGTCAAAAAACTGGTCACATTTGACATTTTTATACGTCTGGCTGTAAATATTTGCCTGATTTATTTACATATTCTAATGTATTTTACATATTCTAACAGTCTCAGTGAGTTTTTTCTGGCTAAATAAAAGCAAAGTAAATAAAACAAGTGGTTCCAGGCACAACAAACCCCACCCCTCACACATATTGTAGCATATTTTGGCATCGATCCAGCTGATGTCATCATGTCTATGCATGTGCTGATGCCAGTATATCACTTGCCTCTATGTATGTGCCAAGTTTGAAGTAAATTAAAACAAAATTGATTTTTTTACAGACATTTGAAATTTTGCCCATCATAAGTAAATAGGAAAACAAAAAGATCTAAAAAATTTGAACTTTGTTCTACTTTTCTCAAAAAGCAATCACATATATTCTAGGTCACAGGCGATCTATAAACCCAGTTTGGTATGAATTCAACCAATAGTTTTGCTGCTAGAGTGGAACAAACAAATTAAGAAACAAACCGAACCAAAAACAGTACGCCTTGCCTCTCCTTCGAGGGGCGGGGTAATAAATTGAAGTAACATGTCTCCCACCAATGGTTCAACATGTGTTTGATAATAAAATCAGGGTTTTGGTCACAATCTGCTCAGCCAGTTGTTTAAGAAGATAGAATCCCACTGAATATAGTGTGTGCACTGATGTTACATTCACCTAGAGAATACTATTAAGTTAAAATACTAATAGTCAACACAAATACATCAGATAAAACTTAAATCCATGTATTTTTGCACAACTAAATACATATTTCAGATGTAGACATTTCACTGGGAAAACAATTTATCTCCAATTTTTTGCCCAGCAGCAAAACTAAGGTTCGCTGAACCCTGTGTGATACATGATTATCTTCAATACAAGCAAATTCTCATAACAAGATAAGTAAAAGCAGCCGTCTACTCCCTTCGTTGCCTTCCCGCTCCCATCGCTCAGCACTCCATCTTCACTAATTGAAACAACAGCCAACTAACTTTTTTGTCAATGTAAGCAACATGAGCCAATTGCATCCAATCAGTTTAATTCGCATAGGGCTGTGGTGGCGGCCCCACACTGATGCAGGCGTCCTGTTTGGAATGAACTTCCAATCTTTGCCCTTCCTCATTTGTACTCCTCTCTCCTCCTTAAACCAAAGAGCTCTGTTACTCAAGAGTTGCACTGCAAGAAATGTCCAAGTCAGCTACGGATGCATCTCTATGAATACTCTAAAGCCACATTCATATTAGTTTAAACCCTTGTTCTGTATGCTTTTAAGTGAAACATCATAATGCTATTTCTTCCCTGCTGGACCAAATTTTTTTTTTTTATCTAACAGAAATGATGTTATGTATGAAGATAAGAGAAAATTAATCAAACACACCAACAACCAATAAACACAATCATCTCTTTTTACATTATTACAGCCATTTATTTTGGATTTTCCAGCTTTTTTTCTTGATCTGTTCGATGATTACTTTTGCATTTTTTGCAGTGTTTGATGCCGTACAGTTGCTGTCTAAGCAGGCGGATCCTCTAATGAACCAGCGGGTATCAGCAGATGTGGGTCTATAACTTAATTTCCCCCCTCAGCTATAGAGCAGATCCTATGGCGTGTAAGTGGTCTTGATGGATGAGCACTACAGCTCATCATACCCCCACCATCACCAACCCCCAGCATCCAGCACCCTTCAGCTTTGTCTTCTCTGACAAAGCTAAATAACTGGGATAACAGTGGTTTCTTATTCATGTTCAGCATATCTTTTAATCCAGAAACGTAGCGGTGGAAAAAATTATTAGATCATCAAAAGTCATCAAAAACAATGGTTAGGGTTATGCAGTCCAGTCCTAACTCCTGTGTGTATCATGTGACTAAAACAGACAGAAAACAAAACATAGAATGAATGAAAGCACTGTTTTTGTCAGTACAATGACATAGATACTGATGTAAGAACTGAAGTGATTTTGGTTATTATCAAGAAAACATGGAAAATGGATAGATATCAGCTCTGAAATTAAACTCTTACAAGATATTTTTGTTGTTATCATTGTATTTGTCCAAATGTACCTTTAGTTGCATTAAAATGAACAAGAAATTGAAGAAAACAAGGGTGGTCTAATAATTTTTTCCGTGGCTGTATTTCATGGTTCATGCAGAGCCTTCATTGTGTACAAGCATATGGATTATGATGCTGTAACACAAGGGCGTGGCTCAGGTTAATATATAATAATATACAATGATATTTCCTACAAAAAACATCTGACAAATCTAATACCTGCTCTGTACAAAACAGCACACAGACAAGCTGGTCATCATAGTGGAATGTTCGTATTTGTGTTTCAATTTGTGTTTAATCACCTAAAAACAAGAATCATTGTGTTTTATTTTGTCTCTTAATATGTTTGAGTGAGGAGCAGAGCTATTAACGTCCCCTTAACGAGAAGAAAAAGTTGCCAAACATTGACTCTAAGAGGAACGTGTGCATTTTCACAAGACACCAAAGAAAAAGCCTTGTCAGAGCTACATTTCCAACTTCATCTGAGTTTTGTGTGTGTTGAATCTTGCAGTGTTGAGTCTGCATAATTGTGCTGGCAGCTTTTTGTACTCTCCCAGGTGGCTAAAATGCTTAAATGTCATATCTAAAATGGATTTTTAAGAGACCAGCGTTGTGATGTACTTCCTTATAAATAAATAAATAAACCAAGAGTGATAAATTATCTGTCACGTCACCTACACGTTTTCACACTATTATCTATTCACGCAGGTCTGTTACTAATAACCTACATTTATTGACAGACTTGTTAATTTTGAAGCATTTAGTTTATTTCATTAACAACTTTGAAATTTGACCTCCAGTCTCCCAAATCTAGCTGTTCATCCCTATATTCAAGTAACAAATTTTGCATTCTGTAAAATTGTTCGTATTTTATACATAATAAGGAGGAAATGACCAACGAATGGTTAGAACGGCTGAGACAGAACACTGTAAGACACAACTTTTGTAAAAATAAGACTGTTTTGGATGGGACTTCCTAAACATTGCTACTCCTACTTGTGCAAGGTTTCTGCAAAGGTCTTAGAATGTCCCCTTCGATTCTTGATTCATCCAAACAAGTAAGTGACAAGTCTTAAACATAACATAAATGTAATCTATCTAAATACATTGCATTTTTAATATTTTAATATACATACATGTGAAGTGAAAACCTATGTGTGCATGTATGTAAAAACTGCATTTGAGACCTATTAGCAACTGCAGTTTCATGTAGTATTTTGTAGCCTATACGGAATATACATTTAATATCCTCCTGAGACCCAGGAATTCATATAACATTTTGCATTGAATAATTGTCTTGATTTGAGACAGGAAAATGCATACATTATGACAAAAAAAAAAAAAAAAGCAATATCCTTTGCAGTGGACAACAATATAAAACTGGACAAAAATGCACTGCTGGTTCTCAAGTGGATACTATAGTCACTGTCCATTTTACCAGGTGTACCTAATAAAGTGGCCAGTGTGCACATGTATAATAAAATTCCATCGTCATATATGAAGATGACTGGATTAATTGTAATAACAATATATCACCTAATAGGTAACAAATATTGTAAAATCACTCATGAAGATGCACATATGTAATCTACATTTTAGATTTTAATACATATGTAGAAGTTGTATATCTTAAACTCATAAAGACCCAGTGTGACTTTTATGGTAGTCCTCAAAAGAATTTTTCTCTGTATTTAACCTTTCTTAAGTGATTTATCACCATTTATTGCAATATTATCCCTGTATTTTGTGAATTTTCAATGAAAATCAAGTATTTTCTTATATTTAGTTTACTGATCATGTAGATGTTCATAAAAGCTCAGATTAAAGTTAAAAATAAAGAAAACTGATGAAAAAGTGACTTTTTCAGTCCAGTCTCTCATTAACTGAACATAAACTCAGTGTGTCCATCCACTGTCATTGATCCAATTCCATGGGTTTTACTGGTGAATCAATGTTGTAGAAGATGA
>JAPQRP010000002.1:12597466-12611915 GCA_037367295.1 Apogon hyalosoma
TGGACCTTTAGTTGGACCAGGCATTAAAATGAACAAGAAACTGAAGAAAACAAGGGTGGTCTAATAATTTTTTCCATCACTGTACTTGAGTACAGTAGTGAAGTATTATTACTTTGTTAATATGCAGCACTGCATGCACTATGTGTCTCTCAAAGAGGATAAAAGATCAGGTGTTTACGTTAATGATATTAACATGGCCTTCAAAGCTGAGCTAAAATGTGTTTCTGAATCTCTGAGCAGCTACGCGATAAAACCAAGTGAAGTCCAGTGGATGAGCTGCTTTTGCTCCAGTGAAGTTCAAGAAGGTTGAACAGGAAACTGAGCCTCAAAAGATGTAAAAACGCAATAAAAATATTTAATCAGCACTGATCAATACACTATACAGATGATCATTTTAATCATCTGGAACTTAACTCTACCAGTTTACATGCACAGTGTAGTATGCTCCAAACTCAGACAGATGAAGTATGTCCATTGTCTGTTATTGGACCAGAACATGATGTTTACCTTGTCAGCCGTGAAGGACAACAGAATTTGTTTGTGTACCGGCTGAGATGATTCAGGTAGCGTATTATTTCAAGGAGATTGGAAGCAGGGAATATTCTCTGACACTAATGAATATCAGTTTTATTAGGATATGATTGCGGCCATCGCAAAGGTTATTGCTTTCATAACATTGTATATTAAAAACAATTTAATCTCATCCTTGTAAACAGTAATTCAATCTCTTTCATGCTCTATCTCTTGTGATTGATGGCAAAGGCAGAAGTATATCATCCATACCATGTCTCCGGAAAAGTACTGTTTTATTTCAAGATGCTGTCACCTGTTTCTCCAGAATTCTTCCGACAGTTGAAAGTAAGTGGAATTATCTGTGTCTGCTGCATATTTCTGAGTTGGTTTTCAGAAAAATGCTAAATATATACCATGAAATGTTAGGGTTCGTACATATATATATATATTTTTTTAGTAAATATAGTGGTTAAAGGTGTCTAAGGTAACAAATACAGTATGGGCCTTAGGTCACATACAAGCTGAAGTTTTTCGGAGTCATTTCGAAGATGAGAAAATGGACGTTGACCTCACTTGTTCTTATTTTGGCAGCTTTCACAGATAACAGCCCCTTGTGTCGGCGGTGGCATTAAAAACTCACATAGTAAGACTTTTATCGTGGCAACTGTGCCCCAATTTGACCAGAAACAAGAATGAAGAAAGAGACTGAGAGGCAGAAGGAAAAGGAGAGATTAAGAGGAATGGAGAGAGAGAAAGAGTGAGAGAGAGAGAGAGAAGCTTTTAAAAGGATTTTGTCGGTTATTGACTGGTTGCACTCTTCAGCTAATAGCCATTTAAAGATTATGGGCCTGCTGGTGGAAATCAAGGCCTCCATTGTTTGCCTTATTGCATTCTGGCAGATGGGGGCTGACACAACAACACGCAGCATCCCTCCGGGCACACTCGCCGAGCACCGACCCTCCATCAGCAGATCTCCTATTGAACTGGCCCTAATAACTGGCCATGAATTATTAATCCACGTACCATATTGAAGACAGAGAGGGAAGAGGAAAAACAAGGGAGGATTGTGGGCCGGTTGCAGTGAGTGTGATTGGCGTACAGGTGCCCGTCGAAGGAAAAAAGGTCCGTTCAAAAGAGTCCCAGGGCGGCCATTTCTCGGAACGGGGAGGACGTTCCGATAACTGGCACGGGAAGATAAAATATATATTCATTAAATGTCAGATTGCTGATGAAATGGGTCCGATCCATTAGTGGGTAGCGGAGCGGCCGGTTAATGTTTCCCGGTTGTTCCTGGGTTGGGTGGCTTTTAGTGTTGCCCTGGGTTGCTGCTGGAAACAAGATCACTTGATCCAAAGGGGAAAAAAAAAAAGTTTGCAAGAGCAGGTGTTGTTCAAAATAAAAAGCGAACACTTTGGAAATCTGAGTCAAATGCACCTGTTGGTGAAACTGAATAACTTTGCTGTGCTGTGTGTTCAAGTGAACCCGATCGCCGTTTGCAGTTTATCTGTCTTCTCTCCTCGGGTGCAGTGATTTATTTGCAGAGATTGATGACTAAGTTTGGCTAGACGCACTTCTCTTTTCTTAAGCTGCCAGTTTAATTGCTGGCTGCAGGTTTTGTCTGTAATTCAACTTGACCTTAAGGGGGTCAGTTCAGATGCTTTTTAAGCTGTTCTGTAGCTTTTTGTGGAAATTTTAACCATCTTTGTACTTTCTGAGCAGTAGCAGGTGACGCTGGAAAAGACTAAAGGACACAGTGTATCATCTGATCTGTCAGTGATCTGATTCTGTGTCCACTGGTGGTTTTTTTATTTTGTGTTAGTGTTTTCAGTCTTTAGTTCAACTCTGATAGAAGCTGCCTAGTGTCACACATGGCAGATAAAGTTCAGGACTTTCTATAAGCTCTGTCTTTGTGTATTATAACTTTAATTTTAGTAAAGCTAAAATCATTCCAAAACTATCCTTTGTCTCATGACATTCCAATCAGAAAATGAAGATTTATATCACCACAGCACATTAAAATGGCTGCTGGTCACTCTTTACATGCAAGAGCTAAGAAACAATTCCATTCTTGTTTCACTCTGTGGCGTAAAAAACTGTATGTCAGTATTAAAGCAGAGTATCCCAGTGACTCTGGATAGATGTTTAACATTAAACGAGACAAACTCTTTCATCTATGACATTTGGAGATGATTCATCATCTGCTTTATATTGACTTTGCATTGGGAAATATTCCGTTCAGTTGAGCTCATTGTGCCTCATTAGTGTGAATATAGAAAATGCAATATACTGACGACATAAAGTTTGCAACTAGAGAAAACTGCCTAATCATACAAGGAGAAAGACATAAAAACAGTTCTAATATGCTTCCGTGAAAGTGGATGTGGTGAACGTTGAAGCCTCACGTTGCCAAAAGTTTGAGGAGCAAAATACTGTACGTCATATGGACAAAAGTACTTGGACACATCAGACCCAAAGCTTGTAGAGCTTCTCATCTCCACTGATTTGCAATATTATCATGATTAAAATGCTCATGTCAGTTGTTGATAATTATCATGATAAATGCCAAATCAGTATTTCTTAGTTTTAAGTTTTAAGTCAGATTTTTCATCTTGAGTGAGAGCTGGAGAAATCAGACAGTTATTTATGGTTAAAAATGATTATTTACGGTCAGCACATGTTATATAATTCCTAAATCTAAAGGTAGAACACTTGACACAATTAACATTATGGGGGGGGGGGCAACATTGACACACATTAGCGATGAAACACCTGAATTCAGTGAGTTCCTTTATGCTGTACATATTAAAGTAACCGCTCAATAAAGCTAAATAGACATAAAACAAGTTCAATAATTGCGTGTGTGACTATGTAGAGTATGACTGTAGTAATTGATTTATGTGAATATAATTGGAATTGGGATGTTGCCCCCATTAACCAGACAGCACCATCTCCAGATCTCTGTAAAGGATATAGAAAACATCAACTACAGTCTGCTGGAGATATTTGACCTGGGGTCTGTTGGCAATACTTTTAACCGAGAAACTGCCAAGAACAGACATGTGAAAACATGTTAAATCACTGTTTATATGGGGTGTAATACAAATCACACTGATACAAGCTACTGTTCAGTCCTGTTTGGATTGTCGCTCAGCATTTAGGGAGTTTATAAAATGCCAAAAGTCTTCTTCTCTCTGTAGATTTGTCGTTGTTTTGAGTCATCTGTCAACGTACATTCACAGGATTTATATTCTATTCAGTCTGACTTTTGTTCAGCTCATTAAGCTCTTCACAGCTACACATTTGGAGTTTTTCCCATCTTTTTTTGGTTTTGTTTTTTTGTTTTTTTCTCGATGTGTCAGCCGCGAGCTCCCACTGAATTAAAAAGCCTTTGGCAGGGCTGTTCTCACTTCCCATTGATTCAAAATGAATCTACCCAGCGCCTGATGAATTGAATTTCCTGTGTCAAAAGCCTGCGATTTCAAAGAAAATAATGAACAACGCCCGAAGAATCCCCTTTCAGATTTCATTATGAGGGAGAGGTTCTAATTGCGAGGAAATTAAATTTCCATTGCTTTCTCTTTCTATGAGATACTCGGCTGCCGCTGATGATGTGGTGAGCTGCGTTTCAGTTTGACGCTTTGCATCCTTTTAAAAGCCAATCATCTCATGTTAACCAAAACCACAACAGGAATAACACGATCAGCTCGAATCAAACAGAAGATTAATGTGTCATTCTTCAGCTGCTGACCGATCAGTCGGTGGACGATGAAAGCTGCTGCAGCTCCAAAACATCAAACAGACAGAAGTGAGTCGTCCCTCATCTCTCTCCCTGAAAGCTGCTCCTTGGATGAATGCCCCCATTTCATCAGATGCACAGACATCAAGAGCATGAAGGAAAACTGCAATAAGTTCCTGAAAGAGAGCCAACAGCGAAGACAAATAGACCTGGCTCTTCTCCTGTCTTTTCAGCTGAAGAAATAAGCTCGTGTCTCCTCAGTAACTGCACCTGAAATATGTTTGTGTAAAAAGACATTAAAGGAGTGACATTTTGCTTTTTTAAATGGAATTACGTGTTTTAAAACATTTCCCTGTGCTCTACATAAACTGTAAATGCTCTGCTTGGGTCTGAATTCTTCATTAATTCAACTCCACAGGTCCATCTTCAACCCTATTTCTGAGTAATGACACCAGAAAGGTCAGTTTGAGCGCTGGCCCTTTAAATGCAAATGAACCACCCCCTCCAGGTTGTTGACTGTGCTTCTCTGTCCCATTCAGCCACTTGTGTTCGTGAATACAACCAACAACTGAACATTTTAGGTAATCGGCTCAAAGTTTGGACATTTTTTTCCGTATGGACTACAACTACTGCTGCTGACAAACAGTTATGTCGAACTCAAATAAATGTTCATCAGACGTCTGGACCTTATATGTGCAAATGTTGTGATGTAACTAGTTATAGACATAATAAATTAAGCAGAAATTAAAACAGGTTGTAGAAATCCACTCAGTGTTTGCCAAAATGAATCTAAAGATAGCTTTGCAGCACCTGGAGGGTTCAAATTCAAACTATATGAACTATTAGGGTCCAAATACACAAATAAATGAACCAAAGACTAATAAAAGTGGGCTTAGCTAAATATGAGCCCTTTAAAACAGGGGTGTCAAACACATTTTTAAATTCAGGGCCATATAAACCTCAATGTGATCTCAAACAGGTCAAATAATAACATAACAAGCTATAAATAACAGTCCAAATTTTTCTTCTTTTTTTCATCAGTAACATTACATATAAAAATGTCAATAACCCGAACAACCATGTACAAGCTAAGTGCAATTTCATGATTAACACAACTGAGAGATCACAGTGGGTGTAAAAATGCACAAAATATGCAGTAACAGGCACAATATTGTTGAAATCGTACTTATTTTTCTTAAGACATTTCAGATAGATCATATTTATTCAAGTTACTCGCATTTTATTGTGAAAGTATAGTTTAAAATGCACATAATCTGGAGTTGTCATTTTTTAAGATCTATTATGCTAGTATTTTACTTGAGACGTAGGGCTGAATGTGGCCCCTGAACTGAAACGTGTTTCATACTGTTCATATGACTGTTAATAGCTTTACTTTGCAAATTCGTCCTAAATTCATGAAAGTAAACTGGATCCTCTGGTGGGCCAATTTTGGTCCATATATGTGGGCCATATATTTGACACCCCTGTGTTAAAAACATCTAAAATTAACTGAAACTCCAAGCAACATTTTTCACTATAACTTTAGAAAACAAAAGCGGCATCATACTTTAAATGTGTCATTTCCTGTATGAATGTTATATCTAATCTTAATTTAGAGGGGAAAAATGAAGGGATCATAATAATTTACAAGGAATTTACAAGGAACATAATGGCATGTACGGACCGATATCACTTATGTTACTGCAGCTTCATCTCAAGAATCCAAAATAAACAAAGGATGCACAGTCATTTTTATCAGCTCAGTATGCTTCCACCGTCTCAAAACTATGTAAAGCTGATCACAAGCTGATTGCTGTATTAAAAAACTTGAATATAAATTATAAAGTGCAAAGATGAAAATCTGCCAAACAGAAAAAGTATGACAGACAGAAAAACACGGTCAGAGTTATGATTTACTTATGCAACTTTTTGCCAAAATATTCATTACGTCATCCAATAATACTTTTTATTCCACTCTTTATACTCTTTTTAAATTTAAAAGAGTTATAAACACATTCATAACTGATCCACTGTCTTGTAAAGGAGATAATGACATTTCTAACACATAGCTCATGCAAATTTGTCTGTGGTAATTAGTAAAATACTTCATAATACATATTTAACCAAAATGAACATGTTAACATTCAAGAAAGATTAACAGCAGAATAATTTTTTTTTTTTTTTTTACTAATAAAGCATAAACATATCATGATTTCTTTACTTTTTCAACTTACCCTTTAAGAAAACCGGCTCTTTTTCATGTTTTTAGGGATTTGTTTTAATATTAAACATAATGAAGCCTTCTGAATCGTTCTTTTTCACCTGCAAAGAGTTTAAATTAAATAATTAAGTGTCTGGTTGGACTGAAGTAGGTCAGAGCAACTGCTGAATACCTCCTTTAAAAGGACATATGAAGTCCACCTTTACATTTAGATCATAATAGTTGTGCACATAAATCATAAGCCCATAAATGAGCTTAATCATGTGCCACGACACAATTGTATGGGTGAACAGAGGACGCGTGTGAGAGCTGCGAGTGAAGAGAAAGAGAAGGAAAACGCCTGCAGGCAGAGAATGAATGGGATGTGGAAATGGAGAGAGAGGGGGGGCAAACATAGAGCAGGTCAAAATGAACACCATCTGGGTACATGAAAGAAAGGCGGAGGGGAGGCGGCGGGTGAAACAAAACAAAAGCACCAGCGCTGCCAGCATGTAGCCAGCAACTCCACAGCAACGCCACCTTCCACGTTCTAACCCCCACCCCACCCCTGCCGCAGCCCACCCACCCCATCCTCAGTCAGGTGGAAGAAGAGTTGTAGAGCTTGCCATCGCTCATGCGGCCCCTCCCCTGTCTTCTCTTATCCCCCTGTGGGTTTAGATCATTGCCAAAGGAGCCACAGGCCACTTGCAGGCTGACAGTCAGCTCCTCTAATGGGCCTGGCTGTTTATTTTGTACCGCTTGGAAGTGGATTAGCTGGAGGTA
Organism: Apogon hyalosoma; assembly: GCA_037367295.1. Classification (NCBI taxonomy): domain Eukaryota; kingdom Metazoa; phylum Chordata; class Actinopteri; order Kurtiformes; family Apogonidae; genus Apogon; species Apogon hyalosoma. Next base: position 12,604,699 of record JAPQRP010000002.1, read on the forward strand.
ATTATGGTTAATGATCTGCCCGCCTCACCCCGCTGATCTGTAGTCACCCGTTCGCTTGGCTATAGCCGCCGGCACCATTAATATGGGATAATGTTACCTATTAGAGCTACAAAAGGGAAAGGGGAGATGGAGATTTGTCAGATGGATCTGAGTGTGAAGGGTTTCTGAGCAAAATGACACAGATCCATTTTGGAGTGGAAGTGATGTTCTCTGAGGTTCAAGGAGCTTTTCAAATTACAGTTTGATTACGTCCGCTGACATGTTGTTCGGTGAAGGAGGGCCTCGGAGCAGGCGCTATTAACTTTAGCGATTAGCCTGGTGTGGATTTTCCACAGCGGGGGCTCGTTTTGTAAATCACAGTGAATGTCAGTAAGTTCAGGCTGGGTTTGAAGATTAAAACACCAATACCTTCGTGAAGATAAATGTATTTTTGGCTTTTGAAGGTATGGACGGGGGAGTGATTTGGGATTTATGAACAGAGTTGGGAGAAATGCGTTACAAAAGTAATGCATTACAGTAACTGATTACTTTTTGCTGTAACGCAGTAGTGTAAGGCACTACTAATTGAGTTTCGGTAATATTTTACTTGGTACATGTTCAATAGCACTTGCATTACAACACATTTTTCGCCCATAATTTAATTGCTCAAATGAAAAAAAAACACAAAAAAAACCCAGCAAGACTATGAGAATAAAAAATGCAGCAGGAAAGTTCTATTTCCTGTCGATGTTCAGCCAATGGGTGAAGACGACAGAAGACGTACACTAGTGACATGAACGTATGCTCATCACTAACCCTAACCCTGCTTTAAGAAGCTGGTTAGCATTAGCATGACCCCTGTGATCAGCAATGACAAGGGTAGCTAATGTTTCTATAACTAGTTAGAATTCTTTATTAATTGTGGATTTTTCTACCGTCGTCCTCAGCACCACGCCCCCTGTTTGAACATATAAAATGTTGAAAAAAATGCAAGCGCTCCTGCTGGGATTGGAACATTGTAGACTGTAGCGTTATTTACTGAGCTATCCATCCACATGTACTTCAGGGCGCAAATTTATGCGTCCAAAGGCTCTCCTATCTCATATATGGTGGGGGGGTTCTACTGCGCATGCACAATTTATGACTAGAGTCTGTTTGCAACTCAAAAGTAATACAGGAGTCATGTAACGCATTACAGTTCTGAGACAGCAATATTGTAAGGTAAGGGATTACTTCTAAATAACAGTAACAAGTAATCTGTAATGGATTACAATTTGGAAGTAACTCGCACAACACTGTCCATGAGGACTAAATGGTTTTGACCTTCACACTCAACACCTATGAACATAAAAATCAACAACATGAATTATAATTTTCAAGGAGTTTTATTAATGTTTCATCTGGAGATTTTAGACTAAAGTGTTAGACATCTCTCTCCACCATCTTTAAAACAACAAATGAGGGAATATGTTTGATTAGCGTGTTGTTCACAGTCTGTAAAATCAACACCAAAGGCCACTGAAGCTGTTTTGTTGATGGAAAAGTCCCAAAGGTACTTCATGTCGGTTTTGGCTCTAATTTGCCACCTGTCTATATTTGTTTATTTAATGGGATAGTTATGTTCAGTGCACAAAATAAATAACACTTTGTTCTTAAAAAAACATTTTGTCCTTCTGTTCAAATCTTTATAGATCATATTTGCTCCCATTCAATGCACAGGTAGATTATTATAGAGCCAAACATTTATTTATGACGAAATTAAGCTTATTTATGCAACAAATACCCATATCGTTGTCAGGCTATAACTTTTGGAAACTAATGATGAAATTATAATAAACCACAGTTTTGCTTTTGTATCACTTATATAAAACCCAAAACATTAAGAGATAAGTATATTATATCTAACATCTAAATTCTGCTTAAACATGGCGTGTGATTTTGCTTATTTTGTCATGTGAAGAGAAAATACCTCCACCTGTTTGTTTTCTATTTTAATTACTTCCCAGTGGTTGTTGTTGGACTAAAAATGCAGACACGTTGAACCTACCGTGCCGACATGTTCTCTGGAACTGTTTTGTTGCACTTGGCATGCAATTGTAGCATGAAGCTAACGGATTAACCAATAAACAGAGTTCAGCTGAACAGGATGTAGAGGTTTTTTTTGTTTGTTTGTTTTTTTGTTCTCGTTACTGTTTTAGACCAGAAATTTAACATTAAGGGTTCAGTTTCTTTCAAACGTAAGGTGTATATTTCATAATTCAAGCTAAACTCCAAAAAGTTCTGCTTTTAAATGAATTAAATGCAGTTATAACACAGTTCACACAATAAAAATGTGCCATAAAATCAAGTCATAACACGTTTGGGTGATGCATGGACACATCACTAGACTTTAATTTTAAAGTAGATGTTGCAGTTACATTCAAGAGAATAATGAAATCAGGAAGTGTTCCTCCGTTATGGTCATCCTAAACACTTTTATCTCATATTGCAGCATTACTGTATGTATTATGGGAACCTGAGAGTGTCTTCTTCAAAATGAGATAAGCACATACACACATACACTTACACATACGGTATAGACAGTCGGTCAAGTTAACCAGCTGAGAGCGACATCAAAAAAATGACGTCTAGTTCAACCCTTTTTTTTTTCACATTCATCCATCTTGAAAATGCACCCGTAATAGCAACGAAGTGGTTTTTCCCCCCAAAATGAAGTTTTACTTAATCAAATCAGGGGTCAGAGAAACATATCTGCGCGTGAAAAGGACAGGACACATCAGGGTTAAAGCGATTACGTGCTGTTAAACGGGCATTTCAGAGTCTCCATCTCAGACACATTTTCCTGCCTTTTCCAGTAATTTTTGAAAGCCTTCAAGCTGTAATAAAATATCACTTTTTGTGCATTTGTGCATTAAACACTCTTGGTCTCATTGTATTTTTCTGATGATAATCACATTTCCCTCGAACCCTCCCCCTTGTCTATTCCCATCTCCCCTTTTAAAGCACTTTGCTCCTGTTTCAGTGAAGATGACACTGACTCGATGTAGGGAGGGGGTGGGTGGGTGCGGGGGGTTTAGGCGAACAGTTGGAAAGCTTTAGCAGGGGCCTCGTTGTGCAGGTTACGTGGCGTCACGTCTCGTTTTGACTGAGCAGGAGAGCAGCCCCCGCCGCCGACACCACCCACTCAGGGACCCTCATAAAGTGCTCTGATGCTTCATAATGCAGATCATTACCCAGAATGCTGTGGAAGACCCCAAGTCCCCACTTAGAAGCGGAGCCTCCCAGAGCCCCCACCGTGTTATGTATCCCTGCAGATCGCCTGCAGACGCTCTGATTGTCCATTCCTGCCTGCCATCGCCTTGCCAGCAGCACAGTTTATTGACACTAAGTTGCCCCCACAAGGCGGTGTTAATACGCACGACAAAGATGTTTCTTTCCCTCTGTGTCAACCTGAAGGTGCTTACAAGCCGTAGGTTATTGAAACGCAGAGCCATAAAGATAACAGAGATATGACTTAAGATGTGATTGCACCAGGTGACCAATGCATGAGTGCAATCAACTCAAAGGCAATGATTTCAGTATGAGAAAAGAAAGAAGGGCTGTGAGGCAGAGCTGTAGAGGTGAGGCCTCAGCGGCGACGCTCCTCATGGACGTACACAGCAGCCACACACAGCTGGATTTGTGATGTCCTCTGTCACTCTTGCTTACAGTTTTGGTTAAATGACATTATTTGTGCTATCTGATTACACACCACTGCAGTTTTTTCACAAGGGTTAGTAGTATTTGTTGTGTTTTCAGGAAGTATCCACTGATCAGCGGTACAGATTTAGAACAAATGCAATTTAATCCATTATGGTTGTGATTATTTTACAGTTACTAATGAAAATCTAAGTACAAAGGCATTACATCCATATGTATTCTTAACCCAGTGCTACTTTTGTGGCAGTTCCCATATGAGTTGTTCCTCTAAATTTAACCTTTCTGAAGTGATTTATCATCATTTCTTATATTATTATCCTCTATGTTTTGCCTTGTTTTGGTCAAAATATGGTATTTAATTTTCTGGTCATGTAAATGTTCATGAAAGCTCAGAGTGAAGTTGACAGTTATTAGATTAAAAGCAGAGGAAACTAAAGGTAAGAGGGACTTTTTCAGCAAAATATATCACTGACTGAACATAAACCAAGTGTGTCCATCCACTGTCATTGATCCAACTCCATGGGTTTTACAGGCGAATCAATGTTGTAGAAGATGACGGTGTTTCCATGGTAACTACGGAGCCTCTGAACGTCCAAATGGGTCATATCTAATGACCGTGAAAAGACGACAATCTACATTTTACATAAATTATTTCCATGTATTGATAGGATTAGGGGATTAATAGGTAAACATTTTAGATCAGTAGATACTTCTGGTCGCTGGTGGATGTTTGGGTCTTTATGGGTTAAAGCCTGCCCCAAGACATTTGATCTGTTCATGATATAAGAATGCTTTCCATTGCTAGAAATTCAACCATTTATTCCATTCTTTCATTCATTTTCTGAACAGCTACATCCTAGAGAGCATCACAGGGGTACCAGAGCCTGTCCTAGCTGCCAATGGATGAAAGTAGGGTGCACCCATGACATTCACTCCCATATTCACACCTACAGGTCATTTAGTTTGACCAGTTAACCTGTTAAGGTGCATGTATTTGGATGGTGGGAGGAAGCTTGAATACCTGGAAGGAAGCCGCATAGACATGGGAAAAGCATGCACACTCCACACTTATTGACCCGAATTTCTGAAATTAGAGAATATAGGTTTGTTTTCCTAATTTTGCTTCAGTTTGGAGTTTAAAACATCTAGTAGAAAGTATTCGAGTCACCAAAAGTAATAGTTTGTTTACTCTGATTATGTCTGATAATGAACCTTTCAAATTGTGACATTAATATGTATATACACACATTTGAGGAAAGTAAAGTTATCATCAACAAAAAATACAGACAAAACGGAAAAAATGTTATGTGGATTCATTAGCTGCCCTGGTTTTACATCAGCAGATGGCAGCACATTAAATGTCTGCGTTGCAGACCTTTCCACAGCATCATGGTGGGGAAAGTTGAAAGAAAATACCCATTTAGGATTACTTTTTTATTGAGTTTTACTGTGTCCTAGATAACATCAGATGCCTTGTACTAGAAGGTGATAAAGGACATGGGTGAAAAATCCCAGCTCACACCAGAAAGCTAAGCTGGTTTTCCTGAAGTCCAGAAAAATGCATAAAAACTAAACTAGGCTAGCAAACAAGCCTTAACAATGAATTAAACCTTAACTAAACATGGAAATTAAAGTCAAAACATACACTATTATATCCATAATATGTAAGAAAAGTATTGATAAATATTGCTATAGCAGGAAAAGGCCAATGCTCTTTTTTGTTGAAAAGTAAATACAGGCCTATTCTTGTAAAGCCTGTCTATTAAAAGCTGTTTTGTTTTTCACCTTGCAGTAAAGTTGAATGTTGGTTACCATTTACATTGAAATTAAGAAGATGAAAAAGCTCCCTGAGACCACTAATCTGATCCTCAACTTGTCTTTACTTGTTCTCATGAAATTTCACCTTGACAGGATTTAATTTGCATCTTCTTAAACAAAGAAAAACACAGAGAATCATAAAACCACACATATTTATCAAAATCTCTGGGTGTAGCAGCGGCCCGTTTTCAACCGGACCAGACTTGTTTGGCTCAGATGAGTCTCATTACAAACATAATGGATCCTGAGTGTCCTTGTGCAGAACGCTCTAGAACTCTGTATGGTGTTTTAGTGCATGTTATTGCTTCTAACATACAGATGTGGTGTGTTAAAAGGCTCTGCGGCTGCGGCAGTTCACGGCACTGATATGATTTTTACTCTGCACAGCAAGCAAACAGATAGAAGTAACCACAAAGAACATGTTTAGCACCATAAGCTATAAACCATATGTCAACAACTTTTAAGAGTCCATTTTAATTCCTTGCTTGCACTGCCTCATCATGAAACAAGCAATATGGGTCGATCTGTGAAAGGGTGTAAAACGACACTTGTTTAGAAACTTCTTATATATCATATGCACAAACCTAGGCGGAAAGAAAAAGTTTTGTCCAGATGATGCTAAATAATAAATATAGACAAACCTTAGAAGGAGGTGGTTGGGGATGATATGACAATACACTGTAAAGAAACCAGTGTTTTTGTTTCACACGGAAGGAAAATGCTTTGTTTATTCTCATTTTTCCTCCCTTTCTCTTTCTTATTTTTGCCCTTTCCACAAGCATTTTCCTGATGCTACCCAAACATTTGTGTAGATTCTCAGTCATCCGAGTTATGCACTGGAAAAAAATCTAAATCTTACCAAGTGTATTTTTTTTTCATTTCCAGTCAAAATATCTCATCACACTTAAAATAAGACATAATCATCTAAAGAGTAACTTTTCAGCTAGATATAATGAACTTATTTTTAGACAATAGATCTTGAAAATCTTATTTCAAGAATTCTTACCAAGATCATTTTCACTTGTTCCATTGGCAGATTTTTATTTATTTATTTATTTTTGCTTAAATCAAGATTTTTTTTTTTGCTTAATTCAAGCAAAAAAAAAAAAAAAATAAATAAATCCATAACACCGGTCCAGTCTGTCTCCCAAAGGTGTTCTCTACTGCAGATCTACTGCAGGTCATACACGTATTTATACACTTGGATTTGATGTTTCAAGCGCAGATTCATTACACATTCATTTGGTGGCTGTGGCTCAGTTAGTAGAGCAGGTTGTCCAATGACCGAAGGGTGGGCGGTTTGAATCCTCAGGTCCACAGGTCAAATTGTCCTTGGGCAAGACACAACTGAATTGCTCCCAGTAGGGCCTGGCAGCACCTTGCATGGCAGCAGCCGCCTACTGGTGTATGAGTGTGTGAAGGAATGGGTGAATGTGATGCTTTTTAAAGCACTTTGGGCACCATGAAGGTGGAAAAGTGCTATATAAGTGCAGTCCATTACTGTTTACACAAAGCAATGAGAGAAATGTGCAAAGTGAGATGTGATACCATTGTTTTTCAGTGTCTCAGTTTTCCCTTGTCCACTTGGATACACACAAAGCAAAAATCTCCACTTTTGGAAAATTTCATGACCTAAAACACTGTGTGGATGGATGGATAGATAGATAGATAGATAGATAGATAGATAGATAGATAGATAGATAGATAGATAGATAGATAGA
>JAPQRP010000002.1:12633396-12648928 GCA_037367295.1 Apogon hyalosoma
AAAAAAGCAAGACTTAAGTAATGCAACAGGAGTGGTGTTAACAAAGTTGAAACTTAAACAATTAGGCCATAATTCAGTGGCAACATGATATTAGATAATTTTTTTCATCTGGAACTGTAATATGAAATCAAGGCTGTAGCTCATGCAGTGGAGCAGGTCATCCAATAACCATAGGGTTGGTGGTTCGAATCCTGCTCTGCCCCAGGCATGTGCCATTGTGTCCTTTTCAGTTAACCCACCCTGCCTCCCCCTAGGCAGCTGTGGCTACAGATGTACATAGTTTCACCATCAGTGTGTGAATGTGAGAGTGAATGAATAATGGATGAAAAAAAGCACTTTGAGTTCCCTAAAAAGCACCATAGAAATCCAGTCCATTATTATTGTTATAGCTCTTTTAGGTGTTTTATTTATATACAGCACTGTGTTGTTTTTAATATGCTTTATGGATAAAGTTGGATTGGAAACAGGGTCACTACCTGATGTATATATAGATTTGTCTAAAAACAGACAAACAAACAAAAAACAAATGCATAAAAAGTACAATTGAATTAGAAATTTCAATAACATACAGGACTAACAAGTTATTCTGAAAATAGAGCATTTATCCAGTTAAAATAAATAATATGACCCTTTTAACTCCTAATAAGGCCTCTGGCCCTATATTTGCTTTATTGGTATATTCATTCAAGTAGAACTACGCCTCTTGAAGGTCATTATTTTTTTCCAGACTTTTTTCCAACAGTCAACTGTTGCTTTTTGTTGTGATAATCCAGAGATGTCAAACTCATTTTAGTTCAGGGGCCACATTTACCCCAATATGATCTGAAGTGGGCTGGACCAGAAAAATAATAACAGTGAAAAGTAAAATTACATTATGATAATGTACATCTACAAAGTTTCCTTAAAAATCTGAATAACATGAACAACTTGAAATGTTTATAGAAACATTTTAAAATATTATGCCTCAGTTTACCATTTACTCGTGCATTACAACTTACAGATTACAGTGGATCTACAAATACACAAAACATTTAATAACAAGCAGAATTTTAGTAAAATTGCTATTTACTTCTCTGACAAAATTTCAGGTTGTTCATATTTGTTCAGGTTATTCACATTTTTTTTGTAAAAGGATAGTTTGTTATAATAAACATTTTTACATAACTGTACTTTTTTTTTTTTTTTTTTTTTACACCAAAACAAAGACAAAATCTGCAGTTGCCATTGTTTGTAGGTTATTATATTTTACTGGTTTGACCCAATTGAGATCATATCGCTCTGTAAGTGGAAAATGATTTTGACTCCATTAATTTGTTAATATCTTTTGCATTTCACAAATTCATCCCACGGGCCGGATTTGGGCCCCGGGCCGCGTGCGCGATAATCAGAACACGCACGAGGCACCTGTGCTTGCCACGCCCACTTTCCAGAAACTACCAGTAATTATCGGCAACGCACTTTTTCCAACACTTTCGATAAATCACACAGATAAGTTTAGTTTGTCGCTTGTAAGTCGGAATTTCAAGTTTACGAGAGCTTAGCTAAATTCGGGAGCTATTCATTTTATTTTCACAGTGCATTAGCCTACTTATTTGGAGCTCAAAAAACGGGTTTTAGCTACATCAAGGTATGACGTGTGCGATCGTTTCATTACCTTTAGCTAGTTTGATGGTTAACATTTTTGCTAACTAGCTAAACTACCAGTGTTATTAATAATACTTTATTAACTAGCTAGAGTTTATGACCTCTGACAAGGAACCTATACAAAACAGGGATGACTTTCATGACTGCCCTCTTGATAATTTACTTAACTGTTGTTTTACATGTGTTCTTCAGGGTTTGTGAAAGCTAGCAGAATGTATCCAGGAGGCAGACCCTTTGGACGAACCCGAGGAGACTGTGGTGTAAAAGTCCCAATGAAAGCTCTGCCTCCCACAGACGTAAGTGTTCCTTACTCTGTGAATAAAACCAGCAAAGATGATTCTGGCAAACAGAGAAGCGGATTCAAGCCGGGTGAGTTTCTGGATACTTCTGCTTGGATTAAATGACACCAACATCTTTTAAAAGTAGGACTGCACAATATGGGTTGACATTTGGTCTTGCATTATTTCATACTCAGATAACACGATGTAACACTGGCTCTAAACTTAGTGAATATTTATTTTTAAACTGACCACATAGTGAAGCCTAATTCTGATTAGATTTTGACTATTATAGTAAAGGAATATGCTGTGTTTACATGTGCTTACCATCTTAAGCATGTAAAAGGTTACACACATTTCCCTATTTTCAATTAAGCATGCTACAGAGTGTAAAAGTTTAAGTCTTTATATGTTAAGTAAATAGAAAACACTGTTCAGCTTAGTTAAACACAAGCTCATCTATAATGATTTTTGTGTAGATGGCAAAAGAGGCTGGTGGAGTTGAGGTGTGTTGTTTAGAGCAGTGTAAGTGTAGTTTTCTGTTGTATGTCAGGTGTTTCAGACATTCAGTTCAATTCAGTTTTATTCGAATAGCTCCAATTATAATACATGATTATCAGATTGCACAAAACAAATTCATGCTAAGGCCTTAAAAAGTACAAAATGACGAGCAAACAATAAATCGTCCTACAGCAAAGAGCAAAAACTTCTCTTACAAAATGGAAAACCTTTTGAATGTTTTGTTTTTAGTTGTAGTGGAGTTGTGAAACCTTTAGATGGGAAGTTTTAATCTATGGTTTTCACACTTTTTTTTTTTTTGCACTAACTAGGTTTTTCACCCAGATCAAAAGTCCCACATACAGTGTTGATTGAAAAATACAGGAAAGGTGAGGAGAACGCCATTTCCTTGCTCTATCAACTCGCCCAGGTTTTTCAGTTCCACCTGGATTTGAAGGAAACGGTGACCACAGGTAACGTTCCACTACATGTTTGTACTCGTGAATAGCATGCATCTCCATGTTTGTACTCAAATAAACACCAGAGATGCATGCTTCTGTCAGTAAAGTCCGGGGATTAAAAGTCTTTGTTTTAATCTTTATTAATCTGTACAATAATGTTAAACGTGTGAATTTCATTTATTTGTCATGACTGCAAACAAGACACCCAAATTCACCCTGAAGTATTTAACCCCCATCATTCCTGATTTCTTATCACATACCAACCATATGATTCCTTTTGTAGGCAACACAACAAGTTTTCTTTTTGCCTTTTGTGTGGTGATTGATGGATTCCAGTATGAAACCGGCATGGGAGTAACCAAGAAGCACGCCAAGCTCAATGCAGCAAAGCTGGCTTTAGAAGTTGTGCTACCCACCTTGGAAAAGGATGAATGTGTTCCTCCAGGGACAACAGGTCAGAGTCTAATGCTGACAGAAAGGAGAAAAAAAGACTGACAGAAGGGGCATTAATATAGGACTGATACGGTGTAGGGCTGTGCGATATATGAAAAAAAACTGACATTATGCTTTTTTTTTAAATCCTGCAATATATATTGCGATATGAAAAATACTCAGGAGGATATAATAGTTGTGTGGTGCCGATGTAAGTGGTCAAACAAATTAGTTGTCTTACTTCTTGTGGCAACAGGTGCAAGGCACTTTCGACACAAAATACTTGTTTCAGTATCATCCTTCTTATAGCCAAAATAATTCTAGATAACTAACTTTTCTTTTTGGCACCAAGTCTTTGTTTTCGGTGATTTTCTGTTCGTTGCTCATTTGTCAGTGTGGCAGTTTATCCTGTGGAATTGATCTTTTGGTGTGGCGTTGTGTAATCTGGGGGTGGGGGGGTTACACGTGCATGATTTGGCCTGGGGGGATCGGTTTCTGTCTGACTTACAATACTATGGTGGTAATGGAAGTGAAAGTGAAATGTAAAGCTGCGTTGTTACCAGCGACTTACTCCATGTGCAGGGGCATGGTCTGCTTCAGCAAACTGATTAAAAATGAATGTGATCGCTGTGTGCAATGCGTGTCAGGTACCCTTGAAATTAGATGAGAACATGTGTCCATTTGCCTCTAACATCGCAGGAAGTGTAATGTGACTTGCACACATGCACATTGTGATGACGATGCTCAAACGATATATCGTGCAGCTCTAATGCAGTGTCTCTTGTAGTTCCAGTGAAGTGTCCTCAAAACATTGTGCAGACACTTCATAAGGAGTTGTAAGTCAAGATGTGAATCAGGGTGAATTGGGCTTTACAGAAGTGCTCTGTTAATTCTTGTGTATTTAAATAAAAAATGAGGGGCTTGAGGACATGGCATAACCAAATAATATGTTTTTTCAAGTGTTCATTTTGATGTCATTACAGCAGATATTTGGGGTTTGTCACTTTCTTACAATGGAACTACATGACTGTTCTTTGATCTAGATATTCGTCCACCCCTCTCAGTGAAAGAGGACTCCTCCATCCTTGAGGTCCAGGCTTCAAGAGGTATTCATGGTAATAGTGAATTTTTTTCTTCTCCTTTTGTATGGTCTTTGTGAATTGGAGATGCAATACATACCAATGTTTAAGAATTTAGATAATTTTAATCGGTGAATAGATCTTAGTAATGTGATAATGGTACATTTCCTGATCAGAACACTTAGATTTAGTGTAAAGCTCTTAGAGTTTTTTGACAGTCTGGCATGTTTTAGGGAGATTAAGTTCACCAGTTTATATAAACTTTAAAGGTATTATTTATCAGTATATTGTCACAGACGATGTCACATCTGAATACTCTTCCTATATGTTTAGGATCAAATTGGGATACAATAAATTTGTTTGTCATTAACCCATGAAGAACAGATGTGGTATTTGTCTGTTTTTACCTTTGTTTAGGTCAGTGAAAAATTATAATTCAGTAAAGTTTTCAGAAAACTTTGTATTTTGGTTTCAAGAACACTGTTGTCAAATAATACACTTATATGCATTTTACAGCTTAGTCAGACAAAAAAAAAACACAAGTCAAATATATTGTTGTAACAGTTTTTAAACATGAAAGTGGTGCATGGTTTATTTTCTATCATTCAGAAAGGAAGAATGCCGTCAACCTCCAGATTCCACATGCTGTCAGAGATCATCTCACAAAGCTGTTGAACAGCCACCCTGAGTTTTATAACTGTGCAGAAACCACGGCAGCATTCATCATTCAGACTTGTAAGTAAGGTTTTCTATGTGCATATGTCATTTACCCTCTTTCCTTTGTACTCTGTGATGTGTACTTTTCACCTCTGCCTCTTTAGCCAGTGGATGTGAAGTAGTTGCTCTGGGCACTGGGAACTTCAGTACCAAAGAGAATGCATCATCGAGTGGACGGATCTTACATGATTCACATGCGGTGGTGACAGCAAGGAGGTCACTTATGAGGTTATTTGTGAACATTACATTTACCTTTTGTAAATTGTATGAATTTTATTATGTAATCATTACATTCAAACTTACCTGTAAAACAAGTCAGCTGTAGCCTCTGCTGGTTTTAATCATAATTGATTTTGTGTGTGTGTATGTATGTATGTGTATATATGTGTACAACGTGACATAATAGCGTGCATATTCTCCCTCTTTGGAAGCAAAATTGTACAAGTCTGCAGAGAGCTGGTCCTTGCATTCACATATATACACACACACACATATCTCCAACATGTATCTGCAGATACTGTGAGAAACACATGCAGTATTTACATATTACTGACCATTCTCATGCTGTGCTTTCAGGTTTCTGTACCGACACCTGCTCATGTTTTTCAGCAAAGCATCCAGTTTGGCTGAGAAATCGGTCTTCCAGCAGAACAGCAGTAGTGGCCTTGTCAGCCTGAAGAGTGGTATCACCCTCCACCTCTTTGTGAACCAGCTCCCAAAGGGTGCTGCCCAGTCCAAGATGTGAGTATGCTGCCTTTGTTTTTAATTCCCTCATAAAACTTGTCTTGGCATTACTTTGAATGTTGGCATATGGTTGTGGGTTTGTTATCAGTAATATCACTAAAATGACACTTTTGGGGGTAAAAGCAGCATAAGAAATATATTTAGCTTTTTCATTGCTCTACGCTTTATTCTCAGGCGTTTGAACCCTCTCTCCATTTCTGCATGGCGTACCAACAGCGACCTCAGCTTACACGTAACACTGGAGGGCCAGGTGTGATCCTGTTCCTTTTTTTCCCTGCTGCTTAAATATCTGAAATAATTGTATTTCCAAGAAACAAATCAATGATGTAGATGGATTAACTGTTTCATTTTCAACAGCTGTAACAACAAAAAATCCATTTTTTTTTCCTTTGAAGATTTACTCAGTTTTCTCGTCAGCCTTTGAGCACTCGGCTTCCAAGGTTGTTAGTGTGTCCGCCACAGACAAAATCACCCAGTGGCAGGTTCTGGGCTACCAGGGTGCTCTGCTCAGTCACTTCATTGAGCCTATCTACGTGCAGAGCATCCTCATAGGTAAGTCAGAAGCTTGCACTGTTGGTGCAAGCGCACTGGGTCAGGTGCGCGGGTCGGGTATTGGTAAACATAATGACCGCTCACTTGTGCATTTGATTCATGTCTTCATGTCACTCCGCAAGTAGTCCATTTATTTGAAGGTTATCTGATGTGTTGTAAGAATTTTGACGTGTGGTAGGGATGCAATGGTACTCAGAGAAAATACCGAACCATTCAGTCTGCCCTGCACAGGACAGTCCGCCCTTATGGACCGTGGGTTTTCAGTTTTGCAATTGATTTTGCGTTAGTGTTGAGTGTGTTTGTCCAGGCAGGCAAAAGCCCGCCCCTGCAAGTTAATGGGCCTGTGTGTGCACATGCAGGTTGTATACTACTGTATACAAGTAGTCAAAGAATAAGAAAATGTTAAATTTTTCATTACAGAAAGTTACTTTATTCAGTACAGTGATATAATTTGTTCCTACTGTGCAGTTCAGGTTTTGCTAACAAGCAAAATAATAGAATTGTGGGCAAAAAAAACCCAGTTCTCTTTACGCACAAAACATGTACTGAACCAAAACCGTGGCCCAAAAACGGCTACCTGTACCATTGGACCCCTTGTTGGTGTGCCATATATTTTCCAGCTTTTTTGTCCTTTACCAGTCACACCCATGGAGAAAACCCAAACTAATGACATTTCATTAATTTCAGAATGAGGCAGAGGGATGAAAGTAGTTGCAAGTTTTCAGCTCATTTTATTGTGAATATTTTTATTTTAACTGGTCTTGCCAACTCCAGACATTACAGTCAACAAAATTAAGTCTTTTTTTTTTATTTTATTTTTTTTTTATTTATTTTTTTTTATAAAGGTATATAGCTGTTACATAACTACCCCAAAGCTACCCACATAATAGCCACATAACCAGCATCAGCTCATTATACCTCAGTTTAGGCACCTCCTATTCTCTGTTCTCATACAGTGGTTTCTACTTTTTACTTTAATATTTACTTAATGAGTAGGATAGGGCTTCTACATTCAGCAGAATCATACAGCTGTGTCCTAAGATTCTGCATCACCATCAGTTTGACCATGATCACACCGGACAATGATTGTACAAGACATTTGGACTCTTCTGTGAAGGAACATGATTGTGTGAAATTGGGAGTGAAATAGCCTGAGGTTGTTTTTTGTAGATAAAATTACCTACATCTCCTTATGAGTGCTCTGTTATACAGAGCAAAATGATGACTTTGTTGATATTTCATACATTTAATGGGTATTTTATTGGCCAATTGAAAAACAAAAGCAGATGAAACCTCTTAATGATTATTATTTTAGCCACCTTCCTAAAACTTGTTTAAATTCAGCCCGATTTACTGTGTGGCCATTCTCAAATACTTATCTTTCAGTCAAGCAAGATTGCAACCATGAAAGAGTAATTTAATCATGCCACATTAAGCCTACATGTTAACCAGCAACCTTGTCTAAGCCATTTTCAAGCAAATGTGTTGTAGTGTTCAAAGCCTTAAAATAAAATAAACATCCATAAATGATCGCGATACTCCTGATATTTGGGGAAAGGGGAAAAAAAAGAAATATTTTCCATCAAAGTAATTTTGCACCACAAATACCCTTTACTAGTTGCAAATAAATAAATGACACGCAACCCCAAAAAATCCCCAACATTATATTTTGGTTAATAGCTGAACGTCAGAACAGGTTTGACAGTATCCTACTCAACTTTCCAAGTTTATTTTAAAAGATGGTGTCAGATATGACTTGGCCTTCTCATTACTTCTCAATCACATTCACAGTATGACTATATATATTTTTCCAAATGATCAAGAGGTACATTTGGAAAGTAGAGCACAAGTCGTAATATATATTTAAACTTTTGACTGCATTCACTGTTTAATGATGCTTATTGATGTACTGAATGACAACAACTATTGTATATTATTTTATAGTTCTGCCATGATAGTTTTCTTCAATGTCAAATAAAACAACCAGAAACTGATCAACAAAGTGCAAATTTAGAAATGACAACAGTAACACACCTAACTCTTTCGTTTCATTTCTATAATATGTACAGTGCACGCCACTCTTTAGGTAACTTTTTGTTTCCTGATGTACGTGATAAATAAGCAATGTTTTCTTTCCAAAATCAGATACAAACACAAAATGAAAAACTTATCTTTGTATTGAGCAGTTTTATGTCCATCCATGAACCTGTTCATTACTTGGTTTTCCCTCTGTCACTGGAGAAAAGCTCATTAACATCTGGATTTTCTACATGAAAATGTAAAAGTAATTTTTAATCGACATTTGCTCCAGGATGAAATGACTCTGCAAAGGTCACAATATTTAACACCATGAACTCTAGTTAACAGTGATGGAACACAACTCCCAACTGCATTTTCCACCCCTTTTCCGATGCTGTGATGCGCATCAGCAACATTTACAGTCAAGAACAACATGCAACAGCAATTTTGACCTTTGTGAAAGATACAACACCAACAAGACAGTGAGTAGAACAGCTTCTTGAGGGCAGTCTACTTTAGAGGAAACGGAAAGGCATACTTGTCTACTGGCAGTGTGAAAGGAGCTTATAGATTATTTTTACTCATGTTACCCAAGTTTAAAAGAAAGGCAAACTATATATGTGTTCATTTTTGTTGTAAAAACAGTATAGTGTAACATGAATGGCATTGCCATGTGGTGGATAGGATATAGTGTAGTTCAACATTATTTGATTATTTACAAATTGTGTATAAAGGTGCCTAAATAATTAAAATCTGTACTTAAATCTGCAAGGTGATTGCAACTATAGTGATATCCGGGGAATGGAGATGTCTGTGAGCCAACGGGTTGAAGGGATCACTGCTCAGCTGCCCATGTACTACTGTATGGAGAGGCCCCAGATCAGCCTGGTGCCCTCTGTGGTGACCAGTGGCACTGACAAGAGCCAGCTGACATATGCCATGAACTGGAGTGAAGGAGACAGCTCCCTGGAGGTCGTAGATGGCCTTGAGGGCAAAACCATCCAGGAGTAAGGGTCTTTATATGCAAATCATCCTGGTCCTATTTATTCCCTCAACTTATTTACACACTAATATGTTTTTAATGTGCAACTTTTGGTATGTTTGCGCCTAGAATGCACACAGGTATTTAAAGATCCCTAAAACTGAGACTTTGAAAATGCCACCGTCACTCCTGTCATATTTTTCTTTTTAATAATTATAATGTTTTGAGTCTGTGTCAGACATGTTCCCTTATTTTCCAGATCTGTAGGGTTTAATTCCTTTCTTGTGCTCAGCTCACTTTATCTATGAATAACTTATTTTCCACAGCTGTATATTCACATCAGCGTTCTTGTTGTAGATCTCCGTTTAAGAGCGGTTCTGCTCTGGCAAGCCGCTTGTGCAAAGCAGCAATGCTGCACCGCTTCATGCTGGTGGCCAAAGAAGCTCAGAGACAGGACCTGTTGTCCACAAGGTCCTACAGAGAAGCTAAGGTAATCTCAGCAGTTCTCCATATATGTTTGTGTTACAGTCATATTGGGCAGGTATTTGGTTTTCAGTTGGTTCAGGTCAGTTTTGGGATTTGGATGTTCATGTTTTCTTCTGATTTTTACTGGTGCATTTATTTTGAACAGTTGGCAGTGGTTATTTTAGCTACTGTTGACATGTAGGCTGTGGTGTTGTAACTGTGAAACATTCTGACAGAATTATAAAAGTGGGGGGGTTCTTTGCTTCCTCTCAGTGAAGGTGCAAATGACACCACATAAATGCAGAATTAGTTACCTAAAGAAATATCAGCTTTTGTGCAAATGCCATCACCAAGGAGCACTTCTAGCTCTTCAGCCTTTTAACTCCCTGTTACCATTATATGACCATGTGTCAGAATCAACCTGCTGCTACCACTGCCACTAATCCCTACAAAGCTTTGAATATTATTAACAATGCTCTGGAGTATAAAAAATATCATTTTGAAACAGCTCCAGAACCACTGATGATACTTATTTGCTCATCATAATCAGATAACGTATTTAGAAATTGATGAATACATTAGTTGTCAAGTGTATGCAATGTCTAATTTGGATCCATTGTGTTTTAATTTGTTCCTATAGAAGATGGCAAAGCCATACCAAGAGGCCAAGAACATCCTGAGGGCTTACCTGCTGCAGCAGGGCTTTGGTTCTTGGCCTGTCAAGCTTTCAGTTAGTGATAACTTTCGTATGTGATAAGCTCCAAGTTAC
Organism: Apogon hyalosoma; assembly: GCA_037367295.1. Taxonomy (NCBI): domain Eukaryota; kingdom Metazoa; phylum Chordata; class Actinopteri; order Kurtiformes; family Apogonidae; genus Apogon; species Apogon hyalosoma. The sequence continues at coordinate 12,644,037 of JAPQRP010000002.1, forward strand.
AACATGGAAGAAGCTGTGTTCATTTTAAAACTAGGTTGCTTATATTCTTATTAAGCACGTTATCAGGAAATTTAAAAAAAACAGGTTGTTTTGTAGTTTCTAAAAGGAGCAAGGTCAGTCCAGTGTTTGTGACTTGTGGAATTTTTAGGACCTCCAGCAACACAGAGTACATACAGAGATAATACAAAGCTAAATTTGTATGAAAAATAATTTTTGTAAGTGAACTTGCATTACAGCCCACAGCAGGCCTTTACCTTGGTTATGGGTAATAGTTCTAGTAATAATTTCTTAATGTGATATACTGTACCCTATGCATGGGGCAAAGAAAATGAATGCTTAGATTTAATTTTTTGCCAGTCATTGTATCGTGTATGCTGGAAATAACCATTTCTCATCACTTGGGCATTTTAAGTTGAGGTCAGACAACATGATGTCAGGCCCAGTTTAAGTTCATTCTGTCACATGATGGACATGTCAAAATAACCTCATGATGACCTGAAAGAAAGTTGCATGTTTTCATTTCCCATGAGGAGTTCATATTCTGTTCTGACTTTAGCCAGTAGGAGAACGGAACACTCTGCAGTGTACAGCTGTAAACAGAGATAAGTTTTATTTTACCTCCAGGTTCTTTGAAGGATGAACAGCCATTTTCTTTAAGTGTGTGTATATTTTAGCCTCCCTACTCAGATGAACACCATCACACAGTATACCAGCCTCAGTGTTAGTCATGTTAACGTGGAGGCTGTATCTGAACCAAAACGGCATGTTAAAGTGGTTTACAAGTGCAGTTAATCTGAAAACCACTACTCTGATAGTAGCACCTCATTATGTCATGTATGCCTTGAAAGATGACAACATTCATTGGTGAAGGACGGCAGGGCATGAGTTTGTCACTTAATCTTCATATTCTCCTGAAGGCTTGGAAATAACACTCAGAAAGTTAATTAAAATTATGTTAATAGTTTGGCATAATTTGCCTAAGTCAGTGTTTATGACTGTCTTCTCAAAAGGTGATTTTTGTGATGTGTAATAGCCCAATCAATAAAGGTCATGTCATGGACATTTCTTCTTGAATTAGTTACTGGATTTATTTAAACTGATTCTGTAGACATCTCTCAGATGGATTTTAACAAGCTGCAACTTGAATGTCTTTGAGATTTTGGTGATTAATACACTACTTTGATACAATACAATATCACAGTTTACCTGTAACTTAGGGATTTCATTTGTTTTTTTTCATTATTCCCCATGTGCTTATATGTAATGCAAGGCACAGGGGACTAGTGTTTGTCATGTTTATTATTATTATTATGATTATTATACAAAAAAACTTTGGAAAAAAATGTGGCCCACACCATTGGAAATAGACCAAAACATATAATTGCAAAAATGTGCAGCATGGTCTTGAAAGATGGGCTATCTATTTAGATTGACATTCCAATGCACGGATTTTGTTAAAACTGCAAAAAAAAAAAAGTCAGAAATCTCCATCCAAAATGAATTGGGCCATTTTCAAGTGGCTACTATTTCCAAACGATTCGTCTTAAAATTATTCAGTCAACACAAATGTTCGGCTTGGCCCAAAGATTATTGGTGTGATCTCGTGGTAATGATATCACAGTTTTCGCACAAAAACACAAACAAAAACTCCATTCATTCTCAAGGGAGTAACAAAACAGTTGCCTTTTATTGGCACTGCTCCTGCTTCACCTTACTTTTACCTACAGACTTCATTTAAACTTTAAAATGCAGGCATTTTTGTCATCTCTACAAGAATGTCTTTGGTCTGAGGATGGGGTTTATGGTTTTCGATAGACGAGTCTTTGAAACCCTCTGGTATGAGTTAAAATCTGCCTTTTTTCTGTGGGTGACGTCATCGGCTACAGTGGAAGCGTGACGAAAATTTACCTGAAATTTTTCTGAATAACTCACTCTCCCAGCCAGACGATACATAGGAGGCAAATGATCTTTTCCAGAAATGTAGCCACGGTTCCTAGGATTCAAATTAACCCATGTTTAAAGACCTAGCTCTTTTTAAAGTGAAATGGCAGGCAGTAGTTTAGGGCCAACTCCCTCCTCAGCTCCTATTCAAACCAATACAAATTTGGACCTAACGGATCATCTTGCTCCTGGTGAGTTGACTGTTTTTACACTGCCATAAGTTGGTCATTTCTCACAGTACAGACAAAAAAAAAAAAACTACATCTGTGTTCCCTTGGTCCTTTTGCCGCTCATGATTTGTTAGTTTTCAGCTGTCATTTACGGTTTTCTCAAAATTTGCAGGAGTTCGGGAGCACTTTCACAGCTTTTCAGAGCCTGTCTGTGTGTGTCTGTTGTCATGGTAACAGCACCTGTGGTGTGTGTGGCACAGCTGCAGACAATTAAGGTAATTAAGGCTCCACAACAAAAATAAAAAGATGAAAAAATACAGCTACAGTAAAATTAAAAATAAACAGAAATAATGAATACAGTAAAAATAAATATATTTTAAAAACTAAATGTAATACAGCTCCAAAACTTCTCAAATTCTCTACAAAATGAATGAGCTCAGCTGGGGTCACATACACATGGAGCTATTCAATTAAAGGAGCCCATTTAAACAGTGCTTCAACAGGACTGACACAGACTGTGGGAAGCTTCTCATCTGATTACAGGTCTACACAAAGTCTGTGGTGATGTCAGTCCACAAACACTGACGCACACATTCCACATATGAAGTGAGCTATTTCTTGCTTTTACTTTGCACCTAGCCGCGAGTCCACCGATCCGACAAGAGGCGAGCACATGGGTTACATTTCCTTCAGGAAATGTTGGAAAGTCTAGTTACATGAGTAAAATTTTACTCTAATCTTAGTATAATACACAATGCTGTGAATTGACTTGGCCCTGGTATTATTTTTTTCTTTCTCATGCTACATATACTTCCATTACGTCTCACATGGTAGATCACTATCTGCAAGATACAGGCCTACAGTTGCTTTTTATAAGTGAAGAGAAGAGAAAGACAATCACAATTTACTAGCCTTCAGCCATTCCCAAGGGATGATATTACTCATTATTGGGTGATTACCAGTGTAAATTGCCCTCTATACTGATATCTGCCATGTGTTGCATTACATGAAGATCTAGCTTTAGCTCCCCCAGATTCAAACTTGTTGACCCTCCATGTTGACGCTAACTGTTGATTTGTCTCTCTTATTACATAGACGTATACAGGAAATACTTTGGTTTCCTGTGTCTGTGTTGCAGTGGATCATTTACTTTTAAAGTGTTAGCAGTGTTGTGAATGGAGATGTTTACATCCTCCTAGTTTGTTCAACAAAAATAAGGAATTACCTGTGCATCCTGAGAAGTTGTGTCCAAGGATTGAAGCCTTACAGCTGTATGTACAGGTCCAGTTTTCATATTATATTTCTCAGTTTTACATCATATGCAGTGTCAATCTAATTTTCAATTGTGATGCAATGCATAGGTTATTTTTAATTATATGTGTGTATTGCAGTGTATTTAAAATGGTTAAATGTTGACTAGTTGGCATTGGAAGCGTGTTGGTTAAGTTGTTCCAGATGTGAGGTACTGCAGTAGACAGAGGCATCTGATTCTAAAGCTGAAATGGTGATACTTCGTTTAAATGGTTGCAGTGAGTCTTTGATGCACTTTGCACTAGAAGGCCACTTTGTGGAAAGCACTGAGAAAAAATCACCCTGCTGCTAATTAGTACATTTTTTAATATTTAATGTTGTAAATTGGTTGGTTTTCTGGTAGTTACACTGTATATTGTTAATAATTGAGGAGTAATTAACATCTCTACTTTAAGTCACAGGAAGCAACTCTTCTAAAATGAAAGAAATCAGTCCCTCCACCCCTCCAGTAAGAATTCATTTATAATAAGTTATGTGACTAACCTGTATTTTTCTGCTTATTCAGAGTTGAGTATTTTACTATTGCTGATTCTGAATGTTATATTTATGTTCATAGTATTATATAAAGTGTTGCTGTCTGTTGTGTTGACTGGTGACTATTTGGTTTGTCAAATTGTGTGTTTGTGACAAAAGAATCCCATGACTGGACAACATAAATTACATGCTTGTTTTTAATTCTGTATATATATTTATACTTTTAAACAGTTTTGCACTATGCACCACAAAAGAGTTGTCGCTTAATTTTGTTGGACATATGTATAATGACAATAAAGGTATTCTATTCTATTCTCTTTTACACAAAATGAAAGAGAATTTAGAGTAACTTTATCACATCTTACTATCAGAAACACATTCATAAAGCATAAACTGTGCAGCCCAGCCTTTTCTTTCACTTTGTCACTGAGATGCTACTAGTAGGTTTTGAGATAAACAGGATATGCAACTCTCTTGATGTGGTTACTTGTGAAAACATTTGAGACCTAAGCGTTTGCACCTCAGCTCAAGTGCTACAACACTGTGTTTTAGAATTTACCTGTACCAGCACCACAACCCCCCAGAGCTTTCTGATATTACTACCAAAGCTCATACTTGTGCTCATTCTGTTGATTTGTCTGTAGATCTAAGTTATCACGCCAAATGGGAGACTGTTCCCTTTCACACAGTATATCAATCAAAATCAATAATTTTCATTCAAAGATCCAAGTCCGTTCTGTAAGTTATTTGTCTCCAATACAAAATAAAACATTTATCTATTTGATTTCTCAAGTTTCTATTTCTGTATGACAGACTGCCACTATTAATGTAAAAAGAAAAGTTTTTATTCACCCCAAAGAAACAAAACATTGACCAAAAAATATAAATAAATAAATAAATAAATAAATAAATATATATATTGCTCAAAAAAATTAGAGGAACACTTTTTAATCAGAGTATAGCAACCTATCAGTCAAACTTCTGGGATATTGATCT
>JAPQRP010000002.1:12658579-12685046 GCA_037367295.1 Apogon hyalosoma
TGGCTGGGATAGGCTCCAGCGACCCCCGTGACCCTAGTGAGGATAAAGCGGGTTCAGAAAATGGATGGATGGATGTTGGAATGCTTTCTTTTGCTGTTAAATCTGTCATACATCCATGTTGTTCATCACGCTGTTTGAGCAGAACTAGAAAACCTTTCATTGTATTTTTCCTGTAAAATGTTCTCAAACTACCAGAGAAACCACTTGGTTCCTTTGCTGTCAATGTTTAAACTTGACAAAACTTGATGTCTCTAATTTTCTAAATCAATACTTGTCCCCTTAAAATGATGTGACTTGAAATCACCTTGAACGTCACGTGACCTGTGGCTTCGTAGTCAAATGATTCAAAGTTGTCACATTTAGCATCCCTTTTCCTGCAAGTGTGCATGTCTTTAAGTTGATGAGGTGAGGGAAGGAATATCTCCACTGTAACAATTTTCATAGAGGATTTACATGTTCAGACACATAAGACGTAATCATCATTAAAGTCACATTGCTTTATTAGCAAAATTAAACATTTTCTTTATAGATCAGATACATCAGTTGTGTAATAAATAAGTATAAACAACTTGAGAACATTGTCCAGTCTGTTTGAGCATGTAATAATAAATAATCATAAATTAATGTAGCGGAATGAACTATCAGGTTGGTGTAGATTAATTTCTTTGTTTTTCAAAGAAGGTTTCGACATCTTTCACAAAGTCTGGGAACGTCTTTCTGGTCGTCCACTGGCAATCTGAAGAAAGTGTTGCTGCCTGAAAGAAAGAAAGAAAGAAAGATGATTAGCATAGAGTTGTGTATTTTGAGTGAGAAAGATTATTAATGAGTAAAAACATTTATAAAGTTAAATAATCTGACACTTACAGACTGTGTACAATTGATCAGATTATCCAGAGACATCAGTGTATCATGAATTCGTAGGTTTTCATCAGTACAGTTATTTGAGGCTTTTTCCAGCTCATAGAAGATGCACTTAATGGCCTCAGAGTTGTTTGCCTAAAAAAAAAGAAAATAAAAGTAAACCTCTTTCCACTGGGCACAGAGTCACATCATGATTTGACTTTATCCAAGACCAGATCTATTAGCAACATTTAACAGAACTAGCATCTGTCAAAAGTTACTTCAAGTAAGCAAGGAGTAAATCTCTTCATCTTAATAATAAATATTCTTCACACTGAGAGAAAACTGTTGCATAAATGTAAATACAGTTCTGAGGCTTATTCAGATTATTCCACAGGAAAATCAGCCTAAATTTGGTGTTAAATGTAACTAAATTGTGTACTATTAAGCAGTACTATGTTACTACTAGAAAGAATTCCTCAATTTAAGCAAGTTAAGCACTTTTTCTTCTTCTGCTGCAAATCTTTTTTTTTTTTTTTTAAGATTGTTCCTTGTTATATCACCTAAAATATCTTATTCAGACAATGTTAAGATACATTTTCCAAAAATACCATGTGTAGTGATCCCTTACCTCTACTTTTGCTTGAGAAAGAAAAGTCACATTTCCCTGCATAAAACCAGAAAAAAGACAACAAATGAAGTCAAACCAAGCATTTCCTGTATCTGATCTCTCATATGTTCAACACTGCCACAGATCACTGTTGGTCAATATCTGTGCTGAAAAAACCGTGCATCCATTGTGAAATACTTACACATTTGGCTTCATGAAGTCGATCCAGCCCCAGGTCATCCATTGTAGGTACTGAGCATTGTGGTGTGGGCATTGCCTGAATACAAGCAATGACAAAAAACATCCAGAGGGCAATTCTGTAACAGTGCTCCATGTTTCACCTTTGAAAAGCTTGACTTCAGTTTTCTATCAGTTTTGCAATCACTGTCTGTCAGTGGATTGTGATGTCCCTCTAGGCATTTTAGCTCTCAATTTATAGGGCAGGGCAGAAAAAAAAATGTGGGTGAGTGGGCTGAGTTGTAAAGGTATTCTCTCATGAAGATCTTTTTTCCTATTAATCATTTGCCATATTTCCCCAACAGAAGCATGGTGAAAACCCAGAGCTGTGAGGTGGGCTCTGAGTATAGACCTGATGCTCACAAAAGATAAAAAAAAAACAAAACAAGATAACATAAATTGTAAATATAAGATTTGCTACTTATTTTTTATCTGTTATTATGTTATTATTACCCTACATTATAACCCAAATAAAAATTAAATTTCTGTTGGACTTTTTTTGTGTGTAAATATGACATACTTTATTGTTAGACACTGCATATATTCATGTATGTTTTTTGTTGTTTGTGGCAGTTAACAGAGGTTTTAAACAACAATGCAAATAGAGGATAGGGTTTAGTAAGTTGGGGTTTTTTTTAAGTTGAAATAAAAGCAGCTTCAATGATAAAAATGTTTTCACTCATGTTTTAAAGTTGGCAACAGATGAGGGAAAAGAAATGCAGATTTTAGGTGTTACATCTGCATGATATTTATTTTTGGGTTTTATTACTTGTTGCAGCAGATAATTTTTAGAATAACAGCCACATAAAGCAGCAAAAAAAAGGAATATGACCATAAATAGAAATCATCAATTACATTGTGTGTTCACACTATGTAGAAACTTATGAGGGATTACTCTTCACGCCCACGTTACTTGGGGATTCCCCTCAAGAATCCCAGCTCACAGCAGTAGCTGTGCTAAAAAAAAAACTCACCACACTTTGTCACACTGGACATTGTCGTCAGTGATTCTCTTTCCTCTGTGCCTTGCTGCTTGAGTTTCTCTTTGAGGTTTCCTCAGGACTCACTAATGAAAGTGGCAGGATTTTGACGTGAGTGAAGAGGGTGGGGAAATTTCTATCCATGGAATTTGTCGCTCTGTGGGGCATCCCTGCTGTTTCCATGTCTAGATGTAACATATTTGCCCACACGAAAGGTTTCATATTAATGTGCAGGTCTTTACCTTTTTAGCCTTTTTTTTGACCCAACAAGAAACGCGTTATATTAACAATGCCCCTATCACATCCTATGTGTGTTCTTATGTTCACATATAAACCAAGACTATGATTAACCCAGTTTAACTTATTGCTGTTAGAAATGAAACATTAATAACAGTGTTTTAAGTTACATGAGGAACTGTGCAGATTTCCTGTTTTCAAGTAAATGTTTACTGAAGTTGCGTGTCTTTGATGTTCACAACCACAATTTTTAGAAACTTACAGATGCAGCCATTTCCTGTGTTAGTCAGTGCTGTCATTGCCTCTATCCACAATTTTAAGGTTATAACTGATTTTTCTTTGTGTCATTGTTTTTCTTTGGGCCATTAAAGGTATTACCTGCATTTTTAAGGTTTTTAAGGGGCTATAGGTAAAAATTACCAAAAGTTCTCACCTCTGCTCAGCACTTTTATTCAAATAAAATAAGAAGTATGAATGACTAACTAAGCATATCTGTATATTCAAGTGTGGGGCTTAGTTGACTCATATGTTGCCCCACTGCAAACCCACTTTGGCTATATGCATTCGGCTCCATCCCCTTTCTTTCTATGAATGAACAGTGTAGTTTTTCCAAGTTATTAACACAGTACATTCTTCCTACTACTCCATCTGACGCTGATTTTTTTTTTTAATGCAGTAGCGCAAACACATCTCAGATGTTCCCAACACAATTTCAATGCTTCCATCAGATATATTTTGATAACGTGGTAAAGCCGAGATAAGCCGAAATACACAGAAATCAGGTGCGTTAGCCTTTGTGACATGCACATTGTGTTTTCCTCTTGTGTTGCAGCTCTAAAAACCACTGAGTCATATTTTCCAAAAGTACAAAAACACCTACAGGGCATGCAAATTTGTTTCCTCTTGCTCTTTCCCATGAGTTATTCCTTGAGTTAAGCTCAATTTAATAAGCAAACTTAGGGAGATACAAACTACAAAAGCAATTCTTTGGTGAATGCATCAGTCATTTAGGTCGTTGTGTCTTAGATTATTTCATAATCTGATGAAAAAGGGTTGACGTTCACAGGTATTTCCTGATCAATCTGCCGGATGTTTTTTTTTGTTAATTTTTATAGTCCTCACTGATGCCTTTTTGTTTTTTTCTGACCTAGTCTAAAGCCCAGATGTAGAAAAAGTGTATTATAATGGGTCATATGTCTCATAAAAGAGTTTTGGTCTTTGTATGACACTTTGTGTGAGTTGTGATGTCATTTTCTCTACACACTGACCAGAACATTAAGTTCATGTCCCAAAAATGAAATGTCATATCTCTCACACTGTTTCACGAGTTTCAAGTCACTATATTAAAGAAAATCAAATTTTTGGTTTCTGTTGTAGTAGTGATGTCAGCAGAAAGGATGGAAGTTTGTTTACCACAGACTACCACAGTGTAGTAGTGTGACACTCAGGTGGTGGCTTTGCTGACGTAACATGCTGCATCTTACATCTTAAGTTATCTGTTTTACTTGACATAAGATAGTGACCATACTGACACCAAACTTTGCTATCAGCACATTATCTGCATGCAAAACAAGACTTAATGATCGGAGGCCATAAAGTTTCACAGTACGAATGCTTGCTTAAAATGACAATTCTTAGAATCATGTCCATTTTTAAGAATTTCCTCTAAAATTAGATTAGAGATAAATGTTATCCATGAAGCATCTCAGCCTCACTTGGGAGCTGAGAAGAGGCTCCTTTAGGTTTCTTAAACAGAAGAGAAAATGGAATATCAAAACCTGCAGTAATCTGAATGTCTATGAGAATCAATCCACATGGACCCCATGTTAAATGTCTAATTTTACAGCAGAAAAACACATTTGCAGCCTAGGACAGAAGACAGATTTGGTTTGTACTGTTTCCCCCTCCTTGATTTTTACACATCCTTAAAACAGCTGCCACTGATTGACTGGTGGGTCTGTCAGTGTCTGCCCTGCTGTGTGGGCTTTGACAGCTGGCATTTTATGAGCTGCCAAGTTGGACATTCAGAATTATTGTTTGTTGATTAAAACATTTTTCTCCATTAAAGGCAGCTCTGCCATATGTGTGTTGAAGGAATTATACTAACAACACCATCAGAGGATTCTCTCATGAGGGTTTATTTTAATTCCAATACCTGATGTAATTTACCTACAATAGTTGATGCTAACATTAATTCACACTGAATATGGTCTGTCAGCTAGCTTACTGATTTGCCCAAGTAGTCTTTATTATTGAATTTATACATTCCCCAACTTTTACATGACTGTTATCAAAAACAAATGTATGCCCTCATGTTCATTAATTAGGTAAAATTACATTAAGACATTTTATCCAAATGTTTGTCAATGTGGGTGGTGTTTTCAGTATGTTCTATTTTAGCCCTCGCTGTTCAAACACCTACATTTTTCCGAAACAACAAAATTGCAACATCCATGCCGTGCAAATCGAGGCTTCAGTATTGCAGTTCTCAAACCAGTGGGTGATGCCCTGGAGGATTCATCCACATTTACATGCAGTCTAAAGCCACACTTCCACTACATGGTACTGGCTCCACTCGAGTACCAGGTACTATTCCTGGAGACCGTTTCCATTATAGGATTCTACCGATTTTAGAGAACCTGGTCATCATAGCGACGCGGCGCGTAAATTCCATGATGTCTGCTCAGAGAGTTGCTGATTAACTTGCTCGTTGCGTGTTGCCCCATCAAGCTCGCACTCACAGCAACCAAGGACAGAAACGTCTGAACCTCCTCAACCGACCACGGTGTCATTCTGCCGGATGTCATCATGGATTAGCCTACTAGTATATTTACTGTAAATATCCGAATCTGTTTTGTTTTTTTTTAATGGCAGGTTGCGCATTGATGATGCAATGACGCAGAGACAACTCTCTGACCAATCAGTGGTCTGCAGTGTTTATGCATCACATTTTAGTATCTCTTCACCTGTTTTGGAACCTCGACTGAGCAAGTACAAAAAAATAATACCAGGCACCAGATTCTAGTTTCTTTTATGTAATGGAAATGCAAAAGGGTTGAGCCGAGCTGGTACCATGTAGTGGAAATTCGGCATAGCGTTCACAGGCCAAAAGGAATCAGAAAGTGACCAAAAAAGAAATCAAACTGAAAACAGAAATTAAAATCTGAATCCACTAACTGTGAGGTGAAAGTGTAAAATAATAAAAAAAAAAACAACTGTTTGTTTATCTATAGCAGTGAAACAGCAAACATTTGCTTTTTAAATGTCATACTTGGCCTAATTTTCTAACCCTTTTTAGTCTTACCCAGGGTTTGAACTGTTACTTTGATGCTAAACGAGTCCCTGTCTTGGGGTAGGTACTCCGAGCAGCCCCGTAAAACTCCTTGATGGGGCTTGAGGTTTATTTGGTACTGATTGGGAATACTCAAGTGGGATATGACATCATAAAGCGCCAAAACAAGCTGCCTTTTCAAATTTGGCATTACACAATGATTTTACAAGGATTGAAACTGATTACATTGGAAGTGGGTCCTACTCTGCTGTGAAGATGCAGTGGCCAAGAGCGCTCAGTTATTCCCTGTAAAATTCCCCCCTCCTTTCTTTTATTAGGAACTTTCTCAGTGTAAGTGTGTGGATTGATGCTGCTTGGCAGAAGATACATTTTTCCCTCTGTTGCTTAATTAGGAGCTTTTGTAATATGTGTGTTCTAGGTAATGTGTTCTGACAAGCCTAGTATATGAAATTAACACAGCAATCCTTCTGTTATGAGCGATGAGTTATGTTATGATCTGAAATGTTTCCATTGGGGTGAAACAACTGAATAACAGTCTCAGAAATGTTCATTGCTATTTAATTAAAGTTTAACATGAACTAGTGTGTCAAGTGGCTGACACAGAAATTTAAAAGTCAAGCTTTCAAAAGAAGGAAAACTATGATAACACAAACTATATCAAAATTAAAATGCTGATGAAATGTGCTTACTTTTAGTTTTCCCCAGGAGGTTTAGAAAGCCACCTGAACCACCTCTTACACACCAATGATGTTCATGGTTTACAAGGGTAAAATGGCTTTGCATTCTATGGGATTTAACTAATAATGGCATTGCCAGTCATATTTGATCTCGTGTGCTTCATTATGTCTTTTTTCAGATTGTTATAAGTGTTTTTTTTTCTATTTGGAAGATGAAAAACAAATAACTAAGCAAAAATTGCTTAAACTGATGAAATAATGAACTGAAATTAAAGGGTTGAGCTTGCACATGTTACACAACCTGCATCAACCACCATGGAAAACCCCAGAGCATGGCCATGTGCAACCACATCGAATACAACACCAGGGATTCCCAAAGCAGAGACCCGACAGTCTGCTTATGAACATTTTGCAATATGCACATCTGTTTGACAGTTGCTTGTCTTGTATATTCATAGTCATATGTACAACACAAATCTTGTTTGCTTGCACGTGTGGTCAAAGTGGTAAATTCCGCACTGCAGTGCAAAAATTTACTATATCTGAAGAAATAACAATGATTTTTGATGAATCAGGTATTTTAATAATAACACAGCTTTTGTTGCTGCAAACGTATAAAGAGTTGCTAAAATAAATGAGCACAGTAATTGATTTAGTATTTTAGGTTCAACAAAGCATTTATGCATAGATTGTTCAAAGTACAAGTTCAAGCTCTTTGCCTTCTCTAAGCCTGTTTGTTGTTTAACCCTGTAAAGCCTTCCAGTTCTTTGAAACTAGAGCCTTTATTGGTTCTTCTGAATAACCCATAATTTTTTTTCAAATAACTTCCATGTATGAGTTTCAATTTTGTATCATATTTGAAACAAAGGGTCTCAATGCTCAAATATTATTTTTGAATAAACAAAAACATAACACAAACATGTCTAGCAAATTGGAAGTTTCTTTTCAAAATTGGCAACATTCTGCCTCCTTCCACATTAATGACAGTCTTGTAGTGTCACTGGAAAGGCCTCTGGTGAACGAATTCCTCCTCCCTGGTGGGTTATCCATCTATTGCATGTATCTAATTGTATACATCAGCTTTCTCAAGAAAAAAAATACCACACTGATTGTGTAGACAACTTCAAAACTCACGTATCAAATGTGATACGTTTGGTGTTACAGGGTTAATTAAAGTTGCACATTTCCCCAACAGTGTCTCTTTCACTACTGCATTCTACAATCAACCTAATCCCAAAAAATCTCACTTGATTGTGATGCACCTGGAAAAAAAAAAGAAACAGCAGCTGAAATCAAAATTGATTCTTGAACTCATCAAACCAAAGTATTCACTTCTGCTGTTCTGAAAAGTTAAGCTTTTGATGCAGTAGTTGTTTCCTTGCAGCATTTTGGCCATGAAGGCCTGATTGATGCAATGTCCTTCAGACACTTAAAATTGAGATGTGTCGAGCACTTAACACAGAGAAGCACTGACTATAATCTTGTTGAATTCATCCTCTGTTGCAAAAGTGGCTCATGAGGCCATATCCACAAAGAGGGGATTGCACCTGAATCACTACACAGAAGACTTTGTACTGATGGCCTGCAAATTGAAGATAATCCTAAAGTTTTGCACCTAACAAGTGTTTTTGGATTTTCTCCACAAACAACACATGGTACATTTATCAGACCATATACAGATTGGTCCACAATGGGGAAAAAAAAGAAACAAACAAAAAAAAAGTCAAGTAAGATAAAATAACATGGCAAACAACTTCAGTGATTAGACATTAAATATGACAGTATTCTAATTCTAATCCAATCTAATATTCTCTAGGCAATACTAATACACCTTTGCCCATAAAGTTGGAACAATTTTGTTTTCAGGCACATTCCTTTTTTTATTCTTATTTCTACACATCAGTAATCACTTTTGACCAGGTACAATGATTACATACTGAGTCCCAGTTAGACTTAAACAAGAATAAATCATATTGTCACAGTCATTTCATGAGAAGATGTAAAAGATTTTATTTCAACTTTAAGGGCAACAATTTATATCACACAGCTTATAGTGAAACATTCAGGAGCTCAAAATTTTCTTGTTCAAGTGTAGAAACTGTTCATGTCAACACATGCCAGTATTTTTGGAGATTTGCACTTAGTTTTATAAGTAGATATTATTAAAAAAAAAAAAAATGACATTAGTAATCCATGTGTCTGTTACAAGGCCAAAGCACTTACATAACTGTTGTTACTTGTAGCCTATGTTCTTCTTCATTGTACATTAAAATGTTGTCTTACATTTCAAATAGAATTATTATCATTTAAACAGGGATTCCCAAACAATTTGAACTCGGATCCCAAAAGAGGAGCTTTTTGTCTTGAAGCTGTGTAATAGAAGAGTTCACACATCAGTATTTAGTGGAGGGGTGTCCAACCCTGGTTATTCATGTGGTTGAAAGTCTTCCCACACTGGTCACATTCATATGGTCTTTCTCCACTGTGGATGCGTAGGTGTACCCAGATTTTCAGTTTTACCAGTCTTTCACATTGCTGTTTGCTTCTTTAAAAAGTAAAGATTAACTTACTTTATCATCACCTTGGGGATCTCCGGTTTTACATTTTACTCATCCTAATCTGGTTAAGTTACGACATCATCCCTTCCCATTTCTGCATCTAAACCTTCTTCATTGTTTTTTATTTAATCTGCTGCAGTGCTATGTCCTTAAGTCCATGAAATATATCTCAGTTGTCATTCTATCATTGTAATTGTGATGAAACAGCACAGGGAGTACATGAAGCTAAATGAAGTTACAAAATTTGCTGCTTCACAATCTGTCAGCCAAAATCTATCTTTATGGATAACCCTGATAGAGAACAAAGCTCTTATAAGGTGTTTCACATTCTCATGCTTGGCATTTTGTTTGTTCGCTCTATCTGTGCTGTCCAGTTCAGGGGAAGGTGTAATGTAACCATTTAAGTTGATACACAACTGTAAGCAATGCACTGCTGTAAATGAACCAACTGCTACAGTTAAAACACTGACTTTGGATAAAACAAATTCAGCCTCTTTGAAACCTGAATGGTACCTCTTTGGGAATGATGTTACAGTAAATATGCATATAGGAGGACCTGCTGGTAATTGGCTGTGTGGCCCTAGAAAGGACATTTATGGTACCATGATGACAGATACACAGCACATTAAAAGCTGCCATTGAAGGCGCTTGGAGACCAACTCCAGGTCTTCATTAGCACCTTGTTCAAACGCATGGATGGGAGGATTAACTTATGTGTACCTGTCTTTTGACAGAGGGGAAACGAAAGAAAGTCCTCTGTTTAACTGGGAATGAAACACGAAACCTGTTAGTTAGCTGTGACAGTGTGAGGCACAAGTGTTAACCACTACACTACCGCACCGAGTTCTGGAGAAACTGGGTGCATTTTAGTATCTGGCAGCTTTTTAGACTCAATAATAAAAGATAAATTTAGACTTACCGGTATTTCCACCCAGGATGTACCTAATGATGATCTCAGATAAATGCAAAAAAAAAAAAAAACTTTCTCTGAGCCATCCCAAAATTAATGAATTTTTAATAAATTTGGGGGCCAAAAATAGGACTAAATTGGGACATGAAAAACTAACTTGGTGTCAGTGCATTTGACCTGGAAAACGTGTCTTGAAATAGTCTTATATAGCGCTATAAATAGACACTGTTAAATTTGATGATCCTAGTGGTTTTTCTAACCCAAACGTGAGTTTTTCATGAATTGACAGTTTCATTCCAGGTTTTGTATGATATCCATTGTGTTCACTTGCATTACATGCAGAACCTGCCCACACATATAAATCGTGAATGATTTTGCAACAGCGGTCATTTTTGTGAAACTCATGTGTTGCATAAGTAGTTCAATTCCCAAAAGGCACCTGTGAGAGAATAAAGAAATATAAAAAAAAAAGTAGCGTGTAATTTTCGTGTCCTTTTGACCATGTTACATGCAGATTTTTGTATTAAATATAATCCATCCATTCATCCATTATCTGCCGCTTATCTGGGGCCGGGTCGCAGGGGCAACAGTCTAAGCAGGGATGCCCAGACTTCCCTCTCCCCAGACTCCTCCTCTAGCTCTTCCGGGGGGAATCCCGAGGCGTTCCCAGGCCAGCCGAGAGACATAGTCTCTCCAGTGTGTCCTAGGTCTTCCCCGAGGCCTCCTCTGAAAAATAGTTTCTCTTTTATCTCAGTAAATATATGTTTTTAAAATAGACCCAAAGTGGTTCTAAACTTGCTTCATAACATTAGTCTACATCTGGTTTGAATTTTTAACCCCATGTCCTGTTTTTAGGGACCAGTTTCATAGAAGCACCCATATATTACTATTGGCATTGGAACCTAGTTTGACACCTTTTCTGTGCAAAATCTGGTTGGTTTTGATGTAAACCAATCATAGGTATATATTTGAGAGAAACATGGCGTTGAGTGTTCCAGCTGTTACTGATGGTCATAATGGATACTATTAGGATTATTTATTTATCATTGCCATTTGCTTGTTATTCATTTTTGGCACTGTACACATCCAACCTGTAACCTTTAAAGTGCCTGAACTGTCTGTGTCACTACAGATTTTCTTTAACACACATCTGTGCTCACAGCTGTGAAGTGGGTCTGTGTAAAGTTTGACAGCTTTGTTTTTATGTCACTGAAATTCCCCTTTTCATCTGGGAAGTCCACAGCAGAGATGTGTTTGGGACACCTGCTTAAAAATATGCTTGCACCTGTCATTGTGAGAGCTGACAGAGCAGTGTGTTTGGATTTCCACTTGGCTCTCAACTTGTTTGTTGAAGCGTTACCTGTGGTAAGTTTGTCACCACAGAATTTAACCTTTTATGCACCTATGTATGCACATGATTTTAGTGAGGTGACACCATGATGACAGATCTAGGGGCAGAAAATTATGGGCACTCAGTTCAAGTGCTACAATACCACATCTTCCCATTACAATCAAAGGCTTGATTTTTTTATTGTGTTGCATTACTCATTTGTAATGTACTGCTTTTCATGACATCAGATAAACAGTAATTCAGTGAAAATACACCAGTGTAGTGAGTGCAGCTATATTAAAAGCAAACAGAACCTGTCTTTAATGAGAAAATAGAAACTGCACAGGCACATTTTCTAGTGTTTACAAACCCCAGCATCCCTCTCACCCCCTCCATAGCTCTTCTAGGTGACCTCTCTTACCACTTACCATCCCCAAACATATGTAGACATTTATCCTGATAACATTAATCATAGCAAAGAAGATCATCCTTCTCATTTGGAAAGACATGAATAATCTGGCCTGACCTTTTAACAGACCACAGAAAATTAGAAAACCTCACTGTAACCGTAAAATACAATCTCATCTCCTGCCATATATCTTGGCCTCTGTTTCTACAATCCATCCAGCTGATTCCTCTTTACATCACCACTTCCACATCAACATTCAAAACTGTCACCTCAGAACCACTCTCTACCCCATACCCTACAGATTTCTAAAATTAAAGCTTATGTTTTATTTCTTATTTCATTTCTTCCTAATTACATGTATCTTCATCTTGACCACATGTATACATATAAATGTTTATGCATTTGATGCCCAGACCACTATGTTCATCTTTCTTGTTTAACAAGAAATTGCCCCCTAAAAAAACAAAAAAAAAAAACTATGGTAGCACACAATGGGTGATGCAGTGTGTATTCCTAGTCCATTTTCTATTGCACCCAATACCTGCCACCATGGTGCCCCCTGGTGGCAGTTACCAGGCTAGTTTTATTTTGCACCATCAAAAGGTAAAAAATTAAATAGCAATACACGCTTAAAAAACAGTTACAAAAATGTTAAATTATTAAGCTAAAAGGAACTTAATAAATCAGTAGGTCAGATAGCAATAACAAAAAATGCACCCTGAACCCTTCACCTAAACAATGTTCAAATTTCATGCAGAAAATAATGTGAATACATGAAAGTGATGGCCAACTAGTTGTAATGGATTGTATAACATTCATAAAAATATCAGTTTAAATTATGTGTATATACAGTCGTGGAAAAAATTATTAGACTATTAAAAGTCATCAAAAACAATGGTTATGCAATCGAGTACAAACTGCTGTGTGTATCATGTGACTAAAACAGATGGAAAAGAAAACATGGAATGAATAAAAGCACTGTTTTTGTCAGTACAATGACATAGCTATTGATGTAAGAACTTAAGTGATTTTAGTTATCAAGAAAACATGGAGAATGGATAAATATCAGCTCTGAAATCAAACTTTTATGAGCTATTTTCATCGTTATCATTATATATGTCCAAACAAATGTACCTTTAGTTGTACCAGGCATGAAAATGAACAAGAAATTGAAGAAAACAAGGGTGGTCTAATATTTTTTTTGTGACTGTATGTGTCATGTGCTTTACAATGTTGAAGGTGAAGTCTGAATAAGGTGGTTAGATGTTACCTGTACCTGTAAAGAAGGGGTCCTAAGATGAACTCTGGAGGACGAGGCACATCGTCTGTAGTCAAATATTTATTAATACCGGAGCGGGTCATTTAATTTTATCTGTCCAGGGCTGTGGCTTCAGTCTCAGAGCCTTCCATGACCATGTTGCTGGCTTTATGTCCAACTGTATTTACTCTAATTTTGAAATCCTCATAAACGTAAAGGTGTTTTCACAACTCCGTCCCATCTAATTTATATATGAGTCCGGGGCAGCCCTATCAGAGTAATTACAATAAACAGGAATGTATGAAAAACAGATGTAAAGCTTTTGCTTCTGTGTTCAGTCGCTTCTCAGTTACGCCTTTTTTTTTTTCAGCATTGATACAGCTTGTATCAAACTGTACCAATGGATGATTGTTCTTCTGTTATTTTATACCTGCAAAATATAACTATAATCTATTTACACCAATTAAATGAATCCTGAATGTAATGTTGCCTCACTTCTACAATATCATGCTGCTGGAGGTGAGAGACCAACTGTCCTGCAGTGTCTGCAGACAGCAGTCCATTTTAGGACTACTTTGTTGATCATTATCAAGGCTCAACATCATAAACCCTCACCATATAATATCTAATTCTGTGGAAAACACTGCTTCGTTCTCAAAAACAAAAAAAAAAGACTTGAGGTGGACTAAGCAAGCAGATTTAGTGCTGATGGGACACAAGATCACAGATAAACTCTATTTTCATGTAATGATACAGGAGACATCAGACGTCTATATGCAGCGCCTTTTAAACCTGTGATCACCCCTTATCACCAACAGGGGCCACCACACCGCTGTATAATTTTCACATGCTGCGTTAGCCGATAGTATAAATTATAGCTCCCTTAGCTGAGACAAAAACAGCCACTGAAAATCCTTAAATCTCCTCCATTTGGAAAGTTTTTTTCTTTGAAGTTTGTTCTCCAGTGACTGCACTAAAGGTATGTTTAATACTGCCAACACGTGGTCAGGACTGTCAATTTTTGCAGATAAATGGCCTGATCTGCATCAACTAATTAGCAAACTTTACAAGCATTTCTACATCATCAACTTACTAGTGTAGAGGTGATGTGAATTCAGCAGCAATTTTCATTCCTTTACTCCCTCTGGAAGGCAATGGTAATGTATGCTTCTTCTCTGTGACTGTCTTTGAATCGAAAACCCTCAGTCATCGCTTTATTTACTGTTGTGGAGTTCACTGCTTGTCCTTCCACATGAATGCAAAGAAGTCAGAACTGGCCAGGTACAATAATGGCAAAAGTGGTAACTGGGATGGAGTTGACCAACAGTTAATACAGATTTCTGTAATATGATACACTGACATATTTATATTTAAGTAAATATTATACAAATACTGCATTCTGTAATGTAAAGGTTTCACTGGCTTATATGGTTGAAGTGTACATGATTATTGAAGTAGGAATTACACAGTAAATGGACAACAATGGAGGGATTAATGTATTTTTTTATTGTTTCATGTGCATTATTCTTGGTGATAACAGACAGTGAATGAGACAGTAGAGAGAAACTGGTCATACTGTGTTCAAAAGAAAACCTAGAATAATGTAATTTACCATTTTTAATGTGTATTTTGAGTTTCTTCTGTGTAGTTTGTCCAAAAAATCGACGTCTGGTCAAACTGACGGAGTACTTTGGTGTCTTTATAGGATATATACTATTTGCTAATGTAGATGCAACTTAAATATAACTCTTCAGCCTGTTTAATCCTAATCAGCTCCACACAACAGCATAATGTAGTAGGAACTCTGCAACTGTACAGTAGATTTATGTTCCTTTGATGCACAGCACAGTATTGACTTCACATATTCAATACGTCAGTTTATTTGACGTTTTGTAAACATCCAGTTTTACTTTACTCAGATTCCTAAAAATCTTAAAAATATGGATATATATCAGGATCTGAAAGTGAAAATAAAAGGAAATGGCAAAAAAAAAAAAAAAGTGAAGGTTAGTATGTTTCAGTTGAGTCTCAGCAGCCTACAGTTTGGCTTTGTGTGTAAAATATAAATAATCTAGATCTTGTCAGAGGTTCTGAAACTTTTTCATCTTGCGATCCAAGAGAGAAATATGGGTTCTCTCAGGACTTAGACTTATAAAAATACACCATAAATTACCATTGATCTGGTTTTTAGGCCTTCCACTGTGAAAACACGGCCTTACTTTTTTAAATTTCATTTTTGGCCCTTTTTCTGTTTATTGTTGTTAAGCTCGTCAGCTGAGCTATTTTGAAAGAGCTGTGTCCGGCGTTGTCATTGTCATCTTCGTCTTTGTCGTCGTCTTCTCCAACTAAACTACTAGTCGGATTCTTTTCAAATTTTTTATGTAGCGTCATTGGGAAAATGTTTACAAAGTTTGTTCACAGTGTTGAGACATTTAGATTTTGACATTTTTGCCAAATTTTTGAAATATTAAAAATTTGCCTTTTCTTGTAATGGGTCATATTTTGATGGCTTATGAAATGGAAATGGTTACAGATATCAATATAGTGACTATTGAGTACTGAGAGGAAGTCATATATGGACTTTCATTTAATTAGTTGAGTTCTCCTCTAGTGAAAGTATCTTCCACCTCTATTGGGAGATGGATTTCCTGCATCAAAAACACAGGACTCAAACATAGCGGCAGATCCTGACAACCTTGCACATTTAAGTTACTGATTCTAGATAGAACATGCTGGTGAACTACAGGGCCATTGGTCCTATTTTTTGTTTGTCATAATAAAGTTGTCAGCTCTTTGACATTTCTCTATATTTCACATGTCTTTGGTGGAATAAGCATTTATAAAGTATTCCAGAGGACAGTTTTCTTCTGTGTTACACTGGAGAATCAATTCCTGTGTCATATTATTGATACCTATAATGGTGACCAAAATCATTAGAACGCTTGGCATATTTGAGAGGTTTCATATGTTTGTTTGTTTGTTTGTTTTTGATTGGCACTTAAAGTACCCTTAAAAATAGTCAGCATTTTTCTCTATAAACCAAAGAATAGAGCCATCATAAAGAAATTTAGGTAATCATGTTTTGGCAACAAAAAAAAAATCAATATTGCTGGATCTGTCAGGTGTTCTTATGATTTTGGTCACTGCTGTATTTTCCTTGACAGTGGACGATCCAGTAAAAACAGGTGTGGCCCATTTGTGATCGGACCCTAAGTTTTAAGTCTTAAAAAAAGAGAAATGACAAGAATATCAGTATCTCCATGTTTTAATATATATATTTAACAATGAAATAGTACATTCCTTTTAATAGATGTATTCTTATACAAGATGTCTTTGTATCATACACAGTATAAATGTTACTTTATATTCTTTGAGAACTACAAGATATCAGCTTTCACAATCAGTGAAAAAGAGATGGGGTACAAATCAAAACAAAACCGCTTATTCCACTGGAGGGCGACAAAGCGGACAATACATTCTTAGGTTTTAATGGTTTGCAACAACTATCTAAATAAATATTAAATAAGTTAAATAATCCTGAATGCATCTTTTCACAGTAGTGTTGTTTCTACATTCAACCCTTGATCTCTAATAGAGCGTCTTCTCACTTCCTATTCAGTCTGGCCATGGCCTAAGGAAGGAAAAGTGAAAGTTTTTTTTTACTTCATCAGCAAATAAATGAGATACACACATGTTCAGATGGCTGTGTGACGGTTACACCATGATTATATGGCATTTAACAGTTATATGTAAAATCTGCATAGAAGAGAAAAACCCTCACCTGTTGAATAAGAGATTCCAATCGGCTGAAAAACACCTCCGCGGTTTCCTTCGGATGTGAAATACACTTTTGGCAGGGGGCCTAAAAGGGAAAAATAAGGGATCAAACCCAGGGAATTTCTTTACAGACGACAAATTACAAACTAATACCAGGAAATCTTACAAAGTCATATATTTTTTTCTTACCACAGTTGTGTTAGTTGAGCCACAGAAGTTCAGACTTTTCTCCTGAAATAGATAGAAGGCATTTGTTAGCTTTAGGAACTGTAAAATTGACAGTGAGGTTTACATGTACATAATTCACACACTTTTACTTACAGTAGAAGGCTTTTTCAGGCCGTTGATTAGTTTAGTTACTGATTTGTCGTTAATACTGGAGTGCATGTTCAGGCTGTCCCGGAAACATCGCAAGGCTGACAGGGAGCAACAGTTCTGTGAGGAAAAAGAAAAAAACACAAAGTCAGTGTAATCCACAACTTTATATTTCAGTTGTTTAAATCTATTTTCCAGAAGAAAAAAAAACCAAAAAAACAACAACAACATAACATTATTTGTTAACATTATATGCTCCATTTTGCGTCACAATAGTACCAACATAATTAAGACTTAACACAACAAAATAAATAATTACTGAGGAAGTTTTATTTTGTTAACCCTACTTTTATTTTAGTCTCTTTAAAGTTTTTTTTGTTGTTGGATCAAGTCTATTTGTTCACTGCTGTGAAACAATTTCCAAGAAAGCTGTTGTACCTTTTTTTTCACATAATGACTTCATCAGTACAGTTGACTTTCCAATCACACACAATTTTGCACTTTTAGCTAAAGTGAAACTCAACTCAAAATACTTTCCACTATTTTATAGATGCGTTTCTGTTCCCAAAAGCACTTTAGGTGTTTTTGTCAGAATTTTTCCCTCCAGAGATCTTAATGGAAGCGTTGATGAGATGTTTTTTCCAAGTGGAACTCTTTGTTTCTGTTTAGCGCTGAAAACGCTCATGAATTCAACTATCATGGGTCAGTTGAAGTCTACATGGTTTGTCTGTTTGGAAATTTTGTAGCAAAGGCTGAAAACCGAACAGAAACAATCACAGCAGCTGATGTAATGTTTTCTTTGACGCATCATGTTTTACATTCAGTTAATGCTGTTTGATACATATCTTTTCATTCTGAATATTAAGCTTCATTTAGAAAAAAGCGACTGAAAATACCTCCCACTCGAGAGACAGTTGTGGTTCAGGATAAGCTGTAAATCTGTAAGTTTTAAATAAATGATTGAGTCACATGTTGTTAAGAATGCTTGAGAACCTTTCCAGTGTATGAGGTGGTTTGAGGAAGTGTCTTGGTTTTGTCTGCTCTCCGCTTGATTACTCATCACATTTCACTAGTGTGCAACGGAAGTATTGAAAAAAAAAAAAAATTCACTGAACAAGCTCTTGATTTGACTCACTGGAGAGCCTGACAAGAAAGATTCTGGGTTTACAAGTAATGCACTTGATCTTAAAGTTAAATCCATACAGATGTTTGGTTAAATAAAAAAAAAAAAAAAAAAAAAAAGAGAATTCCACTTTGGTCTCTAGTAGATTGTTCTCAATGTGCAAAAGCATTTTTTATGATCCATCAAGTTTCAAGTGTCTGCTGATAAAATGTGAAGTTAATTTCTCATGCAACAGACTTTTATAAAGTCTATTAATTTGTTGTAATTTTTAAACATGCAGCTCAAGGAACACAACATTGCTGTTGTTTGTTTATATCCAACTAACTCTGTAAAGCCCTGTGAGACAACCTTGCTGTGATATAGGGCTCTACAAATAAAACTGAATTGAACATTAATATACCTCAGTAATGCTTTACTTTGTAATCTTAATCAGTTTATTGTTTGCTTAAACTAAAAGCAAAATAATTTAATTACAAAATGTTATAAAGTGACTTTTAATGTCTATATTTTATTAAAAAAAATTCACTCAACACATTTCAGATGTTTCTAATTGTGCTGCCTGTGTTTGTCATGGGGTCAGGGGTCACACTAAATACTGACTTTAAATACTGACTGACTTTAACCTTTAGAAACCACGTACTTAAATTTTTTTTAGGGCTGTGCACAAATTTCCGGTATTTTCTTGTTGTATCGGAAGAAAATATAATGAGAAATAAATACATATACTCATTTCAGTCCTGCAAAAACAACCAAGCTAAAGGTAAACCAAGACTTTTGTACAGTACTATATACTGGTCATAATGTAAAATTTCATTTTGTTTGGATCAAGTAGCTAAATATGTAAAATAAATAATTTTACATTTAAATTTACCTTTAATTGGAGCCTTTAATTAACATGTTTTCCTCTACACTTGCTACTGGATATGTTTTGACATTTCACACATCATTTGATGTACACCTACAGTAGCCGGCACATGACAATTAGTAACTACAGCAAGTGGGAGATAACAACAATGACTAAGCAACCACAAATATTAAATGTGGTGGTGACCATTGTTTAGAAGTTGTTGTTGCTTACCTCAATATTCTGTGGCGGCGTATAAAACATATGCTCACTTCCCTGCACACACAAAATGAGAGTATTGCATTTAGAGATGAACACTGCACATGTAGTGGTAAAGATGTCAAAAAGCTTTTGTAGATGAACTTACCCGCAGTCTGTTTTTCACTTTTTTCAAATCATCCTGGATTTCTTCTAATCTTCGCCTCCTCGGGTCCCTTACAGATGCGCTGACCAGAGAACAGCAGCATACTGCAAAAAGGCACAAAACAAGCAGCTTCATATCCTCAGTGTAGGTAGCAGGTAACAGATCACCAAGAGACACCTTTCGAAAGATTTACTGGAAATGCAGAGAGTCGAGTCGTTTACCTTTTTATACATATCCTTGAGGACACAGGAAAACCACTTGTAGAGAGTTGGAAAGCTGCAGAAACTGGAGAGTGAGTAATGAAATTTTCTTTTCCACTGGCAGTCGCCACTACGTGATTCGAGAGTGTCGTCAAGCCGCGCGTGCGTGGGGCCTATAGATACAAGTGTGTGAACGTAAAGTTGTTTGAGTGCACCCGACAGGAAACTACAGGAAGACGGCACTTCCCATTTTCACTTTGAATCAGTGGAGCCGCAGCTATACCGTGTCATAGGTAGTCTTCGTAGGTGTGGTATTGACAACCTGAACATCTTACTGCATCATGGCCACCTACACAAACACACGGAGCCTGTTACAACAACAGGAAACCCTTTTTAAAGTACTAATATGGAACCAAAGAAAGGGTTTCACTATATTTAACTGATTACAGATAACACTCTGCCATTTTCTGTTTCTTTTACACCATTGTTACAGTTGTCTAACATCATTATACATATACAAGCCACCAAAAGAAGAGACATTTATTTCCATTGAACACGGGGTATGCATTTGTAAACAAAAACTGCATGAGGCAGATTTGACATAAATGAATAAAATATACGAAGAACTGGCGATTAACAACAGAAGTGAAAGTCCTTAAGGCAAACATGACATCATTAAAAGAGTACCAGTGAAAGAGAACGTCAGAAAATTATATGAAAATGGTAACAAATGGAGGGAATTACCACAGTTATGCAGAATAACTGGTGATTAATAAGTAATTTTAACAGATCTCCGAAGAAAAATAACACGAGGTAATATGGTTTATTGGTACAAGAGGAAGTCCACTCATCCACAAAGAGCAGAGTTAAGGTTTGCTTAGTCATGCATCACTTGAGAAAACCACCTCTAAATGACCTTTAATCTCATATCCTCGTTGCTTTTGTGTAATTATTGACTTCTCTGGTCACGTCTCATCCGTTTGGTTCTTCATGATGTGGTTATAGGTCACAGTTTAATAGGTTTAATCAAAGATATTCATTGCGGCAGTTAAGCAGTGGGATAGTTTATTTTCTGTGATACAGTGTCTCATATAAAGAAACTGTGGAAGCAGCTGTCATTAAACTCTGATTAATGATTAAGGCTGAATGTGTTGGTACTACGTGTTTTTTTTTATTTCCACGTTTCTGAGATGTATTGAAAGAAAATTACAAGAAGACTTTTTTTAGGCAAATAAATCACTATCACCAATAAATCAGAGTGAATCTGTGTCACCATCAAAACAAGACTGATCTCATGAAATCACGTTGTATGTCACGCCAGTTCTTACGGCATTTGGCGTGATATACGTACACATTTTTTGTCATTTCGTGTGTTACTCAACGCCATTTGGTCACGTGTCAATTTATGCCAAGATCTCCACTTCACATAACCCTAACCCTCAGTGCATGGTATTTGACATGGCATGAACATTGAGCATACACGCAGAAAGCTTATAATGCATACAGATAACACACCAATTAAAAGTGGCATGTATATTTACGGGATTTCATGATATCACATTGATCAAAACCCTTGTCCACAATTGTACATATAAGTTACACAATTACTTAAAGATTCCATAAGATCTTCACTTATTCAGTTTGTAAGTTTTTTTCTAGAAGCTAATCATGGGAGGGGGGGGGTCCATGGCATCTACAACGGTCTTTATTTCTTACAGGACCAAATACTTTAACTCAATGCAAATACATGTTGGAGGACACTGCCGTTGAGGCCCCGCAGACTTACAATTCAGTCAACGATCCCTTCTTGCTACAATGGAAAAATCTAAATTAAAAATCTGAACCCAAATTTAATGGGTTTGTCCTTAGCTCGTGACTTTTACCCTTCAACCCCTTTATAACCAAGAAGTTGCACATTTAAAAAAACTTGATATACATCAGTCATCCCTCTTCTATGGTGGTAAAGATGAAATGCAAGAAGCTTTTCTTTTGTAGAATATTTACCCAGAGTTTTATCAGAATCTTGTGCAATGTAGAATCCTGCCAGCAACAGGGTTGTCGTCTAAGTTTTCACAAACCCTGAATCATTCCATCAGAAAATATACTTGTTTCCCTTTGCGTCATCCCACACTAAACGTGGATGCAATGCATGTTTTTTTTTTTTTTTCTGTTGAAGTGTTTTGTCAGTTTTCTTTAATTTAACAAGTGAATGTAATTGTTAATAAAGACCAGTAAGGTGTGAGAGATACTGTAAATTATTCACATCTCACTCTTAGGGTTAGATGTTACCATCTGGAATGCTGGAAGCAGTGTGTGTGTGTGTGTGTGTGTGCGTGTGTGTGTGTGTGTATGTGTGTGTGTGTGGGTGTGCGTGCGTGTGTGTGTTTGAGCCAGCATCTCCATGCACTCACATCCTCATGTACGCCAAAGTTAGACGACCCGTGTGTGTCTTATGTGTATCTGTAAATATGTGTGTGAGAAAGAGTGAAGAGTGTGAGGCTATCTGCAGACAGAAACTAATCAGTGTGTGTGAGATAAGAAAGCAGCCTTTATGGTGTATGGTAATCAGCCCCCCCCTCGGCCTGCCACCGCCATGCATAATCACCAGGACTTATTCACATGATTGATGAAATATGCGTCTGTGAAATCTGAGAAGCTTTTGTTATCATCATGTTTTCCTCTCCCCCCACTCTTTCCGTTTCTCTCAATCTTTGTTTTTTTCTTGGTTTTGTTCAACCTCTTGGTCGCTGTATATGACTCTACGCTTCTCTGCAGTAGCCAAATACGTTTGGAGCCATGTACAAACAAGAAATTACACACACAGCATGGGGTCCATATTGGTACTGTGTATGTATGTACACACACAAATATGCTCACACACAAAGACTCAATCGACACACACTTTTCTTCTTATAAGGTGCCTGAGAGAAGCATAGAAAAGCAACATCATTTGAAAAAAAAAACAAAAACAAAAAGCAAAAGGGAAAAAGGAAAAGATCTAGAATGGAGAGGACGGGTAAAAGAAAAGACATTAATTGTTCTGTCATGCAGATAAAAGTGTTGGATGGATTAGTGGGGGATAAGGGGAAAAAGAGAGATGGGGTGATAGATGGAGTTAGATGGATAGATGCTTCAGAGAGCTCTTGTCACTGGTACTCAATTGCATTAATCAAGGAACAGATGTAGAATTCACAACTACTGCAGTACAAAATTGCCTTAAAAGCATCTTTAAAATAAAAAAAGTTTAAAAAAGAACTATGTTGAATCCATACCAGAACACCACTACAGAGGAAATGAATGACTAGAGCTGACATGTGTTTAGTTTGCACTGGTGTGGCTTTAATAGTATATTTGACATTCGGTGGTTTGAGCTGCGCTTTTGCAAACAGTGAAGTAAAACTGGGACCGTCTCAAAGTTGAGATGTGTAACTTTCTTTCTTAAATCATCTGATAAATGTTCAAACTCTGGATATGATCTTAGATCATACTGTCTCACCAGAAACCAAGACAACACACTCCTAACAACGCCGGCCCTTGGATGGACACTGAGATAGGGATAATGTTTGGACACTCACATTATGGTGGAGCAGACAAGGGGGCCGGCCATTCTCTTCAGGTTCTAAAAAAACCCTTTTAGGCCAAATGTGTGACTGAACATAGATTTTTGCTGCTTTCTTGAATATTTTGAAAAAGCCTTGTTGAGTCATCAACATTACCAAAGGGATTTTGCTTTATGCATAAAACAGCATCAGTGGAAGCTGTAACTGTGACCTTTCTGTAATGTCACTGATTCTAAACACTTAGTACCCCCTTAGTCTGAACAATGTGCCTCAGTCTCTGGTAGCAATACAGGCAGACACCCAGTTTCTGTTTTTTCTTTTTCAAACTCAATCCTGAAGTCTACAACTCAATGAACCTTTCTCACACCAGAACTGATCAGAGCACTCACAGAGGATGGACCATGACAGCCAGGGCTGAAAAACAGTAATAATGCATCCCCAGTCGCTTTTGAGGACCACGTTTCACATCTAACAGGGCTGCACAGACTTTAGAGATCTGAACAGAGATGAGACAAACAGGAAGACAGACAGATCCATAGACAGACAATACAGTTTTGTTAGCAAGACACTGCCTAGCACTTTGGACATACATGGAATACAGTTCTTCAGAATGAGTTAATTTCAGCCCTTGCTAGTGACACACTGGGGGAAATTTTAACAGCAGTTAAAACAGTAAACTTTTACTCTGCCATAGTTGACTCTTCCTTTGACAGTAACACGATATATCAGTTCTCTCTGTCCCTTAGGTACCATATGTGTGTCATTGTCATTGACACAGGCAATAGAACAGAGCACTTTTATTTAACTTGAAGAGCTTCCAGCAGTGCAGATACCTCTACTTTATGATGTATTTTTAAGTTTTTTCAGTTCATTATGTTGGCATGTTGACAATATCTGAAAACAGGTATATCATGGGGCTGAAATAATGTTATCATGGTCATTTATGAGGGCCACAGGGGGAGGAACCAACAATGCCCATAAGAGGCATTCTTCAGCAATCTAATTTCATCTTCCTGGAAGCAGTGTTCTGGATTTAAGATCTAGAGAAGAAATTCCAACAGGTTTCAGTTTTCAAAAACCTGTTGGACACTGTGAGGGCATCCAGGAAACAGGACACCATAGCAGTGATGCAAAGTCTAGTATGCAACCTACACTTCACTCTCGACTGCTTCAGATGGTTTATTTCACAAGCTAAATTTAATCTGTTCTGTGCTTTTGGAGGGCTACACTGCAGAGAATGTATGTATTATCCAATATAGCTCCAAAAAAACAGGCTGTCCACACACATCTGCATGGTACAGCTCAAGTAAATGTGTGCAGATTTGTCATTTGAAAAACTTATCACAACTCCATCAACTTTACAGTGGAGAAAAAAGGCCAGAGATGAAAAAACTTCCATGATGAGGCCTCATGGGAAAGAAGTCAAGGTTCTTGAAATGCATTTGAAAGTAGAATGTTACAGCAAAAATTTGAGAAATGTTTTGGAATTTTGCCATATTGCAAAATTTCAGAATCCCTAAAATATCTCCATAAATGGTGCAACAAGTAGAATTCAGGATCTACTAAAAATATGTGCTAAAGATATGTCCACAGCTAACCTTGTTGTGCTATATGTATGGAAAAGGAAATCAAGCACAAAACCACAGATGCTGATCTGTCATTGATTATCAGCAGTGATATGGGAAGGGCATTTCCCAACATCACTATTTCATACTACATTTATACATTACTAGTCCCCAGGGTAGGTTGTTTCATGGAATTAAATGTTTGTTGCTGTTTATGTTGTAGACTACTATGTGTGCTTGATTATTGTTGTAATGGTAGGCCATAAATTGCTTGCACACTTGAAGTTGGTAGATTATATGGCTGTGTGGCTATATGGGTATGTATATTCATTTAACCTCTACATTTGGCTATCTGCTGGTTTATTGCATTTTTATTCTTTATCTGACTGATTTGAATAAATTACTGGTAAAATACATGTCACCTAACATGACAAAATAGGTTAAAATATTTGATGGGCTATTTTAAGATTCTCAGGTTCAAGTTTAATGATCAGTCTGTGGCATTATCCATGGTGTTGAAATAGCACACCTCCTCGTAATCTATATCCTTCCTCCATCCCACCTTATTGTGTTCATAATGTCATAGTTAACAAGATATGTCTTCCATGTACATATAGGTTATCCTATAGGCTGTAAAAGGACCCTAGACATGTCTTTGTCTTCACATGCAATATCCACACGTTTACATCTGTGTGTGTTACCAGGTGTAAATTGAGATCTTTGCATTATCTTTGTAAAAAAAAAAAAAAAAAGTTCCATATTTTTCCATTAGATGGATGAAAGGCTTTCGCTGTGACCTGAAAAAGCATCAGTAGTTAGGCTAAAGCATAATGCTGGGAGATCTAAAAGACATAATGCCTGAAAAGAGGACTGGGACTAGGACTTTGATTTGGGTTGAGAGTAGGCACAGGGAGAAAAAAGGGCTGAGTCTGAGGGTAAGATTAAGACAGGGGCTGGGGTTGGTGAATTAAGGGCCCCAGCCTCAGGGTGCTATTACACATCTATAATGAGAAACAGAGAAGAAGGGGGGCTTGTCTGTGCACCTTGGAACACCTTAGATTAAATATGCACAATTCCCATGCAAAATGGGCCGGGAACAGCCTGGACCAGCGTTGATGTCTAATCCCCTGTGCTGGAGTTGTTTCAGCCAGGGTTAACAGGCTCATCAGTCAACACAGGCTGCTTAGCACAGGACATCAAGGCCATTTGCAGGTTTAAGTGTTTGTGATTGCTTCCCTTTCAAGAACCCTCCGCCACTCCAACCCCCACACGTTTCCCATGCTGGTTACTGAGCATATGAGCCCGTAATAAGACACAAACATGTACACACACACAGGTTAGATGGATAGAATAGATAGATAGATAGATAGATAGATAGATA
>JAPQRP010000002.1:12692831-12706282 GCA_037367295.1 Apogon hyalosoma
AGTTTATGTAGACCACAGGGAAATGTTTGAAAATGCATAATTCCATTTAAAAAAAGCAAAATATCACTCCTTTAAAATAACATATAATTGCTTACCTGAACTTGTCACTTTATCTTATAAGCTAATTGTTTTTATGTTCATTTCAATTGTTTTGTTTATTGTGGAAGCTGGAAACAAGGTGGAGTCTGCATCACTTGCCCATAAGAATTATTTTTCTTCAGGTTGTCAACATTGGTGCGTAAGAAAATGAAAAAGAACTAAGGGAAGTATGTCCAGTTGTACTTTTATTGAGAAAAAAACAAACAAACATGAAATACTAAGAATTCCATTGATTAATCATCAGTGAGAACATGCTGAGCTACAGCTGCTGCTTGCAATCCAAATCTGAAATACTGTCTTTTACCTGAAAAAGGACTAGCAATCAAAAAAAAAAAAAAAAAAAAAAAAAAAGGAACAACCTGCTAAGAACTTGGTGTCACTTTACAAAAAGATAACCCTTACAAATGATTAAGGATCTAGTTGACCTGATTCAGCCCCCTGTTCATTACCAAATAGTAAACCCACATTAACCTTTACTTTTTTATTTTATTGGAACCTGAACTTCCTTTGTCATCTCCAACAGCTTTATTTAACATCTTATTCCTCACAAGTGTGAATTAATCGTCCTTTTCCTCCCTTTTATGTCGGTTTCCACATGTGTCGACATAAATAACTCTTATGAAGAACATAATTTCATAACTAATATAAAACAGATTTCAGTTTAGCACAAAAAAGTCATCATCATCAATCATTTTTCCCATAATGCATGCTTGAAAGAATTAAGCCTGTCCACTTCATCTGATATTTACTCAGGTAGTCCAGCTTAAAATAAGACTCAGTGTATTTAATTATGGCATATCAACTAATCAGTACACTCAAAAGACACTTTAGAACAGGTTTCCCTTAACTAGTGACATATATCAGTTATTAGTGAATGTTTTAACACGGTGATCAATAAAGGGGACAAGAAAAAGTAAGAAAAAGCAACACGAGTCGCCATAGAACAGATACAAAAATGCAGCAACAACATGATCTGGTCATAAAGTGAAGGTAATTAATGCATGAAAACTGTATCTGATAAATTATCTGTATAATCTTATAAAATGATACCGAGGACATTAATAATAGTTATAATAAATAGGTAATAAAACAAGCTCTAACAAACACAAGTAATGTGGGGTTAAAGTTAAACCAAAAACCTAATGTGATTGTCCAACTGAGATGTTTGGCTCTTAAAATAAATAGGTTTTATGTCAAAATAGATGCTATAGTGAGTCCATTCAATCAGTTTATGGTAAATCAGCTCAGGATGTTTAGTCACCATCATGTGTTCGTACTGTAAAACATAAACTCACACCATAAGGCAAAAGACAAACAGGACCGAACTGTCAACATATCACTATTTTAGCTGCGTATCCTCTTATCTACAGTGTCTAATGTTGCCCACAGAGGGAGGATAAAAGGTACGAGAGGTGACGGAACGCGACGCTCCTTAAACACACCTTACCAACCACGCTTTTTCCACACACCTGCACACCTGATCTAAGCCATTTTGTAAGAGAGACCCGTCGACGCGGAAACAGAGTCCCCAGACAAGCAGAACATCACAATGTGAGGCGTTTAAATAGGTTAGGCGGGAATGAGGACAAGGATTAAAGCAGGCATGAAATGACATTGAAACTAAAAGTTGCATGTTTGACAGCTTTTCCTCTAACTCACTAAAAACATGTCTGACGTGCTAACAACTGGAACACTAAATAAAACGTCTACAAAAGCTCATGTATGTACAACAATACTACAGTTACTATTCATATTCAGAACATTAAATAGCTATCAGTAGATGTAATCCTGTAAATACTTGAGCTCTATCAGAAAATTGCAGTTAAATATCAAACCAACCTACCCCTGATGCAGTGTCTCTGCTTCTTCTGAGCACAATGACAGTTATTAGTTTGCCTTCAGCTTGTCTTACTCAAAGGGGGCTTATGAAAATAGGTTGCCTACATAATGGTGACACATTCATGACTTTAAGTTTTAATAATATAATCATCTTTTACCAGCAACGGACAGACTTTCAGCGCTTAGTTGTTTTGGAAATTGTTCATTTTATGGGAAAAGTAAAAGAGCGGCGGAACAGTGGGAGTATGATATGAACGATCTTTAACCACAGCAGTAGGGGAATAACACTCAGCTGAGGGGCTGTGAAACTATTAAAGGCCATGAAACTACCACTGTATGAAAACATCAAACTCTAATCGGAAACTTTGCTACTAAAATCAAGCATCCACAGTTTAACAAAACACCAACATCTACCCCTCTACCATGATCCTTTTTCTGTGTTTGTTTGTTTGTTTGTTTGTTTTTGATGCTGAAACAAATCTGCAGATGACTTTGTGAAACTAAATTAATACACTTTTATGCTCTGCACACATGCTGAAACCCTCTCAAAACCATGTAAATACGACAAAATGATATATAACATGCAGCTAATGAATAAAAAGGTGCTTAGCTTTTCACAAAGTGTTTTTTAAAGTCGTGATCTGTTTAGTAATATCATGACATAATGGATTACGGTGCCTGTTTGCGATCATCTGCATCCCCTCAAAGCGAGCTCCTGTACTCTCATCTGGCGTGTGGTGTACTTTGAACTTCAACAAGGTGGGTGGATTTGACTCATAGGGGGTTAACATAAAATGAACCTGTGAAATTTTAGTCCTTTGATTTGGTTCATCTCTAACAATTCCATGTTGCAGTTTGACATTTGAAGAATGTGGAGGAAAAGCACATCAGTTCTGGCATTTGGATATGGCAGCTGGAACAACAAAAGGCACCAAAAGAAAAGATTCATGTCCTTTTGAAGTTTTTTAATATTTATTGTTCATTGTGTATTTATGCTAGAATCTATCTGTCTGTCTGTCTGTCTATCTATCTATCTATACCTACCTACCTACCTACCTACCTACAAGTTACATAGAACTAAAGAAATTAGTCATGAAAGTTAAAGTGGCTATATTTACTCTGATAATGACGGAACAGGATTAGGGCCCCTGGGGGAAAAAAAAAAGAAAAAAAAAAAACCTAAAATGAAGGTCCAATATATTTTAATTATTATTATGAGAAAAAAGTCAGAATTCTGAGAATAAAGCCAGAATTCTAAGATTAAAGCAAGAATTCTGAGTTTAAAGTCAGAATTCTGAGAAAAAGTCAGAATTCTGAGATTGATGTCAGAATTCTGACTTTTTCTCAAAATAATAATAAAAAATATATATTAGACCTTATTTTTTGTTTTTTTTCCAGTGGCCCTAAATCCTCTTCCGTAGATGTTCACTTTAAGTCACCCTTAATACTTGTATTGCACAAGCATTTTGTACTGTGGAATTAAAAAACATCACACCCACTTATTCATGAACTTAAACTTCAGGTTTTTTTTTTTTTTTTTTTAAGTATCTGTATTAATGCATGTACTTTACAGTGAAATGTTACTAAACGTCTTACAACTAAATAACTTGAATCTTTTACTCTACTCCTGCCTTTCCTTCTCTCTGGTCAAACATTTAGTACATGGAATATTTTTTTAAACACTGGATATCTGTTCAAGGGACATGACTTTTCATATTTTCCACCTGATGTTCCTTTGTTGTTGCGAATAGGTTATCGCAACTTTCACAATCAGTTGCAAGCATCCTCAAAATAATAGACAGCCGTCAGACAGCTCGGAAAAACACGTCACTTCAATATCCTGTTTATTTTAACAAGGTATGGTGTTTGGGCCCAAACCAGACTTCCGCTACATAATTAATCAACAGGAGCGTCTTTCCTATAAGATGATAAGAACATGTTGGTATAACAGCGGTGTACTGTACCTTGTACAGACAAAGACTTGGTTTTATAACTCAAAACGTGAAGTGAGAGTGATTTTTACTAAGTTACTCATCTTCATTTCACACTTGTCATTTCTGTCTACAGTTACACAGGTTAGCGTGCACTTAGTCATATGACTTTCACTGTCTGCTTCCATATCTGGCCATTATTTGTGTGTCGTGATGCGCACACTGCACTGTATCCTACAGCGATTCACCACAGATCAAATGTGAAGATTTTAGATATAACATACTACAGAACAATGTATAAGAGAAGCATTTTTAGACACATACAAAACACTTAAAGACATCAATCTGCAGTCTGATGCTGCTTGTTTCATGCACCTGAAACACACAAACTGTAAATGAAGCAAGAGGAATTAGCTCTGATGAAATATATTTATTGAACTGTAGCAAAAGATCTATTTAAAGATAAAGAAATATTTATTTACAAACCTCAGTTCCAGTAAAAACTATTGACAGTATCAAAGGTGAGCATTGCAAAAGGCACAAGTAATAGACTGTATCACGCTCAAGGGGTTCAGTACAGGTTGGTCTTCTTCATTATTCTTAGGAACTCCTGCTCGCTGACCTCACCATCTCCATCTCGGTCAGCCTCGTCGATCATTTCCTAAAAAAACGAGAAACGATCTGCTGTAGTATGGTCAAACCAAAACAGCTCAAATATGTCATTTGTTTCAGGCATTGGAATTCAGCACAAAATGACTGACTGAAGAAATTTTTTACATTTTAGAAACCTCTGTGTATTGTTGGTGTCCGAAGAAAAAAGAAGATATTATATGTCAAACTGCCACTGAATTTTCGTCTACAAATTACATTTCCACAGCTCTTTTACATGTCAGCCTCATGTTTGTTTCTTTTAACCATTTTTGATAATGTCTGGAAGTTTGTGAAGCCTTTAATTTTTTTTTCTGCATAAGGCCTTAAGTAGGATCATGTATCATAATGGCAGAAATGATCACATGTATTTTTCTTTTGTCTTAAGGATTTATTTTTTGTACATCAGGTATTACTAAAACATCTACAATGATTCATTTTTTCATGTTACTGAATTTACTACATGTTTATTTTTTCTGTTTTGGCTCTATCAGCCCATATTTCACATCTTACAATCTTTCAAACTAGGTGAAGGAAACCAAAAATTAAATAAAGTGAAGTCTGAAGGAGTGGGCTGAAAAACCAGTCTGTGGCTGCTTAACAGTCACTTACTGTAAATGATTAATGTTATTGGTTAAAAATCAGATCACAGCTGTTACTGAAAGTGGGGATTAACATACTTTACCACACACAAATTCATTAGATAGGTAAGATACAAGCTATTAATTGTATTTTTTTGGACATTTTGAGCCTTTATTATAATTGCAGGTGTAGCGATAGATAGGAAAAAGGTTGACATTTTTGTCTTTTCACAGGAGATGAGAAAAGTACAGATCTATAAACAGATATAACCATTATGATTATATCAGTAACTGCAAAAACACAAACTTTGCAACAGGTCGAATAACACAGAGTTTTTATAACAAATATTAAAACCCTTTTTGTGTATTTTAGGACCCACAGTATCTGTCCCATCACAACTGAATTATTTAACTCCATGGGAATCGACAGTACCTGCAGCTCTTCATCTGTGAGGTTTTCCCCCAGCTCCTTGGCCACTCTCTTTAGGTTTTTGAATGAGATTTTGCCTGTGCAATCATCATCAAACAGCCGAAAAGCCTTCATAATTTCTTCTTTGGAGTCCTTCTCATTCTGTTACAACAGACCAAAATGTATTAACAGTATAATTATGACAATGTATCAGGTCAAGAGACAAGAAATTTCAAATTCTCTGACAATAAAATGGTGAGTTTACAAGAAAACCTCACAAATGTATTGAAAAAACTTGTTTTGGTAAAGCTCACCAGTTTAATTTGGCTATCATGTGGAAGAGACCAAGATCCACATCACTAAGAAGTTCACTTTTGAATACAGTTTTCGAGTTTTCGTCAGGTTTGCCTACTCATTGTTGATATGCTTTGCTTACTTGTATTGATGCAAAACACGCTTCCTATTTTTGAGTTTATATCTTCTTGTCTTTTCTGTATGTTCAGAGAATACGATATTATTTGAGTTTTTCATTCCCAAAAATGTCTTAAATATATAAATTAAAAAATGTCTCATAATGGTAATCCCTGCCTTCCACTATTTTTTTAGTTTGCCTAATGTGGCTCTAATATGCCACCATTCATAAAAAAAATAAATAAAAATGCATTGAAGCAGTTAACTTCAGAAAACTCTGACGTGTTCTTGTAGGATATTTGCCTACATTCGATGACAGCAAAGGTGCAGCTGCAAGTTATGATGGGAACAGAATAGGTATTTTCCAGATTTTGAACAGAAGCTGCATTTCACTCACCATTTTCTGTGTCATAATACTGAGAAAATCGTTGAAGTCAATTGTTCCAGACGATTCTTTACTAATACCTGCAACCAACGACCTGATTTCTTCTTTCTTTGGCTCAAACCCAAGAGCTCGCATTGCAACCTGTTACACACAAAATGCATGAGGCAACTGTGGAATCCTTCTCCGTGTGTTTGGCAATCTATAAACATACTTGTTGAGAATGTAACCCAGTAGGGACCTACTTTGAGCTCTTTCACGTCTATGGTACCGGTGCCATCTGTGTCAAACAGATCAAAAGCCTCCTTAACTTCTTGTTTTTGCTCTGCAGTCAGTTCGATTTTGGGAGCTGTCTTTTTCTTTTGGCTAGCCGAGGGAACTGGTTTCCGGTAATTCGAAGCCTATAAAAAGCAAACATGACGATTTTACAAGCGTATGACAACTTACACAAAGTAACTGTTTATTTGTTGCACGGAATACCAAACTCACAGAACTATTGTCAAGCTAGCTAACATTAGCTTCCATGGTGATGCACTACAGAAACACGCTACTAGGCAACAGTTTGTGACTACATTCCTAATGTTAACGATACATTCCTAAAGTAAATATCGCACACATTTAACTTTTAGAACTTTTATGAAGGTTTACCATTTAAATCGATGATTGATCCAGCAGAGCGTTAGCGCCGTGGTGGATGTCAACAAAGTAGTCAACAACGGTTAAAGAATTCCAATAACTGACGCGGGGATTAGCCAATGAAATAATTGAAAGCATGACGACGGAGTGATTTTAGCCAATTACAAAACGAAGAAGGCGGGCTAGGGCGATAATCACCAATAGTTAACGTCGTTTCTTGTCTCCCAGCAACGGTAGAATACAACGCAAGCGCAGTGTTCGCCTACCGTTGTTACCGAGCAATGAACAGGTAGAAATATACAAGCGTCAAAGAAGAGGTAACTTTATTTTTTGCATATGTGTTTAATATTGTAGGAGCATACTTTAAACAGTTTTAAGTTATTTTTTTGACACGTTTTAGACCTGCTAAAGTAAGG
This sequence comes from Apogon hyalosoma, assembly GCA_037367295.1. Classification (NCBI taxonomy): domain Eukaryota; kingdom Metazoa; phylum Chordata; class Actinopteri; order Kurtiformes; family Apogonidae; genus Apogon; species Apogon hyalosoma. The sequence continues at coordinate 12,700,184 of JAPQRP010000002.1, forward strand.
GCAGTTTTCTTTGAAACCGTTAGCTTGTTAGCTTGTTGACTAACCGCTTGTCTTTTGTGCATGGTTAGCTTTAACAGCAGTATTTTAAGAAGTACTGTGATAATACTCAACTCCAGGTTAAATGTATGCATTCAGATCCGTAACAACAAAATGTATTTAGTGTGAAATTAGTGTGCAGTAAAATGATGCCTGTCACTGTTTTACTACTGTTGGATAAGTAAAGCTCGATTAATCTGCCAAATGCAACATTCTAGTGCTGTAGATGCTTAAGGCTGAATTCAGCTGAACTGTTTTATATTCCATTGGGTAATTTAATGTATGGCAGTGCATGATTTTGTGTAATAGGGTTTTGTCTACCATTTTAAGTCTTACGTGCTAAGTGTTTCTGCACACTGCCTAATCTAAAGATACAGAATACATTTTTCAAGAAAGAGAGAAAAAGATTTATAGCTCTCTGGAGGGAGCCACAGCTCTTTAGTTAGAATTGTGATCACTCCTTCAGTGAGACAGTTTATGTTATTTGTGAACTGTTTTCTAAAGATTTTTAGTGTAAGTGCAGAATATGGAAGTGTTTAGTTTTAGTCAAACCAAAAAGGCAACACAGCACCTAAGATCTGTACAAACCTCAGTAACATCATATGTTTGTATGGAGGAAGAGAATTTTCTCTACCCATAAAGGAGCACTTCATCCTGAAAAAATGTTGTCTGAAAAGTAACTATCAGTTTTTGCTTTCATGGTGTAGAGAAGGGGAACTATAAAATGTAATAATTTAATGACAGATGATTGTGATGATTGTTTTTAGCGTGTATCTGCAAATGGAGGCTAAAGACAAATTTCTGTCTTTGTTCACTGTCATGTTGACAATGAAGTATTTCAGTTCAATAAAAGGGAAAAACTGCAGTTTAATCTAAGCAGTTTTACTTTCTGGAAAGATAAAGTTTGTAACTTCTGGCTTTAAGTTCAGCAAACTCAAAACTTGACCTGTCCTCTACTATTCAGGCTCCTCGAGTAATGCTGGGAAGTACAATTATAAACCACCGTCAACATGTTGGACTACAGAAGCTGTCAGCCCTGGCAGAAATCACAAGATCTTCTCTAGGCCCCAATAAAAACTACAAGTTCATCCAAGATGAGACCACTGGAGAGTCAACTCTTGTGTGCTCATGTTTTCGCATCCTTGAGAGCCTGGAGCTAACCTGCTCGGTGGGTCAGCTGGTCTACGAGACTGTAGAGACACACCACAGAGTTTATAACACAGGTTCAGGATGCCTGCTGTTTCTTGCTGGAGCCTGGAGTCGTGCTGCACTGGAGTGTCTTCAGAGAGGAATTTCAGTCAGACACATAATCTCTGCTATGTCTGAAGGCATGGAAATATGCTTGAATGTTTGCAGGCAATGTAGCATCTCTATTAAACACCGTGATGGGTCAGAACTTTGCCTATTTAACGTACCTCCTGTTAAGGATTCCCATACATCAGCACATCAGCAGTTGACACCAAGAGCATCTGAGAGGCCCTTTAACTTAGGACGACAAAAGAAACTAAAGCTTAGCAGACATTTTCATGAGCCAGAATCTCCCAACATTTCCACTATTCATGCTTCTCAACCTTGTTCATATGAGCCTTTTTTTCCTGACACTGCACACATCGCAGAGACATTGAGCCATGGCTGTACTGATGCAATGAATTTAGTTGTCAAGGCCAGCCAGATGCAATCAGAATGTAATCAACAAGACATCACATTTGATATTACTAAAGTGGTGACTTGTGTGCTCCCTGGACTAGTAGAGGAACAAGCTACTGTTTTACCAGGTTGCGTTGTTCTAGTACCTGCTGAACAGGCTTCAATTGCACATCGCTTAAAAGAACAGCACTTGAAGGTTGCTCTTATTCATGGAGATTTAGCAGCCACTTACCGCCATCTTGGTTTTAATAGACCAAAAGGTATGCAAAGTGTGAGCGACCATTTAGATTTGTCACGTTTGAGCAAAGAAGACACATGGATGGAGAAGGTTGTGTCGCTTCTGTTGAACCTGGAAGTGAACGTGATTCTTCTCAGTGGGGTTGCTAGCGAGAAAGCGATTGGGTGTTGTTGGAGACATAATATTCTTGTGGTGGAAAAGGTGAAGGCTTCTATTTTGAAGGCATTTGCCATTTCAACAGGAGCTGTCCCAGTGACTTACGCCACGCAGTTGAGTAAGCATTGTGTCGGTACGAGGCTGAAGGTCAGCATATGGAGGGATCTCAGCAACAACGACAGGAAGCGCGGAACAGCCGTGAATATTACCACTGATGGACTGAACTGTGGATTGGTCACAGTGATACTTACAAGCTCTGTACATGGCAAGTTAAAGACTTTGGAGGACCAGTTTTGGGCTTGTGCTTATCGTTTACACTGGGCGCTGAAAGACAAAGCCCTTCTGCCTGGAGCTGGAGTGACCGAGATGGTTTGCATTCAACACCTGCAAAAGCAAGCAGAACAGCACATGAGAAACCCCACAGAAAGCAACGGTGTCTCTATCCAACAAAACAAACCAAGAACACCAGCGAATCCTTACAGAGATGTGGTGTTGACCCTCATGACAGATGGTTTAATGGATTACATTTGCACCGTAATGGTTAACGCAGGGGTGTTTTCAAAGGTTGGAGCCCGAGCCGCTGTGATCCAGCACCTGCAGGACTATCATGGGACAGTTGGTGACGTTGCTGCGAAGTTCTCTCAACTTTTCGTACACACTGACACATACTACAACGCAACTCCAGCACCTCTGGAATCCATTGAAGCACCAGCAATAAAAACCTATGATAATCTTCGTGTGAAGCAGGAAACTTGGAGGAAAGCTTTGGATCTGGTTTTCCTGGTTTTGCAGACGGATGCAGAAGTCATCACAGGCGTAGACCAAAAAACTAATGGAACGCAGAAAGATCTGATGTTCTTATGATCCTCAGGCAGAATCCAAAGGAATAATAGGATTTATTGTGGGTTTGTTTTTTTTTTTGTTTAAAAGTATAAAAAAGTCCAATCCTGATTTTGCTTTTGTGTAAACCGAGGAAGTGAAAGAAAAATTGAGAGAAATAAAGTTTTTTTAATAGTTTTACTCTCTGTGTTATTAGTCATTCATATCAACTAAATAATCAAAGGTCAGTAGGTAAAATAATGTACTGAAATGAAGAGATGCTATATATTTTCCCACCACATGGGGGAGACATGATTAAATGAATTGTAGGCTTCTGTTTTACAGCTTTAAATTCTGATATTGACAGGATGGGAGTCTCAAATATTTTAGCGATCTCTACATAAAATTGAACTCAAAGGTCAAGATAAGAAGGAAAATACTGTCCTCTGTTTGATATGTAAGCTTTTGTCATCCCCTTGACCTTATGTTTGATTGAAAAAAAAAAAAGATTAGATTGAATTAGATGAGTACAACATTCAATGGTCAAGACAGCAACAGAATAAAGTGTGTAAGGACTGTGCAAAAGACAAACAATATAAAATAATAGCAATAAGTAATAAACGTTTAATGACTATATACATATTTATGACAGAGTGGAAGTGCAATATGTCAGAGTACAGATGAGACACAAGCAGGACAGGGTTCTACTGTTGTGTTGAACAGTACAATTAAATACAACTAATAAGTTTAACCCATAAAGACCCAAACATCCATCAGTGACCAAAAGCATCTACTGATCTAAACTGTTTAATACCTGTCGATCCACTAATCCTGTCAATACATGTAAATAATTAGCGTAAAATACAGTTTGTCATCTTTTCATGGTCATCAGATATGATCCATTTGGACGTTCAGAGGTTCTGTAGTGAATGTGGCAACACCGTCATCTTCTACAACATTGATTCAACAGTAAAACCCATGGAGTTTGATCAATGATAGTGGATGGAGACACTGGGTTTATGATCAGTTAATGATATATTTTACTGAAAAGGTCACTTTTTCTTCAGTTTTCTCTGTTTTTTGGTATAATAACCTTCAAGTTTAATCTGAGCTTTTATGGACATCTGTATGATCAGTACATTAAATATTGGAAAATACTGGATTTTCACTGGAAAAATGCAAAATACAAAAGATAATATAATAAATGGTGACAAATTACTCAAGAAGTGTTAAACATAGAAAAAAATAATAATAATTTGGAAACAACCACAAAAGTAACACTGGGTCTTAATGGGTTAAAGACATTTAGTAGAATATTTTCAAAATTACTGTAATACCAGCACATTTTGACTTTGGCTTTGTTTTTAGATTTCCCACATAAGCCTTTTAACAAGAAGGGAAATACTCCTTTTTTCCTTATCTGTTTGCCTGTTTTAGTAGGAAATGCCATTTGATTCAGCTCCAACCAGCTGCACATAAGGTCATACACACCTTGTCCTCTTTCTTACTTCAACCAAGGGAAATAATTTGTGTAAATCCAAAACCACAATTAAATTTCCTTCTCGTGGAGCAGGGGAGTAACTGTTTGGTGCCAGCACGTTCTTTAATTCTTGTGCACTTCCTTTACAGAATTTGCCCACGCTTCATTACGTGCCTACACATTGGTTTGTCCAGTTCAGACTGAACATTGACTCTGCTTCTGTGCCAACTGTGGTGGTTTTATGACCTGCCCTGTCATAATAGGAATGCTTAACGGAGACGGAACAACTCCAGACAGAGGGCATGTTTTTGGTTAAGTCGTATTAGCTCCTGTCGTCTTAAATAAAAAATTAAATAAAGGCAGTTCTAACTTCCGAATGCTCTTATAGTTTACCTTTCCACGAGTATTGTGTTTCAGAGGTGTGTGAGTTGTGAAGACATGACCTTCTGTGTCCTTCTTGTCAGTTTTTAAAAATAGAACAGTTATTAAAAATATGCTACAAAGGATTTATGGTGGAGCTGTAATGACCTTGACTCAGACATCAGTCAGCGGTGGTGTGGCAGTGAGAGGGTGGTGTATGACACGACATAAACAAGAGGAGAAAGAAGCCGAAATGTCACAGTTGTTGACACATACGAGAGGTCTGGCTAGGACCAGGTCTGATCTGGTCTGCTTTACCTTAAAAATATAAGAACAAGGTAAAAATAAATATTACATAAACATTTATTTAATAGAAATGTTTAATAATACCACTACTTTGCTATAATCTAACAATCAAGAACATTCATTTTTATTTAAACACTGGTGAAAGCCAGAGAAGTTCAATGTCTTGAAAATACAGTTTTTTATATCTGATACACAACAGTATATAATACAACACGGATGTCAAACTTATTTTAGTTCAGGGGCCACATACAGCCCAATTTGACCTGAAACAAATTAAATTTGACCAGTAAAATATTAGCATAACAACTTAGAAATTATGACAACACCAATTTTTCCTCTTTATTTTAGTGCCCAAAGAACTCAAATTACTGTATGAAAATGTTTAGAATTACAAACTATACTTTTACACTAAATGTGAATAACCTGAACATCCATGAACAACCTGAAATTTCTTAAGAAAAATAAGTGCAATTTTAACAATATTATGCCTTAGCTTATCATTTCCACATGTGTAGTGATGACAGTGGATCTACAGAGGCACAGAACATTTAGTAACATTCATCTGGAACTGAAAAATAGAGCATTAAACTTTATGATCAATACAACTCATCAAGACTCCTTTGACTATCAATGTCTTCTTTGTACTTTTTAGACTTTGTGAAGTCATCCTGTGGGCCCTATGTTTGACATCCCTGTCATACAATATAGACAATGTTCTCATTTTCTTTAAATTAAAAGATAGGATAATTTTTTTGTTATCGATGGCAAGGTCCTATGTTTGGGAGGCGGCCTGTTGTCAGAAAAGGTTGGCTTAGATTTATCAACCAAATCCAAATTTATTTTCTGACTAAAGGGCCTTCTGACAATAAGGTGGGCACCCCTGGGTTTGACCCCATCGTTGACCAGCTACTGACCTTTCTGTTTGCATGTTCTCCATGTGTCTGTTCGGATTTTCTCAGGGTCCTCCAGTTTCCTCCCACCGTCCAAAGACATGCACTTTAATAGGTCAAATGCTCACCCTACGTCACCCACAGTGTGAATGGTTGTTGGTCTGTGT
>JAPQRP010000002.1:12725491-12741110 GCA_037367295.1 Apogon hyalosoma
TTCAGAGCTGATATCTATCCATTTTCCATGTTTTCTTGATAATAACCCAAATCACTTCAGTTCTTACATCAATATCTCTGTCATTGTACCGACAAAAACAGTGCTTTGATTCATTCCATGTTTTCTTTTCTGTCTGTTTTAGTCATATGATTCACACAGGAGTTAGGACTGGATTGCATAACCATTGTTTTTGATGGTCTAATAATTTTTTTCTGACTGTATTTTATCGTAGCTGGTGGACCCATTTATTAGAAAACCCATTTGAATGCTGCCACTGTTAGTCAAATAGACACTGTTGACCATAAAGTTGGAAGAATTTTGTTTCCCCGTTCCTCTTTTTATTCCTATTTATGCACATCAGTGATAACCTTTGACCAGATACAGTGATTATATACCGAGTCCCTGTCAAGAATAAATCATTTCCTTAAAAGAGGTAAAAATCATATTCCAGCTTTATGCTCAACAGTGTATTAACTTCTGTTGGATAAAAGCAGAGACAGTTGTGTGAAAGCATCCTAACAAACTAAAACCCTAACTTGTGTGATGTGATCTCCCAGGTCTCCCTTTAAAAACACATCTTAAATCACGAGGGACTTTGATGAATAAATGTTAAATTCATAAAATTAACTGATTTTCCCTTGTCAGCACTGCAGTTAAGTGTCTTTAAAAACTGTTCACAGCTACTATTCCCTAACAGCCGCAAGAAAAGGTTTAATTACAGAGACTGTATAGAACTACAGCCTGATTTGTACCGTAGATGATTTCCTTGAAACTGTAAAATCAGTGTGTTTCCGGATACACCATTGCACCATATTTCTAAAACTGTAACAGTTAATGTGTCAACACACTGCAATCTCAAAACCCAGTCATAAATACACTTTAAATATGATTAAAACTGACGACGACATGTCCGTGCAGAGGCTGCGATACGCTAGAACTCATCAGGTCGGTGTGTTGCTAAGACTTGGGAGTTTGCGGAAGCTGCCTGTGGTACAGCTGGTAAAACATCCCCGAGTAGACGGCGGGGAGCTCCTCCATGGTGAGGTCGATGCTGTCGAAGCCCTGCTCCAGGCCGTGAAGCAGCAGCCTGGAGATCCGGGTGGTGATGGGCGTGGTGGCGTTGGTCTGGGCCAGCTCGGCGAGGGGCAGCCACTCGCAGCGCAGACACTCCTGAGTGCAGAAGTTGATGTCGTAGGTGAGTGGGCTGAGTCGGCAGATGATGTACATGTCCGACATGCCGAAGGCGCCGGGGTGGTTGTGCTGCTGCCGGATGCTGAGCAGAGACCTGAACTCAGAGCGAACGCCCGTCTCCTCGTAGACCTCCCGGACTGCAGTGGCACCTGAAAAAGGTGTGCAGGTATTCAACACCGTCAGACAGAAGGAAGTTACTGACAGAATCACCTTGGAGACTTTTTTAATGGTGGGGGGAAAAAAAAGGGAAAATACGTATTTTTTTGTAAAGATAAATGTTTGACGCTGCTTTTTGGGTTGGGTCATGTACATAATACAGGGTGTCCACAAAGTCTCTTTAAAATTTAAAAAAATGTATTACAGAAGCAATTGATGACATATGTTTATCAGATTGGTTCTACGGACTCAGTGGTTACCAAAGTTTTTAACCCATAAAGACCCAGTGCTACTTTTGTGACACTTCTAAAATAAATTTCTCTATATATTTAACCTTTCTTAAGCAATTTATCATCGTTTATTATAATATTATACTCTGTATTTCGCATTTTTTCAGTGAAAATTATTTTTTTTTAAATTTATTTTAAAAATTTGTATAAATCAAACATTTCCACACCGGTGGATTGGAAGGGATGGCCTAGTTCCCTGGACATCTCGTTCAACAGATATCGCTCCCCTGTATTTCTTTCTATGGGGTTATGTTAAAGATATCGTGTATCGAACAAAGATACGGAACATCAGCGACCTGCAGTAAAAGATCATGGATGCCACTGACACCACTGATGAGGCTATGATACAGCCAACATGGAAACAAATCCAGTACCGTCTGGATGTGCTCAGTGCAACTAAAGGCTCATTTACGTTTGCTTTATGTACGTAAATAAGTGTGTCCGTTTCTAATGTTGTCATGCATCACTGCCTGTCCAGTGCGTTGGAATGAGTGTTTCTCAATTAATCCACCAGAAGGCGTCGCTCTTAGTGAACATACTTGCTGAAAACCACAAAGAAGAGTACAGTTTTTTGAGAAGAAGCAGCAGAAAGTCAATAATAGTAACAAACGTGACAATGACAGTGGAGGTTTTCCTAATGTGGATACTAATGTCGATATTCAGAGGGGTAATTGTTATAAATATGTTGGTAGTTTTTCACTAACTCACACAGTCGCTCTTTGAAAAGTTTCGCTATTTATGGAAATTATTCTCTTCAAATCTCAACACTGCCTCCATGGTTCCTGCTGGTACTGCTCCGTATTCTCCGTCTGGGTTCGCAAGCTCCCGGAAAACGGACACAATTACGTACAGAATGTACGCAGAGGACGGACAGAACGCTCCGTCTGTATCTGTCTGCATCTTTAAAGGGCTCATATTTATCTAAACTCACTTTTATTAGTCTTTGGTTCATTTATTTGTGTATTTGGACCCTAATAGTTCCAAAAGTTTGAATTTGAACCCTCCAGGTGCTGTAAAGTTATTTTTAGATTCATTTTGGCAAAAATCAAGTGGATTTCTACAACCTGTTTTAATTCCTGCTTCATTTGTTACATCTATAACTAGTTATGCCACGACATTTGCACATATAAGGTCAAGACTTTCAACAAACATTTCTCCAGTTCGCCATAATTGTTTATCAGCAGCAGCGGTTGGAGTAAAAACTGAAAATATGTCCAAACTTTGAGCTGATTATGTAGAATGTTCAGTTGTTGGTTGAACGAGACAGAGCAGCACAGTCAACAACCTAGAGGGGGCGGGGCCTGAAGTAGCTCATTTGCATTTAAAGGGCCAGCGCTCAAAACCACCTTTCTGGTGTCAATACTCAGACATAGGGTTGAAGATGGACCTGTGGAGTTGAATGAATGAAGAATTCAGACCCAAGCAGAGCATTTACAGTTTATGTAGAGCACAGGGAAATGTTTGAAAATGCAGAATTACACTTAAAAAGGCAAAATACGACCCCTTTAACATAGAGCATAAATGAGCCCTAATGGTGCCCATATAGTGGTGAATTAAATGAGGTTAAAAAAAACAAAACAAAACTTCAATATCTACTTTTCATTTTGAATTTCCGCATATTTGTCTACTCATTTGCTGTTGTAATAAATGTGTTAAACTGTAAAGAGACTTTATGGACACCGTGTACAAAAGCTGCTTGGAAAATGTTACAGATATAGTCTATATTTCTTAAACTCGTGGGCTTTTTTTGTTCTGTACAGTTGAAATGAATGTAAATGTATCATTTAAAGCAGAGAAGGTAAAGGGGAGGTTTTAGCTAGATGTACTGTATTAGTTGTTTGCTCCGCGTGAGCTGAGCATGACACACTCACCAATATTCTCTCCCGGATCGGACAAACCTCCAGGGAACTTCCACGCATTCTTTGTCTGAAACACAAGAGCAACGCGAAACTTTGACATGGGTTGTGACAGATGGCACTGCTGTAGATGCATCTTAACAGTGTTGTTACCATGTACACTGCAAAAAAAAAAAAAAAAAGTCTGTTTTTTCATCTGGTCTGCCAACAGCTTGAGATAATATTTTCCCTTAAGAGTTTTTTTCTCAGCTACTTTTTACTTCAGTGGTAATATCTCCTGTAAGGCAGTAGAGAATGACAGTCAGTAGTAGATCATGTAACTACACACACACACACATACATTAAATGCTCTGATCTGATTCATTTATGTTTTATATCTAGTGCCTCACTCTGTAATACGGTGAAGTGTGCGTCTACCAGAACTGTTCCACCACTTATCCTTTATATTTAATTACAATATGCTGCTGATTAAATTATGATGTCAGTGTTGTACATATATTTTTGTAGTTCTTCAAAGTATTTTGTATGCGGCGCTTGTTTTGTCAGAAAGGTTATTTCTTGGGTTTCCCTCATTTTAAAATCTTGTCAAAAGGAACAAATGCACTACTACAGCATTTATTTTCATGCATTGTCGACAAATCGCTATTTGTTTTGGAGCTGCGTGTCCGCAAATGTGCTGTTAAGAAGAAATAAAGACATTGTGTAACTGTAATCTGTGGTTTTTTTTCGGGGTAAAACGTCTCATCTCACAGGAGCAGTCGAAGCTAAATGTGAAAGTAATAATGCCAGTGGGCTGTTGGAAAGGACGCCTGCCATACGCAAACTGTTCACACTAAATTTAAAGGGAAATGATGACTGTGTGTCACTGGACGATGATTGAATTAAACACTCTTACCCATTGCGTCATTCAGCTCCCGGTGGATGAAACTGCCTTCATCCACTGGGAATCTGTCAGTTGTCTTTTGTGCTGATGCGAGCGCGATAATGTCCTGGGTCGTTTTACAGGAAGTTCGTAACCCTTCATGAGCTCTGAACTGGCTCGGTCTGTCAGAGAGACTCCACTGCCAAGGGCCAGACTGTTATAAAGCCCATTTCCAGTAAACAGCTCCATGTGGAGGAGGAGGAAGAGATAAAACACTCCCCACACTTCCAGGCCACTAACTGTTTCCCTCTGCCTCTGATGCATTATATGCCTCCGAGATGGCGCTACATGTAGAGTCAAATGAAAGGGCAGCGATGGGCTAACTCCACTACCGTCAGGTCTAGTGTGAACTATAATTGTCATATGACCCAGAGTTTACAGTAAGACTCTTTAGTTTTACTGCCAAGACCCAAGACGAATACGAGCAAAGTTTTCTGAAAAGACTGCCATTAAATACGAACAGGACCAGTGTCCCTGTATCTCACAGGCACGTCCCATCAAGAATCAATAACAAGTTGCGTTTGCGAGGTTGTGAAATTCTTCTTTTTTAAGGGAATTTTAAGTGCAAATCAAAACAGATGCAACCTCTTAACCCTTTATCAGGCCAGTGGCTATTTTTTGGCAATTTCTGCAAACATTAAATATGGGGCCGATCTCGTGCCTCAGTGAGGTCAAGAAGCATGTTGGTTTTTGTAACGAAATATACAGCGATTCAGAGAAATTTTACAGTAATTTTGAAACTGTAAAAAGTGAATATTGGTGAGTTGTTTTTTTTTTGCCAGTTTATGACCTTATAACAGTTGTTTTATTATATGTTTTATGGCAACGGAGACTGTTGTCACGCCAACTGACGAGGAGGTAGATGACGATGTCTAATAGCACACGAAGGTTGACATTTTGAATTTCAGAGTATTTCTATGAGTGCCCTATAAAGGGTTAAATATACCAAGTGTATTATAATAATAGCATATATAATAATATGATACATTAATTTATTTTTTCTGTGTAAAACAGAAGGAAACTGTCCTGTGGAATAGTTTATAAATGTTTATCCCACCAAATCAATGTGGAATGTAGAGAAGTGTCAAAGAACTGACAACATTATAATGACATAAAAAAAAAAATTGGACCAATGGCTCTGTAGCTCACCAGCATGTTCGATCTAGAATCAATAACTTTAATGTGTGAGGTTGTCAGGTTCTGCCGCTATGTTCGAGTCCTATGTTTTTGATGCAGGAAATCCATCTCCCAATAGAGGTGGATGATACTTTCACTGGAGGAGAACTCAACTAATTAAACGAAAGTCCATATATGACTTCCTGTCAGCGCCCAGTAGTCACCATACTGATATCTGTAACCATTTCCATGTTATAAGTCATCAAAATATGGACCAATATAAGTCAAGCCAAATTTTTAATATTTCAAAAATTCGTAAAAAACTCATCAAGTGTTGCCAGGCACAACAAACCCCACCCCTCGCACATATTGTAGGTCATTTTGGCATCGATCCAGCTGATGTCATCATGTCTGTGTGTGTGCTGACGTCAGCATATCAACTGCCTTTATATATGTGCCAAGTTTGAAGTAAATTGAAACAAAATTGATGTTTTTAAAGACATTTGAAATCTCGACCTTTACAAGTAAATGGGGGGGGGGGTAAGTTTAAAAAAATCATAAAAAATATAAACTTTGACCTATTTTTCCAAAAATGTAAAGACAATTATTCTGGGTCACAGGAAATCTATAAACCAAATTTGGTATGAATTCAACTAACAGTTCTGCTGCTAGAGTGTTAAGAAAGAAACAAACCGAACCAAAAACAGTAACCCTTGCCTCCTCTTCAGGGAGCGGGGTACGAATCTACATTTCTCAAAACTGTGAACATACTTTGTATACATTTTTCCAAGGAAGCTACGTAAAAAAATGAGGAATAAATCCAACCAGCAGTTTTTCATCGGAGAAGATGACGACGGTGACGATGAAGACCATTTTTAGCTCACCAGTAACACTTACCAAACTTTGGATTTATCTACAGATAATTGTACACTTTATGCAAGTTTTAATATATCAGTTTATGAGCTACAGAAGAGGTGGATTAAATTGTTTCTACTTGTACAAAAATAGTCTAATTTTGCAGCCTCATTGTGCAATCACATCCCGGTCTAAAGCGAGCCGTGTATGCAGGCTTTAAAAGACGCCTGTTGTGAAACGACCTCGTAACAACTCCAGTCCTACAGCGGAGCTCTGTGAGCGCCGACACAGACGCACACTCAGAGTTGTTTTAGTGCATTTAGCTCGTGTAAACAGCCTGTTTACTTGAGGTCAAATGATGGAGCGTGGAGCCAAGTTAAGTGTGAGAGGAGCCGAAGTCCGAGAGGATTTCCACACGAGTCTGGATCAACAGAGGCAACGCAGAAGTGACTGAATAAACACGACGAACCCCAGATATTTTAGCAGCAGATCGATGGTCGCGGAGGATGGATGGATGCTTGGAGCTGCCTTAGGAAACTGCCAAAACAAACTCTGACCAGACAAAATGAGCCCTTGTTTTTGAAAGAACTGTGTCATTCTACCAACCAACAATCTACTGTCCAACTGTTTGAAAGAAATCCCACTCTTTGGTTAATATTTATATATTCTATAGTTTTATTACTTACTACTGTTAGTACTATTTTTATATTATTTGCCTTTTGTGTTATTTTTATGCATGCACATTTTTTCTTGCACTTGATTCTGTTGCTGTCTTGACCAATTAATTTCCCCGCTGTGGGATCAATAAAGTCTAACCTAATGTAATGTAATGTAATGTAATATAATCTAATGTAACGTAATGTAATCTAATCTAACAATACATACTGCAATATCTGTTTAATGAGGTTATGTCTGGTTTCTTAAGGGGAAATGTTAAGACTAGATGGGCTTTATTTATACAAGACTCATAACTCGGTTCATTTAATTCAGGTTGTTTCCATCTGGTCACAGATTGAATCGTCCAAAACCAGATTTAAGACGTAATTCATCCCTTCAGACCTTGTGAATAACACGATTCTGTGTTTGGTGTGAGCTGTTTATGTGTAGGTTGTTGATGAAGGTTGTATTTACCACTGGCTGTGCGACAAACTGCCCTTATATAATAAGGATTACTTACCTTATCTTAAAGTCATTTATTCTGACAATCCTCATCTTATGATACACTTTTGCCCAAGTTGGAATAAATATTTTTACCTCTTCTCATGAAATGATTGTGATAATCTGATTTATTCTTAGTGGATAAAGTGTAACTTAGATTCGGTACGTAATCATCAGTAATCACCTGGTCAAAGGCAAGGTTTTTATCGTTAACGAACACTAACGAAATGATGAAAACTAGAATTGAAAAAACATTTGCGCTAACTGAAATAAATAAAAACTATAACTGAAAGAAAAAAACAATAACTAACTGAAACTGTGCAGGGTTATTCAAAAAGAATGAACCGATTTCATAACGCAATATTTTAATAAGGAAAAGCAATAGAAAACTCCAGCCAAGTCACCAGTTTTCTGCTCACAATCAACTTTTATTTCCTGTCTTACAAGTGTTCAATGCGTCCACCACCTGCAGCTCGGAAAACATCAATGCGATAAGAGAATTCCTCCCAGACGCGTATCAGCAGATCACCATCCACTGAGCTGATCGCTGTTGTGATTCAATGTTTAAGATCATCGAGGTTAGTGGTTCAAAACTTAGAAAACTCCTCCTTCAAACGGTCACTGACTCATATTCCTTGACGATGCTTGAGAACTGAAGCATGCGTCATGAAATCAGTTCATTCTTTTTGAATAACGCTGGATTGTGCGCTTACAAAACAAACTCAAACCTATAAATATTATGGATAAAATTCCCTTTGTTTTTGTCTTTGTCAGTGTTGGATTGATACGAAATCGATTTATTTTGCTCGAGCAATTTTAGCTGGCGGCACCGTACGACACTTCACGGTCCGACACTTCTCGTCACTTGTCGTTTAGAGTTCTCGTCCCCACTCTACCTGGAAACGTGGAGACTAAAGCTGGGAGAAAGCAGCGGAGTCCTGTGTGGGATTTATGTGAATACGACGGCCAGGAAGATACAAGATCTGAAAAAAAACTAACACTGAGCATTTAGAAAATACCCCAAACTAATAAAAACTGGTCCACACGACTCTGAAAAGTATGTGCATTTCTGTTTGTGGGATCAAGTTTTGGAATAAACTTGCTGACACTTTAAAGTCATGTAAGAATTCACTGCTATTTAAAAGACAAACAAATTTTAAAAGACTCGTACAGATGCACTGAGTAATCAGTCCAGTTTCATACTTTTGGTCTGTGTAACGGGAGGTATTTTTGATGGGTTTACATGTAGTTTGGGGCTTCACATATTATACCCTGAATAGTTTAGTTTCTATATGTTCATGTTTATTTCTGGCAGAATGGTTGCACAATGGTGATCCAGCCAATATAAAGGTGTTATTCCTTGTTCTCTAGTTTAATGTGATAAATAGCTGATGAAGGAAATATATTTGATTATGAATCTGACACTTAAAGTAAGGAAGGGGCAGGACTAGATAAACTTTTGCTTCTTTCTGTTCCTTTTCAAACTGTTTTTTTGAATTTATATGTACATTTATGTTAAATTTATTGTATTTGTTACCTTTTCTGTGATTAATGGTCATTGATGGATGCATATGTGATTGACTTGTTGACTTTATTTATTTTAATTACTATTATTATTATTATTATTCATTCATTCATTCATTTTCATTTTCTGAACCCGCTTTATCCTCACTAGGGTCACGGGGTATTATTATTATTATTATTATTATTTTGGTTTGAGACAAAAAAAAAGCTCTAAAAACTAATTAAAACTAACTGAATTAGAGAAAAAAAGTCCAAACTAAATAAAACTAAACTATAATGGAAAATCCAAAACTATTCAGACCTTGGTCAAAGCTGATTACTGATGTGTAGAAATAGGAAATCAACCACTAATGTGTATGAAAACTAAATTATTCCATTCCACCTTTCACAACAGTGTATAAAGCAGGCCATCTTTCGTAAATAAGTTGGTATTGGGGTGTTTCTGTGACAAATTTACCTTATTTCTGTCTTGGACAACCAGGACTTTCCCACTGGACTCGTCAACAACTGCCCCTAAACAGAAAAAAAACATCTTTTATCGACACATTATACACAAATTCTTGACGTTTCGCGGTACATTAGTAGTAAGTGTAAGGATAATTTGAGGGGGGATCTGTTGGCAGTGACGTGCAGAGTTAATTATTAGGTCGAACATTAAACCTGCAGTGTTTTGCCTTGAGCCGAGTCTGTTTATGAAGCCGGCGACTCAACAGCTGCCTCCTCTGTTTGTAGTCGCTAACACATTTCTGCTGTTACACATTAATCAAGTCTGCAGGGAAGAGTCGGACGAAACAAACTTGGGCCCGTTGACTATAATGGCCGGATGTGGACATTTACATAGATTGAGTCAAGATTCATTTGTCACATGTAAAGCAACAAAAAAAAAAAAATCCACGATGATTGAAGTTTCTGAAGAGAATCAGTAACAGTTTTAACAAAAGACAAGTGCAGTTTTAGGATAATTTTCTATGTAAAAGTACCAATAGAGCAACGTAAGAGTAAAAAATCCAGCAAGAGAATAAATGATGCAAAATAATAAAAGTAAAACCCATTGGGATGGTATGGAAAATGCAAACTAAAACAGACAGACCTGATATTAAAACTAACTTTAACTTGCATTTCACTGTATGTTTAATTGTATTGTGTTTTGTTAGATTCACTTCATTTGACTCTGTTTTCGTTCCCACGCTCGTCTACGGACTCCAGCTCTCGGGTCGTGACCGAAACACTGACGCTGCAGGTATGAGCGGCAGAAACGAGCTTCCTCCACAGGGTGACGGGTGGAATCTTCAGCTCCGACTGTTTTCTCACATTTGTCGACAAACCTCCGATCTAATGACCGTATTTGTGTCTAAAGGAGTGATTCTCAACCAGTGGGTCGCAAATCTGTTTTCAGTGGGTCACAGGCCTTTGGGCAAAAAAAAAATACTGTTCAGAAAAAAATCCATGTGCTTTATTTTTTAACAGTAGGTGGCGGTAATGTGGTGTAATGCTAATTAACACCAGGCATAAAAGAAGACCCGAAAGTGTCTATTCAGATCAGGGCTAAACTCAGGTATGACAATAACCACCAGAAGTGGCTTTACTGACACTGAGGAAGAAAAACCTGAGTGTGTTTAATTCTTCAATAAGTGACTGAATGCACTTTTCATTTCTGACTCAGTGCACATTTTTAGTTTGATCTAATTTAGTGTTAAAGGGTGCATTTCCATATTTATCATCACCACCTGCCGGTCAGTTTGGTTCATCATTAAACTGGTCTTCTGTGTTTTCATACTGAGATATTCTCTATTATCTCAGGTTCGAAACGCACCAACTTTTCATTAAATAAACCGAAGAAGTTCAACTGTTACCAGTTTGGGTCGTGGCTTGTCATTGAGGGGTGATAGTGGGTCCTGAAGCCAGACCAGTTGAGAACCGCTGGTCTAAAGGACTACACCTTTCATGGATGCTTTATTTGCGCCGCGTCAAGTTTATATTAACCTGTTTGAAAGTGAAGTGTTATTTCTTACTTTCAGGAAAGCACCACCAAGTCATGTAGTTCCCACAGTCAATAACTTGCACGGTCCAGGGCAAAACAGGTTTGTTGACCTTTTTTCCATTTTATTTCATTATTTTAATTCATTACAAGCCCTAATCTGCGTGTGTTCCAACATTTTCTTGAATTAATTGGCTGAATGTGAGGATTATGTGTATATAAGATAAGATAAGATAAGATAAGATAAGACTTTATTTATCTCACCGTGGGGAAATTTCACAGTTAAAAGCAGCAACAAACAATAAGCATGTGCAGAGAAAAAGACAGGTAGAAAAACCCCAAACGAGTACAAAATGAAATATAAGGAGAAAAATAAGAAACTTGGTATTTCTATAAATATAGGATTAAAAATGTCATACTATTTCCATATTTACATTGTGGCTGCACATGCACACGGTGTGATAAGGGGGTGGGGGGTTTACTCCGAACTGTAGATCACCTCTTTACTGAATAGTGAAGCATCAGTGTCGTCTATTGTTTCTGCAGGACATGGAGCTGGTTTGGACTTTTATCCACTTCTACACACACACGGACAGTTCAATCTGGGGGCTCGTCGTGTGATTAATAGGAAAAAAAAAGTAAAAACACACTTCTGATCCACATCTGTTTCCAGTTTGGGAGTTTTTCCTCTAATCCTTGGATTTGGGGGAAATATTGGATGATTTAAACATTCCTGAAATGAAATCACGAGGGACGTTTTGAGGGAAAAACCACTTGGGAGCAGTTACCTGTAAGCCTGAACACACACTGACCTTTGTTACATGTGTACATTCAGACCGACTCAGAAACTGCTCCAGCCACTTGCATATGTCACTTTAAATCAGTAAAGTCTATTACCGTCATCTGTTTAACGTCACTGTTGCACCTTTATTGTGTATTCATTGTCTCCTCAACCCCCTGCTGTTTACTGTTATATTCTATGCTTTTACTTATACCGTTTATTGCTTATAGTTAAATTCTATTTTTTTCTATGTTCATTTTGCATCGTGAGGCCTTAGACCAGTGGTTCCCAGCTTTTTTTTTGCTCGTGACCCCAAACGGAGACATTTTTTTCTTGGAGATGTCTTAGCAAAGCCAGGCGGGCGAAGAAATCTTTCCATTCTCTGTTCGATCTGGTTTTCTGGCTGCGACTTCGTCCGGGCAGGTTGAAGCCTTGTAGCTAACGCATGCGGTCACATGATCGGGTCAATCAAGATACGCCCTCTCAGATATTATATCCTGCATTTTATTCGAACTTGGTTTTTATTCAGAAAACTGTGGTGTTTAAATTATAATGAAATATATACTGAATCTTTTTTTTTTATATCAATTACTAGAAATTCCAGGTGACCTCACATGGTGTCGTGACCCCAAGGTTTAAAAACACTGCCTTAGAGTCTTGTAAGTTCAGTTTTCTGTATGCGGTGTACACAAGGCAAAAACTGACAATAAACCTGACTTGTTTTGCTGTGTATTTTGTTATCGCGGTCAGACATTTCGTCCTCTTATACGCACGTGCGTGCATTTTATTATCGGAACTGTTTTGAATGCTCTGAGTGTAAATTTCTGAAATGATCTGAACTTGCTGTTTTTCCGCTCTTGTGACACTTCATGTATGAACCGAGATTGAAACTTCTTCTCGACGCAGAGGGCCCACACACTTTACAGTAACTACAGACAAACTTTTCCAACAAGCATGAACTGCGTGTGCATGTTTTGTTTTGTTTTTTCCTGCTTTAATATTTGAACGCATGACGGCTCAAGCTGCTCAAACAGCAGGAGGTTAAAATAAAAAAAGTCCGCGTGCAGCCAAATTCTTCACTTTTTTTGAGCCTAAACAGAGAATGAGTGACTCAGCTGTACTTGTGAATGATGTGGACATCCCACTTCAACATTTAACATTTTTCTGTCCTACTGGAGTGCTTTTTTTTTTTAAACAGGTAGTGACTAAGAGAGGCAGCTATGTGCTTCTGCTGACAGCCCAGGAGGAAGGGGAGGAGGAGGAGGGAAAGCGAGCCACTTTCTTTTCCGGTGGTACGTCTGAGCGACCGGGACGGGCCTCCTTAAATGAATGTCACAGATGTGTAAAGAGGGATGGGTCGTCTTAAAGGCCCGACTTGGACTTCTAAGTGGAAATTGATGTCATCCCTGATCCCGGTGCCATATGGCGCTTCACAGGAGGAGGCCTGGTCGCTGCTAAGGGAGGCTATCATTATGTAGCCTTTAGTCCAGGAAACTACGTGCTCACGAGGAGTAGGAGAAAAAAATAAATTAAAAGACGCAATAGGAATATTAACCCTTTATCGAGCAAGTGATTATTTTTGGTCATTTCCACACACGTTACAAGACGGTAGTCGCTTTTCCACTGACCCTCAAATTGTGCAAATATAACCTGCGCATAAAAACTGACTTAATGGAAAAACAAAACTCTTAATTTTTCGATTAAAAGTTTTTGCGCTGGCAAGAGGTGGTTTTTCAGGCATAGCACAATTGGTGTATCAAGCAAAACTGCAATGGAAAGACCTTTTTCTGCAACTACAGTCACATGAATTTAAAAAAAAAAAAAAAAGGATGTTGACGAATGTTACAACAAACGAAGAAGAGTTTTAAAAGAAACATGGTGCGGTATACGTGGACACGCAAGGAAACCGAATCCTTTTTTAATTTAGTACAGGATATAGGGGTAATATATGATAATAATGAATATATCTGTAAGTCTACACAATATTTACATTTGTGGCTATGTTTACGGAATGACTTCTCGTGTCGTCTCGTGATAATAAACAAATCATCACATTTGTGACTTAATATAAAAATCGACATTACGCACTTCTGTTTTTTCAACATTTTGTAAATATTGGTGAAGTTTTGCGCATATGTCCAATGGAAAAGCAACTATCGACTGCAAAAAATCAAATCAAATCCAAAACTTTTACTTTCCTGGTTCTAAGGAAGATATTTTGTGGTGACAGTACATAATGCTGTTGTTATTTTGTGATTGTACACATTTCACTGCTAACTATCAAACATTTGACTGAACAGGAATATATAAACTACAAAATTCAATTAATTCAATCAATTCAAAAGTTCATAATAAATGCAAAAAAATTCCAATTTTGCAATGTCAGATTAAATATGTGGGGAATGTGGTACAAAACTGGTGAATTTTCCAGTCAGATGGTATTGAGAAGAACAAACATATCCCAGATTAGACAGTAAAGGTCAAACTTATTGACACCCATGTCAAATATTGATAATAATTCCAAATGACCAGTAACTGAATACATGATAAACCTGTTGTAAATGTTGAATACTGTCCAGACGGTAAAGCCCTTCGAGCTCAATGCTTGGTAACTCACTAAAAATGGTTTGAATTGGAAAATAAGAGCAAAATAAAAGTGAGTGAGTCGTGATTTACTTGCTAATAGTTGCAGGAGGAAGTGAGAATAAAACTAGTAATGTTATAAAATAGCCATACATTTTTAAATATATTTGTGTCCAGTAGGTTTCATCAGGAAATGATCAAAACAAGAGACAAAATACAGTAAAACATTGTAAAAAAAATCTTAATAAGCATGCAGAAGAGGCTTAAGACTGCATGATTTCTATCTCTAGGAGGATTACAATCTTTAATTTTGTTACATTTTACTGTAGTTGTTCTTGTTTTTTAGATTTTAAATGGTTTTAATAGTCATGTTGCCTCTTGCTATTGTTTCTCTACCTTTTATCACCGCTGATTTCCCACGTTCTGACTATAATAACATCCTAATTTTACTTGTTAGCTTTTCTGCTGTTTCCAGAATCAACTGTTTTTTTCACCGCTATTTTCCTCTTTTCACGGTATATTCCAAGCGAAGCCTTCACCTCAAAATATTCTGGGATTCAATAAAGGTTATACATGCACGCTACTGTGCAAAAGTCTTAGGCCAGCATAAGGTTGGGTCTTTAAGCACGACTATGACCACACATATGAACTGTAGTAATAAAACAGGAAGACACAGCAAATATGTAAACGGTATTAAACATAAAATGCATTTCAGAAAAATATATGAGTATTGTAGAAACTATACGGGATCATCTGGATGAAGCAAAGGATAAAAGACCATAAAAGCCTCCGTGACATTCAGAGGGTGTGTAATATAACACAAGATTAATGAAGAAAACATTCAACAGTCGACCCTAGAGAACTGAAGATGTACTGAATCCAAATGGAGGTCACACTCATACTGATACTGATACTGTGTGTGTGTGTGTGTTTCACATATTTACTGCATATTTCTTGTTAGACATAAAGACACACACCCATTACAACACTGCAAAAACAACCAAACTAAAGGCTGCCTAAGACTTTTGCACAGTACTGTATAGAAATACTCCCATATTCTTAATACATATAATTATATCCTTTTATTTATTCAACCTTTAATGAACCAGGTAAGTGTCCTCAAGAGCCGCTATCCTGCATGTTTTAGATGTTTCCCTCTTCCAGCACACCTGACGGTCTTTATCAGGCTTCTGCAGAGCTTGATGATAG
>JAPQRP010000002.1:12758004-12768150 GCA_037367295.1 Apogon hyalosoma
GAATTAAGCAAAAAAAAATCTTGAATTAAGCAAAAAAAATCTGCCAATGGAACAAGTGAAAATTATCTTGGTAAGATTTCTTAACATAAGATTTTCCAGCTCCATTGTCTAAAAATAAGTTCTTTATATCTCACTGAAAAGTTACTCTTTAGGGATGTCTTATTTGAAGTGTGATGAGATATTTTGACTAGAAATGAGAAAAATACACTTGGTAAGATGTAGATTTTTGCAGTGAGTGGGCCAGACCAGTAAAATAATAACAGAGTAATATATAAATTATGTCAACTCCAAACTTTTCTCAATATTTAGAGTGAAAAAGTAAAATTACAATATGAAAATGTTTAGATCTACAAAGTATCCTTTAAAAAAATTTGAATAACGTGAACAACCATGAAAAAACTGAAATATATGAAGAAAAATAAGTGCAATTTTAGCAATATTATGACTCAGTTTATCATTTACACATATGTACTACAACTTACAGATCAAAGTGGATCTACAAATACACAAAACATTTCATAACAAGCAGAATATTGTGAAAATTGTATTTATTTTTCTTTAGAAATTTCAGGATTTTCATATTTGTTGTACTTATTTATTTAGTTACAGGACAGTGTGTATTGGCACTAGTTGCAAAGAACAAGATGCATGCACCAGATTTAGCGGAGAAGCTAATTTCCGTCTGTTGTTCTGGACGAACGACCAACATAATAAAACATCATGGAGATTACAAAGTTCTAATATACTGGAAGAAAACCATTAAACATGACAGATATAGGAAAGTTTGCTCAGGCTGAACAGTTACAGTCATTTACATAAAAAGGAGCTTACATTCTAAAAATGCAATAACTTCCTAGAATAAGAATAAGATGTAAAAAAAAAAAAAAAAGGAGAGAAGAAGAGAGAGGAGGTTCAGGTTATTCACATTTTTTGCAAAAGGATAGTTTGTAAATGTAAACATTTTCATGTAATTTTACTTTTTTACACTAAAACAAAGAGAAAAACGTGTATTTGTCATTATTCATATGTTATTGTGATAGTAACTGACTGGTCTGATCCACTTTAGATCATATTGGTCTGTATGTGGAACCTGAACTAAACTGATTGATTGTTAATTGATTGTTGATATCTTCAGTGTGATTTTTGCATTTCACAAATTCATCCCACGGGCCGGATTAGAGCCTTTGGAGGGCCAGTTTTGGCCCTTGGGCCGTATGTTTGACACCCGTGCTTTAGAGGAAAACCTGTAAGTCATTCTTCACATTCTGAATTGTAAGCAAAGTTTTCTACATCAGGATCTTTAAGGCGAGACGCTCTGTGTTGCATTAAGTAAGAGCTTCATGTTTAATAGGTCTACAATAAAAGAACCGGGCTGCAGAACGAGGCTCTTTGAGGATGAGGCCTCATTGGAAATGCAGATTATCATGCAGAAACCATCTCTGCCGCTGGACGCCCTTCAGACACGGCGAGTTGTGTCTCATGGGTGTCGTTTTTCCAGCGAGTTCTCTGTCAGTGCCTGATGAGAAAACAGATGATTCCCCCCACACACACCCAATGGGAGCCTGGGAAACGAATCACCTCAGGTTGCCGTGACCTGCCAATTTGATATAACTTCATCAGCAGAACAACTCCATGTCCCCAGGAATAAAAGAGCTCACATTGGAGTCGGTGATGTTGCACAGATACTCCAACTTCCAGTCTGTTCCCCGCATCGTTCCGTGTGTTTTCCAGACCCAATGATCCAAGGTCATCAGTACTGATTAGTTTGTGGAATGTGGAGAAAGCACTTCCTGCTCCTCAGCATTCTTTCTTGTGCTGTAATTTATTTGTGTTTCAATTTTCCCTGCGGTATAGAAAGCTGGAAAAAATATTTCTCATCTTGCTTCCAGACCACCCCGAGAAAAACACTGGACTGAGTCGAGTTTAGCATCAGAACCGGGTCAAAATCGAAGAGTTAACCCTTTAACCCCTGATATGTCAGTGGTGAGCATTCTGAATGTATGATTTATTAAAAATATTCATAAAAATTCAACCATTTACTCAATAGGAAACATTCTAAAGGTGTTGATAGAATAGACCTTGTTCTTTCCATAGACATCTGAGCATGCTTAGTGCACCCCCTGCCACCCGTGGAATGGGGGTCAAAACACAGCAGTGAGTTAGACCGGCACACTATAAAAATAGACAATTAGCTCTTTTTTTTTTTTTTTTTACCCCGTGTTCCTTGTGGTTTTTTTGTTTTTACCATTGCTTGCAGTCCTAAGAGCTAGACTCTGTGTCTGGGGATCAGGTCGCCGAGCCCCCTGCCGTCGACTGCCACCCAATTCACACTGCACCCGGCCCCTACGGTTCCCTCGGCAGGTGGTGAGTCCACCGGAGGACGGGCCCACGTTGTCCTTTTGGGCTGAGCCCGGCCGGGCCCCGTGGGCAAAGGCCTGGCCACCAGGCGCTCGCTTACAAGCCCCAGCCCTGGGCCTTGCTCCAGGGTGGGGCCCCAGGCTGCAGCTGGGTCATGACTGAAAGGACAAGATCCCAGATACAAGCTGCCAAAATGAGTTTCCTCCGTAGGGTGGCTGGGCGCACCCTTACAGATAGGGTGAGGAGCTCAGTCACCAGGGAGGAGCTCGGAGTACAGCCGCTGCTCCTCTGCGCCGAGAGGGACCAGCAGAGGTGGCTCTGGTATCTGTTTCAGGTGCCTCCTGGACGCCTCCCTGGGGAGGTGTTAAGGGCATGTCCCACCAGAGGAGGCCTCAGGGAAGACCTAGGACACACTGGAGAGACTATGTCTCTTGGCTGGACTGGGAACACCTCAGGGTTCCCCTGGAAGAGCTGGAGGAGGAGTCTGGGGAGAGGGAAGTCTGGGCAGCCCTGCTGAGAATGTTGCCTCCCTGGATAAGCGGTAGAAGATGGATGGATGGATGGATTGTTTGCAGTGTTGTGGTGATTTATTTTATTTATTTATTTATTTGTACTGTATTTTTACCCAGTTTTGACGGTGTAACTGCTTTTTGGAGTTCAACCAGGTGTTAAAAAACAGCTGGACTGATTTAGAAAAAAGAGCCTAAACAAAAACTACTGGGCCATGTTAAACATCCTAAATCTTTTATTGATGTACATTCTGAGTGCCTTATTTAGTAAAAACCTGTCAAACTTCACGTCCTCTCTTTGTCTTTTTCAGTTATTCCACCCTGTTTTGACCCTAAAATGCAGTAAAGCAAAACCACTGAAGGAAAGGAACACAAACACATACTCACAACAGCTTTTATGACACTTATACAGACACAAATTCACAGCAGCATGTTTACCTGGAATAATGTCTCAGGGGTTAAAGGGTTAAAAATGCATAGGGAATCATAATATATGTTCAATACAAGGCTAAACAAGTCATGTTGATAATTCAGTGGCTAAATTTAGGATCTAATTTCAGCTTAAAGTCTATGCGGGTTCGTGGTGATTTGAAAAGATCTGATCCTCATCCTCATCCTTTAGTTCATTTTATGGTTTCATTTTATGGTTTCAACACTCAGAACTCATAAAACTACATAAAGCCTGAGTCATCTGGTCGTGTCTAATCCCTGCTCTTTGTTTGGTTCTTATAGGAGGGTCACTCAGGTCAGTTGTTGGTCCTCGGGGCCACAAACCGGCCCCACGCCATCGACCCCGCCCTGCGCCGGCCTGGACGCTTTGACAAAGAACTGGAGGTGTGTATCCCAGCTGTGGTTACAAGTTTAGTGCTTTTCATCGCATTTATTTGCACTTTAATGTTTTATAATGGTTGTACTTTTATTAGTTTCTGTGGTAATTTCAATCTTTCTTTGTCATGTTGGGTATTTTAAGAAGGTCAGACATGGTTTGTGTAATAAAAACTCAACAAAACTTCACAACATTAAAAAATATGTGTACACTATGGAAAGATGAACAAGCAGATGTGTGTCAGTCAGTGTGTTTAGTGTGTTATTGAGCTTATATAAAAATAAACTGACAAAAAGACATTATATTTTCAGTTTAGTAAAGCTTCAGTTGAAATCTGATAAATTTAGTGATTTTTTTTCCCTTCTTTTTATATTTAAGGTGTGCAATTTACAACAAAAAAAAGAGCGCACAGTAAAGTGCTGCATAATTGTGTGAAAGTCTTAGTCCATTTTTAGCACTGTTGTTTTTGCAGGGTGGAAATGAATAAACATATTCATTTCTTATTCTCTTTTCTTCAGCTAACATAAAAAAAGAGACAGGAAATGTCTGCGCAGCCTTAAAAGATGCGCAAAAAACTGAACTAAATGGGTTCTAAAGGTTGAAGTTACTGTTTAGTGTGACCTCTGACCCCATGACAAGAAAAAGCACAAACAATAAGAATCATCTGACATGTGTTGAATGAAACCGGGTATAAAACATCAGAAAATTAATACAATAAATCTCATATTGTTTGAACAAAAGGTTTAAAAGACATGTTAAGTGCAAAGGGAGGTCACACTAAATACGACCGCTTTGGGTTATAGAGGCTGCTTTACCCCTGAATTCTTTGTTTTTACTGCTGTACATAATTCACATATATCAGACTGGATCTTAGTACAGATAATAATAATAATAATAAAGCTAATTTTGGTTTAAGACTTTTGTACAGAACTGTATTAATGTAGGTAGTCGGTTTCTTTTACATGTCTATGAAAGGCTGTCCTTCTTGATTAGAATCAACCTTTCAATCCTTTAGTTAGTTTTTGTTAATTACAATAACCTCCATCCCAAAAACTGTAGTGGACGTGAGCGATCCAACACCAGATAAACGTTCTTAGCTGAAAATATCTCCATATCTGATGTTTGTATAATCAGTAATCACACAGCGGTAAACATCTGTC
This sequence comes from Apogon hyalosoma, assembly GCA_037367295.1. NCBI lineage: Eukaryota > Metazoa > Chordata > Actinopteri > Kurtiformes > Apogonidae > Apogon > Apogon hyalosoma. The sequence goes on from JAPQRP010000002.1 coordinate 12,762,858, forward strand.
ATTGTGATAAATGTAAATAAAATGCTTTGCCCTGTTCTCCAGGTGGGAGTCCCTGGTGCTGCAGAGCGTGCAGATATTTTACAAAAGCAGCTAAATAAGGTACCGCACAGTGCCTCCGCCGAGGAGCTGACGCAGCTGGCGGACGCCGCTCACGGATACGTGGGAGCGGATCTCGCCGCTGTCTGCAAAGAAGCAGGTAAGTAAACACGGCCCCTCTGTTCTGTAGAAACTCCAAATGCTTTCAAAACATTCGTTGTAGTTGTAGGAACCTGATACAAACCCAAAATGTTTTGGATGACTCCATGTGAAGGTGGGTACCATCTGACACTTAACCCATAAAGACCCAAACATCCACCACTGGCCAAAGCAATCTACTGATGTAAACTGTTTGATACCTGTTGATCCACTAATTCTATCCATACATGTAAATGATTGATATAAAATGACCCATTTGGATATTCAGAGGCTGTGTAGCGAACATGGAAACCCCGTCATCTTCTACAATGTTGATTCACCAGTAAAACCTATGGAAGTGAATCAATGACAGTGGATGGACACACTGGGTTTATGTTCATTCGTTGATATATTTGCTGAAAAAGTCAGTTTTTCATCAGTTTTCTCTATTTTTGATATATAACTCTCAACTTTAATCTGAGCTTTTATGAACATCTACATGATCAGTAAATGAAATATAAGAAAATACTTGATTTTCACTGAAAATTCACAAAATATAGAGGATAATATTACAATAAATGGTGATACATCAGTTCTTACTTACTTAAGCCTGTTACTCCTTGAAGGAGCATAGGCCACTCCACCTCATCCTGTTCTGTGCCAGCCTCTCCAGATCTTGCCATCTGTGTCCCGCTCTTAAATCACTTAGGAAAAGTTAAATAGAGAGAAAAATTCATTTGAGAACTACCACAAAGGTCACACTGGGTCTTTATGGGTTAAACATGATAGACTATATGTTTGTCATGGATTTCCCTCTTTTCTTGGTTGTTTCATACAAAAGATGGGAAATTAAACGGAACAAAACAACACGGAGTTACAAAATACAAAATGCTTTACAAACACCCCACAATTCACAAAACACAATGCGCCACTTGTGAGAAAATTGCCACTGCAACCCATGTGGTTTTAGTTGTTTTTTGTTTTTTTTTTGTATGATGTATTTTTTTGTTCTTGTTTCTGAAGCTTGATTTTTATGAATGTGTTGTTTCTTTGTATTTCCAAACCAAACTGTTTGTTACTGGACTGTCCGGCATTTGAAACGCTCCGCTTTATTTGTTAGGTTTTGGCAGGAAAATAGGCCCATCAAATGGAAAACTACATATGACTGTAACCAGATGTATTCAGATCGGAGTTTGCTGATAAAACTGATAAATCCCATTCAAGAAACGCAGCTATAAATTTTGTTAAAGTCTTAAGATCCACAACATAAAGATGCCACTGAAGCTCCACAGACTAGTTGTGAAACATCCCAGCAGCTCTTTGCATTATTTTCCTCTTGGCACTTCCTGAAACCCGTAGGGTTTTGGGAAACCAAAACAAAGTCACACACGGCAGCTTGCCCAGAAACGCTCACTGTCTTTTAGTCGTTTGGTTTGCTTCATGGGTTCGGCGTCTAACCAACAAACAAATGCTAATGTACAAGCAGAGCGTTGTTGAGCTCCAGGCCTCACATCGTCTTCCCTCTGCGTCTCGACCCCACCTCCACTCACAGTGTTTTGCGAGCCGTTCGTCTAAATGATTTCTGGCTGTGGGTGATGTTTTCTTGGACTATGTGACATGGCTGCAGCCCCTTTGAACACAGAGGGTCAAGCGTCTTTTGCTGTTTGCCAGAGAGGAAGTTGGGAGTTTGTGTGGTATTCAGATCCCAGTGAGAGAAACCACTCAAACCACCGCTTGTTGTGAAATTCCTCTGCCCCCTCACCCCTAACGCCACAAACCCATCCACCACACATGAAAATGCATCCCGAGGACTTACGTATGTGTGTATCTGTATGTGCCTGATCGCCGACGTGATTATACAAGTACGCGCACATTTGTTTTTTTGTGTGTGTGACCCCACTTGCCTCCTGGGTGGTCCTGGTGCCTGGGGTATGTGGTGTATTGCATTTCCAGCTGAGGAGGGAGCTGGGGCTGCTGTGCGGAAGCACTCCAGTGAAGAGCGTGATTTACTGTCCGCAGAGGGCCAGACGTGACTGGTAGTGTTTTCTGAGAAACCTCCTCGCATCCCGGAGGGAGACAACAACCTCCCCAACCCCGTTTGACTCTGCTCATTTCCCCCAAAATCTCCCAAACCCAAATTGTTAGACAAACATGAGCCGTCAGTTTTACGCCGCTGGAGAACTAACAGAATGAGCATTTAGAGTTTCTCTGCACGATAGGATGGATCTCTTTTGATTTATTTCAATTAAATAAAAACAAAAAATGAAATAAAATCCAAGTATAATTACATGGATTTAACAACTGAGTGTAGTCTGTGTGCTCCTGGTTCATCACAGGTTGATCCAAAGCTTAGTTTTGTGCTTTTTTTTCTTTATGTTTATATCCACTTCACCTGTACAAATGACATGGTCAGGTATATTATGACAAAATGAGACACAAGGGATTTATACGGAATAGAAGTCCTACTGCTGTTTCACAGATCAGAATCAGAATCATGTTTATTGCCATGCAAGTAAACATGGTTCACATTACTAGGAATTTGCTTCAGTGGTTTGGTGCAAACATAGAACATGGAGTAGGTAAGAAGCATGCAGTAAAAAATAAAATAAAACAAAACAAGTGTTGCCAGGCCCAACAAACCCCACCCCCTTGCACATATTGTAGCATATGTTGGCATTTATCCAGCTGATGTCATCATGTCTATGCGTGTGCTGATGTCAGCATAGACACATTTCGGCCATTATGAGTAACTGGAGAAAAAAAAAAAATCATAATTTTTTTTTACTTTGACCTACTTTTCCCAAGATGTAATCACATCTATTCTGGGTCACTGGCAGTCTATAAACCCAATTTGGTATGAATTCGACCAATAGTTTTGTGCTAAAGTGTTAACAGACGAAGAAACAAACCGAACCAAAAACAGTACCCCATGCCTCCTCTTTTTTTTTTTTTTTTTGGGGGGGTTTGTAATAAGTGAACAAGTTAGCTAGAGCTAGGGTTAGATAGGGTTTGAGTATTGAAGTCTGACATCAATCAGAGGAGTATATATTTATGACATGGACCAGTGCATAAAACAGACTCAGACATTAATATTTTGTATTTTGTTACATGTTTATGACAAAATATGCCCACCAGACAAAAAAAAAGCAGAAATTAATCCAGTATGAGTGTTTGTCCAGTGTGTAATTCAAAATGTTATTAAAAATAGGCTTTTCTTTGTGGTCATTTCCTCTAAATGCATGACTAACATTGAATTTATAGAAAATGTTCTCTATGGTGTCATAAATGAATCATGGATCTGAAATGATCGATATTTAAATATGGGATGTTAGTTATTTTTGCACAGCTTCACCAGAAGCATTATTCACATTTTCCAGGATCACATGATTAATCTGTGTAAATCTAAACACTTAAAGGCCAAATTCTTTATATTTTTTCCAGAATACATTTGCCCTTTGGTTGAAAATATCAGCACAATTTAACAAGGACATTTTGATTTTTTGCACCTTCAGTTTTGATAAGCCTTTGGAGTTCACACAGTATTTTAAATTGTTTGTATTTTCTAGTCTTTTTTAGATGTTAACAACTGTAATTTTAAGTCAGTTTTATTTCTCTTCAGAGGGTCAAGAGACAAATAAATTAACTTTGTTGTCTTTATATGTCCCCATAGGCATCTGGGATAGTAGAAATAATGCAAAAACACATGGCAGACAATTAAATACGATAATGCAATAAAATAATCAGAAGTAAGAGCTGATTATTTAATATGTAACTGAGCTTAGGTGAAAGAAACAAACTAAATATGTAAAACTTGTTGCAGAAATGTCTCTTTTGACCTGTTGTTTGTATTGTGTGCTTGGTTACATGATTAAATAGCCCCCACAGCCCACCTCGTTGCTCAGATATATATAAATACACACATGCAGTTGCATAAAACACACACACAGCCAGAAGCTGATATGTGTTTTTTCCTTCTTTGCTTTCATTGAAGGGAACAAAAGCCGAAGAAGCACAAAAACACATCAAGTAGGAACTGCAGTTGTTTCCTTCTGCTGCTCAGGTAACAATGAGCTGCTGGGGGAATGTACTCTGCCACACACCATTTCCTGAAAAATAAAAATGGGGGGACAATATCAGAACGGCTGTGACTTGCGAGGGTCACGCACTAGATCCCCCACCTTGCAGAAAAGCCCAGTGCAGCTGCAGACCAGCATGCACACATACATACTGATCACATCAGCCTTAAATGTACACACACGCACACCAGAAGTACTTGATGGCAGAGGTTCACATCCTGTGTTGAACACAATGCCAACCTGCTTATAGATCAGAGAATAAGACTATGTAAATCAATACTTCATCTCTGGACAAGGCCGGAGGGCAGGATGACGAGGCCAAGTGGTGTTTTTATGTGCACCGTGTAGTAGTTTGTGTGTTCATAAGAATAGATGGAAATCTTGATGTCATTAGGGAAGTTTCTGTTTGTCCAGTCAGTTATACTGAAACTCAGAAAGAACTTGACGACACATGTGTTATATAATCAGCACCTAATTACAGTTGATCACGAATCGGCCAGTGTGAATGTAATGCAAGAGCACGCTCATACCACATCTATTAAAGTCTGTCTGAGGTCACCTCAAATCCCGTTTAAGCCTCCACTGAGCACGCAAATTATGAAGGAGATGTGCACTTTACATCTTGTGCACTGACCGGGGTTGAACAGCATGAGCCCTTAATGAAAAAAAGGAGTTTTAAGCCTTTGGAGGGAAAATGGGAATGTATTTCACCAAAATTCTAGTGTAAACAAAAAACTCTGAATTGGAAGTACAGCTTCATAGCTCTATAAGTCTATAATACATACTTTGATTGTGGCGAGAGGTGGAATGTGCTTTTACTTAGCTATTCTGTTCTATTGTATTATATTGTATTCTTCTATTCAATTCTATTCTATTCTATTCTATTCTGTTCTATTTTGTTCTGTTCTGTTCTGTTCTGCTCTGTTGCACAAAATAATATCTCACCTCCTCTGTCCCCCCCCTCCACACACACACACACCTACACACACCTACACACACACACACACACACACACACACACACACACACACACAAACACACAC
>JAPQRP010000002.1:12768250-12785040 GCA_037367295.1 Apogon hyalosoma
ACACACCTACACACACACACACACACACACACACACACACACACACACACCTACACACACACACACACACACACACAGTACTGCTCCAATGCAGTGTGTAATATTTTACTTGCATTATCACTGATCATGACTTTTACTACTGAAAATACATTTTTATCACTGAACCATAGTTTTTTTTCATGCTTGACACATAGTTTTTTAAATGCATATTTGGTCTTTCTTCTCTTCATGGTGTCTATTTTATTTATTGCTGCTGCCTCCTGAGCCAATTGCAATCTAAATTCTATTCTATTCTATTCTATTCTATTCTATTCTATTCTAGTCGAGTCTAGTCGAGTCTAGTCTAGTCTAGTCTAGTCTATTCAGAAGTTAATTTTCATCCTTTCATTGTTTGTTGCTGCTAGAGGACAGGTCAGGTCACCAAAGCCTCAGCGTGGTCAGATTAAATAAGGACCTCTAGTGGGCATATGATATACTGCAAGGCCAAACCACTGTGTTTACATTGGTAGTTTGAGGAAAAATGTAGCTCATAGACAACCAGGGGACTTAGACAATGTTTAAGTCTTTATCCTAGCTGAGCGTATAAGATGTTTTATCCTCTGTTTCATCGGTTTGTCTTCTAAATCCATCACTGCGTCAGGATCCAGTAGATGAACTACATCCCTGTCGGTGTCTGTGCAGGTATAAATACTGACCTACAGCCATCAAACCTGCTCCTCCTTTCAACTTCCTCGGTCTGGGTGTCTGAAGTAGACATGGCTTTCATCATAGTTTCTTGCTTTTTGACAGATTTATGGACACATTACGCTGATCTGCTGGACTGTGTTAGTCACAGCAGACAAATGTACTTACTGCCTGCACGCCAGTAACTCTATTTATAAACATTGTCCTGACAGCGTTTCTGTTGTATCTGATGTAGCTCCTCGTCACGTCATTGCGACTGGGCTTTATGTCAGATGTGTGTCAGCGCGCACACTATTACTGCAGAGGCTGATACAGATGGAGCTGTCGTCGAAAGCTCCGGCTTTATTGAACGTTAACGGTAATGTCAGAACATTTCAGAAACTCTCATGCATTTTAGTCATCAGAACCTGTAAACTGTAGCCAGGATTTATGAATACATTTTAATATGCAGCATTCGTACAGCGTATCTAGGACTATACTCATCTGACTTGATTTACGTTAGGCCTAGGTCAAAGTAGATTTACTGACTGTTTATATTCTCCCTTTATTGAGAACTTTTGTGCAAATAGAACAGATCATAAAGCCAACTAGTCTCATGATCATTTCTAATTTTTAACCTTTTAATGTGTTGTACTTTTATTGTCGTATTTGTAGGTTTTAATTAATAATACAGTGCTTTTCTATTAACGCATACTCAAAGTGCGTACAGTTCGTTATTCATTCACTCTCACATTCTCACTCTGGTGGTGGTAAACTACATCTGTAGCCACAGCTGCTCTGGAGCAGACTGACAGAAGCGTGGCTGCCATTTGGCGCCTACGGCCCCTCCGACCACCACCAAACATTCAAACGCATTCATACACCAGTGTGAGTAGCAGCACTGGAGGCAAGGAGGGTGAAGTGTCTTGCCCAAGGGCACAAAAGCACATGATTAGGACAGAGCGGGATTCAAACTGCCAACCCTTCAGTTATTGGACAACCCGTTCTACCTCCTGAGCCATGGCCGCCCCTAATTGTCATGTTTTTTCATTATCTTTCTAAGGACTATAAATGCAAGTTAGCGTTGCAGCTAGAATCCGCCATATTTACGTCTGATGTTGTGTCAATACAGATGTAACCTCATTTTTCATTTATTACACAGGTTAGTATGATACAACCAAACTAGTTTTTATAATCACATTAATATACCATGATTTTTAGGGTGAATCAGTGTTAAACGCTATGATGAACATTTATAAGTTACGTTTCCAGTTTGTAGACAAATCAGAAGTTGACAAAATGTTTTATACCCAAGAAATGTTTGAAAGATTATTCTCATAGTGATTAATGTTACCTAATGATCAGAAAGTGCAATAGTCCTACAGCTGTGGTTTTGACTGATCCTGAAATTAAATCCTGTGATGAAACTAAATACAAATGCAGTTTAGACAGGAATGAGACCAGGACCTTTAAAAAGTGGTGTTGAGACAAGTCTCACCCACTGTAACACTTGTAAACAATGAAACATGCAAATAGACTAGACATGTGCAAAGTAATCAGCAGAGGTCTCAATATAAATGAATAAAATAAAACGGGCAGACAATACACTGCCTGGGGAAGTACAAAGTATCATCCAAACAACAAATAATGCTGCAATGAAGAGTGATTTGCAGCAAAAAAAAAAAAAAAAAGAAATGAACGACAGAGCAAATGAAACCATACATATTTTCATGCAATAATAGTTACTATTATGTCTGGTAAATCTAAGGTCTTATTTGTTTAGTTTATTAGTTGGTCCACCATATAATAACAGCAAAATATTTGAAGATGCATACTATTATGGCTTGTGCATTCACACATACAAGTGACTGTGAAGGCCACAATGAAAAATAGGTCAATTATATGGTAACTGAATGACAGATAGGCCTGGATAAAATGAAAAACATTCTAAAAGGCTAAACGCAGTAGTGATCAGATTTCCTCTGATAGCGCCTCGTAGGTGCTGATGGCTTCTGATCTTATTTCCCCCAAATATTACATTGTCCCCATTTCCAGTTCAGGGTGCATTATACAAAACAGCTTTTCATAATGAATCCCTGTAGGTGTTTTGTGTGGTATTGGAAGCTATCATGTGGTCTCTGGGAGCCTCACAGACTCTGGGCGTCTCGCTGTCGTCCTGTTGGCGTTTCGACTGATCCCGCTGCCTGCAGATGACTCATTTCCACAATCTAAACAGTGTAAATTGTGTGTGTGAGTGCGCATGTTTGCGCGAGTGCGTGCTTGTTTGGTTTGTGCCACATCCGGACCCACTGTTTACAAGCCTCTCTAAACAGGGGAAGCCCACTGAAACAAAAAGGCCCAGTAAAATTGATTATATGGAATAATAAACACACAACCCTGTGCTGCGTCCTCTGAAAGCTTTTCGGTTACGCTGTTATTTGACTGCGAAGATCAGACTCGGTATTTAGCATCCACTTCTCCAGCTCAGACTAAACGGCCTAAATGATTTACTTTGCAAATGTGCAAAGTGATTTGGCTAATATGCTCAGTGCAAATCCCTCAAACCTAAATATTCGGCGCTTTAGCTTTCCCAAACCAAACTATTGATCTTTCTGGCCGCCAAGCTCAGGAAATAAGTACTACCCAGCTGCGTAGGAACAGAGGGGAAAACGAGCGTCAAAATGAGCCCAGTTTTGTGTGTTTGACATAAATTCTGCTGTTGGAGACTAAATGGGCCAAACAGTGCTAAATGCTTGTGATGTTTACAGCGGCAGCCTTGCCTTATAAAGCGCTTTTTGCAACTCGTCTGTCCTTTTAAAGACACTTTAGGAATTTCAGTACAGGTCACATAAATATCAGAGGATCAGCATGTGAAGTTTATTTGAGGCCTCTGTTTATAAAATCCGGAAATGTGCTGCTTGTACTCCTTAACCCCGGTGCTTACCTTTACTCAGTGACAGCTGTGTGTGTGTGTTCATTCCCTAATATGTACTGTACGTGCGTGCATTGGTGTGTACGTCTGCACACATTTTCCGCATGTTTGGAGTATGTGTGAGCATGTGTATTTGTCATCTGTGTGTGTGTGTGTACGTGTGTGTGTGTGTGCGCGCTTTAACAGCACATATTATTGCGGTGTTTCAGCTCTGAGAACAGATGTTGGGTATTGTAAATACAGGTGCAAAGAGTGCTCCGGAAGCCCCGGTGAGTAATGAAAACGTTCCTGCAGTTCTGTAATAGTGTAATGCCCAAAGTATTTCCCAATTCATCTGAGGACAGCTACGTTGGAGAGCTGTGGCTTAGCTTGTGGGTGTTCGATGCGGCGCAACACAATGCAACACAACACAACACGCGGTTCTGAGTCGTCCCTGTTGAAATCTGGAATGTGCCGTTGAAGTGCAGAAGGACTTCTTTTGACACACCTTCCTGCATTCTGTGGGTGAGGATCTGCCGCCTCTGACAATGGAGCTCTGTGAGGCCTCCCTTTTGAAGTCTTACTGGAACTTTTAACCTCCTCTCACTTCCTACCTCATCTTTATTTCTTCCTCCCTGAAAGGCAGGTCTCACACGTTGCGTTGAGAGTACATGCAGTCACATGAATGAAACATTTGTTTGGTTTACCGACAAAACACAGCTGCAGTTTGCACATAATTAGTCAGAAATGAGGTAAATCAGAGGAGTTTTCAAGTGACTTCTATTATAGGTTTGATACTTACTGCATTGTTTTGTCAATAATTGTATGACATGCTAATGATATATTCATCTATGATAAGATAATATCATAATTTATAATTTATATGTATTTTACTGCAAATGCTTTAATTTAGTGGTTCTGTCCCATTCCACATTCCTTTATGTATATACAATGATAGAGAAGATCAAAATTGTTCGCTTATATGTTCAGTGGGTACAATCTGGGGCAGGGGGGGTCAAACATACGGGCCATGTGCCAAAACCGGCCCACCTAAGGGGACAATTGTGGCCACTGGGATGAATTTGTGAAATCAAAAAATTACATTGAAGATATTAACAACCAAAGATGTCAAAATGAGTTAAGTTCAGGGGCCACATACAGAACAATATCCTCCTGAGACCCAGCAATGCATTTTTGGGGACAAAAGTTTCACAGTTTTACTTAAAAAATGCAATCCATTACAAAGGACATCCCATTAAAACAAACAAAAATAAATAAATACAATTTTAAAAATGTATCTGAAAAAACAAAAAAACAAAAACCTGTTGCATTATGCAGTTTCCAATCAAGACAAATGTTAAATGTAAAAAAGCTAAAACTTTCACTTTCCTGGGTCTCAAGAGATTAAGATCTCAAGTGGATCAAACGAGTAAAATACTATTATAATAACCAATAAATGGTAACAACTCCAAAATGTCCTGCTTGTTTTACTGTAAAGTAAAATTACATGGAAATGTTAACATTTACAAACCATCTGTTGACAAAAATGTAAATAACACAAACAACCACAATGTGAAATGTCCTCAGAGAAGTGCAGTTTTACCAATATTCTGCCTGTCTTTAAATGTTTTATGTATTTGTAGATCCACCCGATCTGTAAGTTGTAATGTACATGTGTAAATGATAAACTGAGGCATAATATTGTTAAATTTGCACTTATTTTCCTTTAGGAATGTCTGGTTGTTTATGATACTTTGTAGATGTAAACCTTGTCATAATGTAATTTCCCCATTTTTCACTGTATTTTACTAGTGTGGACCACTTGAAATCACACTGACATACTGAAGTAACTAAACTAACTGTAACTGTGAAAGTACTCCAATACAAATTAAAGTACTGCATTTAAACTGTACCAAATTAAGCAAGATGTACATAAAGGAAAAGGAAAAGTAGTCATCAAGCAGTAAAAAATAACTCCTTATTAGTGTTTTATTCTGATGTTTTTTTTTTTTTTTTTTGTTATTACTACATTAATATATCTGGAATGTAGCTGAGAAGCATAAAACTGAAATACTCAAGTAACCTACACATGCTTGAGTAAAGTATTTATTACTTCTCTGACCCTTTACACACTAATTTCTAAAGGAGTCACTTTGAGACGACGACGTGAGCATTTTCATAGTTTCTAGTTTGGTACAAATGAGTAAATCTGTTTGTGACAGATGAACACATGCTCAGACCCTTTGATCTGTGCCTGAAGCTGATTCCTCACATTCATTACATTTCAAAAAAAGAGTCCTAACACTGATCACCAACGGAAACCGATTCTAATGTATTTAATTGAAACTAATTCTAAAGTTCCTACATTTGTGAGTATAATATTTTGTGTTCAGGCTGTCGGTTCTTAAAAACCTCCTTAAAGACTGTTTAGTGCAAGGGTCAGCACAGGTGACCCCTAAAGAGAAGGCCTTGATTTGGGGGAAGGTCTGTTTTAGACCCACATAATTAGGACCATCCCTGTTTAAAAACCACAAATAGCCTTTCTCCTCTCCCCTCTGTTCACTAGCTCTTCGTTTTCTTCCATACCTAGTTTGGGCTCTGGTGTGATGTTTTGCAAATGTGCATTCTTGTACATTTAGGGGGCCCCTTCTTCTCTCTATTCCCACTAGATCTCTGTCGAATGTTAAGCATTCTGGAGAGGGGAAGTGCAAGAAAGAAATAAAGAAAGGAGAAAATGAGTCCACATGAGGTTCAGATTAAATGTTGTTGTGTTGCGTCTTTTTTTTTTTTTCTTTTCTTCCTCCCTTCCCATCGGATGTTTTCATAACTAAACCAAATGTGTGCTCGCAGTCAGCCAAGAGGAGTCAGGAGAGAGAGAATCCCTGAAGCAGAATGTTAAAGTCACATCATTGAACCAAGTTTCCGCTGCCCCTCGGGCGTTCAGGCTGGACTCGGAGCTCTGCGGCTTATGAAACCGATTTCCCCTCTGGTCTGCTTCTCTGCGAGGCTTGTCATTACAGCTGGCAACGCACAACATTCACTATGGATGCTTTTCGATGAAACATTTATTAAACACTTAGGAAATGCGTTTTTCAGTCCTCAGGGCATCCATACTGCTGTCCTGACTCTTCAAACTAGCAACGACTTGTATTTAGCCCGTAAAAAGACCCAAATACACACCGCTGACCAAAATTATTTAATAATACCTATTGATCCACTAATCCTATCAGTACATGTAAATAATTGGTGTAAAATGCAGTTTGTCATCTTTTCATGGTCATCAGATATGACCCATTTGGATGTTCAGAGTCTCCATAGTTACCATGGAAACACCGTCATCTTCTACAACATTGGTTCACCAGTAAAACCCATGGAGCTCATTTAATGACAGTGGACGTAGAAACTCGGTTCATGTTCAGTTAATGATAGATTTCACTTTAAAAGTCACTTTTTCTTGAGTTTTCTCCATTTTTTGGTATAATAATCCTCGGATGTGATCTCAGCATGAGCATAAAAGTACATGATCAGTAAATGAAATATAAGGAAATGCCTGATTTTCGCTGAAAGAATGCAAAATACACAGGGTGATATTATGATAAATGGTGATAAGTCACTTGAGAACAGTTAAATAGAAAGAAAAAATAATTTGGGAACTGCCACAAAAGTAGCACTGGGTCTTTATGGGTTAATATGAAAAAAGGTCAAATGAACCTTCAGTTACATACACTGGAAATATATATGAACTATAACCTAGAAGAAGATTGAATTTCTTATTTAACCAAATACGACTAAAATATAGACTTTTTAATATGTTTTGTTTTTTTATGTAGTTTGTGTGTATTACAGCGTATATTGTTCAAGCATACGTGTACAGTACATGATTTCAGAACCATAACATTACACTGTACACGGCACTATTTCAGATCAGATCTTTCATATGCTTTCAGGACCTTCACACTGATGTCAGTATTTTTATATTTTTCTGTAATGGCCTCTACACAGGCATGACTATGGCCTTTGCGTGTCCTTCTTCGCACTGTGAAAGACGTGCGACGATGGCTGCCGTCAATGTCTTGTAAACTACAATAAATATTATCTGTCTTATAGTGTCACTGATGCAAAAAATGTGAAACATGACACTGAACAACACAGTACATATATGTTTACATGTGTTAAAAATACAAAATACTCCACATTGTTATTGCATACACATAAACATCACTATTCTAACTGGACTCCATAATGTCATTTTGCCGCTGTAGCCCCATGGACATTGGATATTGGGCGATGGACAATATACGCCGACGACCTTTTACTGTTGTGTCTGTGAGTCACTCCGTGTTACCATCATCATACAGTCTATGTCAGGGGTGTCAAACTCATTTTAGTTCAGGGGCCACATACACCCCAGTTTGATCTCAAGTGGGTTGGACCAGTACAATAATAGCATATAATAGCAATAGCGATAATAATAGCACTTTAAACTCGATTGAGTCTTTTAAAAAGCAACTGAAGGCCTTCTTGTTTAGACAGGCTTTTAGTTTTTTATGCCTGTGTCTATGTACGTAGCTGTATGAGTTTATACCTGTGTAACTGTGTGTTTTTGTTGCCTATGTATTTTACTTCTGATTTCATTGTAAAGCACTTTGTGAAATCTTTATGCAAAAAGTGCTATATACATTAACTTTATTATTATTGTTATTATAACCTATAAGTAATGTCAACAACACATTTCTTGGTTTTAAGTGCAAAAAGGCAAAATTCAATTAAATTTGCAAATTATCCATTCACAACAAATGTGAATAAGCTGAACGACCTGCAATTTCTAAGGAAAAATAAGTAACATTTTAACAGTATTACACCTCAGCTTATTATTTACACATCACAAAGGCCAAACAAATTTTATAACCAGTGTAATATTGTTCAAATTTTGATTGGATTGTGTGTCCCACAAGAAGGGGAATAAGGTTGGGGGGGGGTAATGTAAGTGTAGTGTACATTTTTTGTTGTGTAATGTTGAATTTATTTGTTTATTCCTGTAAACTGAAAATTAAAAATCAATAAAAACAGTTGATTACCAAAAAAAAAAAAAAAAAAAAAAAAAGATCGGCTAGGAAAAGATGCAGTTTCGTGTGGACATGGCCTGAGACTTTTCAACAGTAGTTCTCTGCTAATGACTCAGCCTCTGTATGGAAAGGGCTTAGGAATATCATCAATTATAAGCCTAAAGCCCCCCATTCCATTGATCTGTGACTAGCCAACAGTCTGAATGAGTTCTGTTGCTTTGATGGACCATCAGCCAGCCCTGACACCTCTACCCACCCCAATATGGACACTCGTTCTCCCTCCTCTTACACCCCAGAAGACATTTCATCAAAGTCCACTTCACACTTCCACTCCTCCCCCACAGTTACAATCCTCTCAATCATGGAAGAGGATGTAAGATGGCTGTTCAGGAGACTTAGGGTGTTTTCACAGTGTACCCAAGTCTATACCATACTTAGATACTTCACACCTTTCCCGCAGGTGTTCCATTCACAAGCATATACTGTGGCCCGTGCCCAAGTACGAGTGGGTGTTACAGGACCGAAATAGTAGGTGGCTTTGGGGAAGGAATTCTGTTGCTATCCAACAAATGCAGAAGTCATAAGAAGACAAACCCTTACCTATCCGTTTACCTGAGGCAAAGAGAAGAACAGCCTTCGTTGTCCGTGATATATCACCAAGTGGTTTTGTCGACACGGCAAGCTTGTGCCGTGCAGATCCAAGGCTTTTTCAGGAGACAGCAGGAGCACTGTCTATGGTCTCGTGGTGATTAACCCACTTCCTTTGTCAGAGTGGTGATTAGGTTACTTCCAGTCTAGGGCACGGATTGCTTTCACACAGCAACTTACCGTACTGGAGTCCAGGCAGTTCGTACCCAGGACCACCTTCTCAGCTGGGCTCAGGTATGGTTGCCATGTTTTTCCTATGGCAGCTGAAGGAATTCAAGCTATGATAATAATAATAATAATAATAATAATAATAATGGATTAGATTTATATAGCGCTTTTCTATTAACACATACTCAAAGCGTGTGCAGTGGATCCATTATTCATTCGCTCTCATATTCTCCCGCTGGTGGTGGTAAACTACATATGTAGCCACAGCTGCCCTTGGGCAGACTGACAGAAGCGTGGCTGCCATTTGGCGCCTACAGCCCCTCTGACACCACCAAACATTCATACACCAGTGTGAGCAGCACTGGAGGCTAGTAGGGTGAAGTGTCTTGCCCAAGGACACAACAGCACATGACTGGGATGACCCACTCTACCTCCTGAGCCATGGCCGCCCCCAAAGTGCTACAAGTGCTACCTCACATCCTCCATCACAGTGTGGTATGCTGGGGCCACTGCCAAGGATAAAGGCAGACTGCAGCATATTGTGGGCTGAGCTGAGAAGGTGATTGGTTGCATTTCTCAAACCACTTCCCTCAGGCAGAAGGCTACAATCCATTCAGACCAGAACCTCATGCCACAGGACCAGCTTCTTCCCCTCTGTTGTTAAACTCCTGAACTCTTAGTAACATCAACACCAAATACACTGCATTGTCACTTTATCCACTTGCTGAATAAGATTGCATTGTTAATCTGAACACAACCATAACCAGTACCGTTATACCTCATAAAACCCACTGGTTTCATCCACATTGTGTATTGTATATTTGCAGGATTTGATAGTCCAGTTTAACTCCATCTTACTTATTGAATTATTTTATTCAGTTTTATTGGTTTTTTTTTTTTGCTGCATGCTTCTTACCTACTCCATGTTCTATGTATGTACCAAACCACTGAAACAAATTCTGAGTAATGTGAACCCTGTTTACTAACATGGCAATAAACATGTTTCTGATTTATACAGTTTAATGGGATTTATTTTGCTCTTTTACGTCTGTGTATGTGTAAACACAATTAAAATTATAGAGAATGAGTCTGCCCCTGAGTGAAATGGCTGCTTAAACGAAAAGCCCCTCCAAAAAGATTATAAATGTTATCCTGCAGGGCATTCTTAATAATTACCACACTGAGTGAGCAGATTCAACTTTGCAGGAGATAATGGAAACGAGAAGAGAGTAAGAAAAATGTGGAAGACGTCTCTGACACTGAAAAAGAGACACAAGGCACTGATTACCACGCTAATGTAAAAGACGGCATGAAAAAGAAAGGCGGTAAAAAAACCAAAGTAACAATGGAAAGGCTGTTACAAGAAATTCAGGACTTTAGACAAGAAAACCATTGCTTCGATGACATGAGGTGAGCTTCACAAAACAAACCAAAGAGTGGAGGAAGCAGAAAGCCGGATTGCTAATACAGAAACCAAGTTAGAGGCGATGGAGCAAATATTGAGAAGTGTGCTTAAAACTTAGGCGCAAAATGTACAAAAGCTTATCGATCAAGAAGCAAGAGCGAGGAGGCAAAATATACGGATTTTTAATGTTCCGGAAAATGGAGAAGGCAACTCCATGCTCCCTTTTGTAGAGAAATTACTTTGGGAAAAACGGAATATTCCCGACTCCACTGAACTCAACATCGAGCGCGCACACAGAGCACTTGCACTGAAACCAACAGACTCACAAAGACCCAGATCAATAGTCATAAAGTTTCTGCAATTTCGAACCAAGGAAGAAATTCTGAGAAAAGTTTGGGAGAAGAAAGAAATATACATCAACAACCAGAGAATTTATTTCGACCATGACTACCCAGCTGCAATTCTCAACGATCGCAAAGAATAACAACGAGACAAAACAGGTGCTCAAGGAGAAGAAGATTTGGTTCCAATGCCCATACCCATCCAAGCTCTGCATCTTCTACGAGAACGGGCCACAACTCTACCACACAGCAAGCGACGCAGCGAAGGATATGGAGAAGCGTGGATTCTCAGTCAAGGTGGTGCCTCCTCAACAGGACCTCACAGATCTACTGAACCCCGACTCATGGCAGGTCAGCGGTCAAAAGACAACGGGCCTGAACAGTGCATCCCTCAGACGTACAGCTAATATCAAATTACAAGCTTTCAGATGGCAATCTCCACACTGAAGAACAACTTATATAAGGTGAAATGATACACTATGTACTCTTGTTTTTCTTCTGATAATGTTTGCTATTTTTGGGGAGCAAGAACTATCTACTAATAGGTCAGTGGCAAGGGGGGCAGAGGAAGATTTCCAGTTGGAGGTAATAAGTTTCCACCCCACCATCAAAGCGGTTTGTATCCACTCTGCGTCATCAGAGAGGGAATCTCAAAGAGTAGATGGATCACCAAGCACAAAGAGTCTTTGACAAAGAGGCACATTATGTTTAACAATTTGTTTGATGTGTCTATGGATCTCCCACCAAAAGGGCTGAACTTCTAGACAGCTCCAAAGCATATGATTGTGTACCCTCACCCTGCAAACACCTCCAGCAACTTGATGAGTGTATAAGCTTTGCTCTATACATTTTATGAGGTGTCCAGTACAACCTATTCAAAATCCTAAATTGGACAAGTCTGGTCTTCAGCTCCCTAGACACTTTTTTTCCCATTTTGTAGAATATTTGCCCATTCAGCATCGGTAAATTGCATATTAAGATCTGTTTCCCAAGCACTTTTAAGGGTTGGAGGGTCCTTGTTTGAGCTCTTAAGAAGCATTAAATAAAAGATTGAGCCTTTACAACCTTTACCAGCGTTGTCCAATGTCTACGTGAACCAATCCAATTTTTGGGAGGGGTAGTGGGAGATCCAAAGACTTGACAAAGCATATGTCGAAGTTGTATGTATTTCCAGAATTGATTCTGTGGTAATCCATATTGAGCTTGTAAAAATGCCCTTTTTCACCCAGAGTTTCCAGATAAATGGTGATCTTTCAATTCGAAGACTTGGGTTGAGCCAAACAGAAGACATAAAATGGAGATGGGAGCTAAAACCTAATATAACAGAAACCCTCTTCCAAACGTATTGTAAAAAGGATACAATAGGATGCTTCTGAAATTCACTGGAAAGTTTTGTAGTGATGAGATGAGCTAAGGGAAGAGGGTTACTCAGATGAGTCTCCAGATCAAACCAAGGGGGAGCTCTCTCAGGTGGAAGGACCCAGTGAATCATAACTCTAAGGCTAAAATGTAATGGTACAAGAATAAATTTGGGACCCCCAAATCTCCTGAATCTGTAGGCTTTTGTAGTCTTTTCAGCTTCATTCTAGGGCGCTTACCATTCCAAATAAAGTTATTGCACAACCTGTCAAATTGCCAAAAATATCCAACAGGGATCCTCAGAGGGAGGACTTGTAGAAGGTAATTAAATCTGGGAGCACAAATCATCTTTATAACATTGACCTTTCCCCAAAGAGATAAAGAAAGAGGAGACCACCGTTCAATGTCAGCTTTAAATTTATCTAGTAGAGGCTCAAAATTAATTTGAATTAGATCTGACGGCATGAGGAAAAAGAATACCAAGTTATTTAATTCCTACCTGGGGCCAAGTAAAGCATGTATTGTCACTTGGTGTAAACAGTGTTTTAGGGCAAGAGGGAGAGCCTCTGATTTTGTCCAGTTAACTCCGTAACCAGACAAATGTGAGAATCGATTAATTATTTTAAGAAGTGCTGGGATTGATTTTTGAGGCTGTGTAACCAGTATCAGAGCGTCATCAGCATACAGCATAATCTTATGGATGCTGCCATGGACGTCAATGCCTGGAAAGTTACACTCTTTGCGGATGGCAACTGCTAATGACTCCCAATGCCAGAGCAAAAAGCAAGGGGCTTAATGGACAGCCCTGTCGCGTGCTCCTGGAAAGTCAAAGGTTGTGATGTAACTCGATTTGATGTTACTGAAGCTCTAGGTTCATTATATAGTAGTTTAATCCAGGAAAGAAACCCTGGACCAAAGCCAAAGGTCTCTAGAGTAGCAAAAAGATATCGCCACTCAACCCTGTCAAATGCTTTTTCAGCATCCAGGGAGAGGGCTGCTGCTGGAGAAAGATGCTCAAGTGAAGGATCGTTTTGCACAGACCAAATTATATCAATAAATCGTCTAATATTGTCTGATGCACCACAGGACCGAATAAAACCCACCTGATTGGGGTGTATAAGAGACAACATTACTTTTTCTAATCTTAATGCTAAAATTTTTGAAAGAATTTTACAGTCACAATTTATTAGACTAATTGGCCTGTAATTCTTACAGTCTAAGGGATCTTTATTGCTTTTTAAAATAAGCAAACTTATAGCCTCTGTTAAAGAGGGAGGTAAACGGCCTTGGTCCAAAGATTCTGCATACATTTCAAAGAGTAAAGGAGAGAGTTCCTCTACACAGGCCCTGTAGAACTCCACTGTGAATTCGTCAGGGCCTGGTGCTTTACCAGTTGGGAGGCTCTTAATAATTTTAGCAGTTTCCTCTTTGGTGATTGGTGTGTCAAGCTGGTCTATTTGTGGCTTTATTAAGGAGGGTAAGGAGAGGGAAGACAAAAATGCATAGATCTCATGTGATCCAGCTTCCATTTCAGATGAATAAAGTGAAGTGTAGAATTCTCTAAAAGTGCTATTGATATTCATTCAGGACTGACACTAGAGTCCCATCCTGTGCCCTAATAGCAGGTATTGTGCACTGGGCTTCTTTCATTTTAATGCATCTAGCCAACATTTTGCCAGCTTTATCGCCCTCCTCAAACTGTTTATGTCTAAGACGGAATTGGGAAAACTCAGCTTTTTTGTAAGGATTGAATTCAGTTTGTATTTGAGCTTCACAAGAAATGACAAATTGACTGAGTTTGTGTCCTGTTTGAACGCAGCCTCTGATATAGCTATTTTCCTTTCAAAATCAATCTGTTTAGCAAAGGTAGATTTCTTTTTAAATGATGCATATTGAATGATGTGACCCCTAATAAATGCCTTAAAAGGCCTCCCAAGCCACACCAGCTGAGGGAGCAGAGTCCCAAATTGTTTCAACATACAGAGAAATTTCCGCCTTCAGCGAGGACACAAAGTCAGGATTAAAAAGAAGACTCAAGTTGGTCTCCTGTAGAAACGCCACGTCTACTTTTTTGGATTTAATAAATGCCAAAACCCTTTTACTTTTAATTGGGTGGTTAAGACCTTTAACATACCAGGTAATTAAATTAAGAAAACTTTGAGAATTAGGCGACATCAAACACCGTACATTGCGAGAGCCGCCATGTCGCAGCAGCCTAATAACCTCACATATTAAAGTAGGGGCAAAAACCTTTGTGTCCAGCAATTTACAAAAATAAGAACATAACCTTAGTAGTGCTCTAATATACTCTCTGTTGAGAATGTATAATGCGTGTCCAAACCTTTATTCACATCAGTGCCATCTTGCGGTAGAGGCATAATCAAGTTCAGCGCTTTCTTGGGATCAGTGAACTCGTGTATGCCGCCTGCCAACTTCAGGATAAGCACTGCAGGATACCTGAGCGAGAATGCAATTTTCTTCTGGTGCAGCAGTTGTTTACATTGCTTGAATGCCGCCCGCTTCTCCGTGACCTGTTTAGAGTAGTCCGGAAAAATCATAATGTGGGGGCCATTCCAATCCAACTTCCCCATTCTGCACGCTGCCTCGACTATACGCTCCTGGTCCTGGAAGCGCAGAAGGCAAATGAGGATGGCTCTGGGTGGCTGGCCGTCTGGTTTGCACCTACCAAGGCTCCGGTGCACACGGTCAATCTCCAGTTCCCCAACAAATTTAATATTTAGCAGCTCCGGGATAGTTTTACGCATAAAGGTAAGGGCATCAGACTTTTCACAGTTTTCTGGAAAACCGACAAAACGTAGGTTGTTTTGTCACGACCTATTCTCCAGGTCATCCAGTTTCAGTAACAAGTCGTTCACCTCAGTCTGGGTTGCTGGAGGATTACCTTCCAGTGCTGCATCTTTGAGGAAGGCAATGTGAGACTCCGCATCTCCCAAGCAAGTGGCTAACTCCATTAGCTTAGTGTCCACGGCCCTGGTTGACACCTCTTTGGAATTAAGCTTAGCATCTTGCCTCTCAGATGTTTCTTTTAGCAGTGCGTATATCTTGGAGATGTCTTCTGCCATTTGGTCTTTCACTCCACCTGTATCTGCTGATGACCAAGGAGAGGGAGGAGAGCTAGATGGAAACCCGCTAGCTTTAGCAAAACTTTCCTTGCTAGCACCATCTTTTGAGTGAAGGTTGAGTTTTTGTTGATTCACGGGCATTTTTAGTCTTATTCTCCGGAATTGTACTCTCAGTACAAACTTATAGAGTGGTTCCAACAGAGGTAAACAATGAAAAGCGTCCTCGTAAAAGTAAAAAAGGCTGTCTGTGTTGCGGAGCTCCCCACCTAAGCTCCCATCTTCACTGCCTGCCTCATGCTCACTCGCAAATAGCTTATTTTAATGTTAATGGCATAGTGAACCCAATTAAAACATCTAAGATATTGACAAAAATGAGAAGGGAGAAAGTAGACATTATATACTTACAGGAAACTCATTTAAATAACATAGAACATCAAAAACTAACCAGATTAGGTTTCACTAAGTTATACTATTCTTCATATAAAGGTAAACACAAAAGAGGTGTTGCAACATTAATTTCAAGCAGAATTATTTTGAGCTGATTTTTGTACACAAAGACAAAGAAAGCAGAGTTGTGCTGGTGAAGGGATCAATTAATGGGAAAATATTCACCCTACTCAATGTAAATGTCCCTCCTGGGAGTGATATTTCCTTTCTCACATATATTATAGATCTGATTGTAAACCATTCTGAAGGAATCCTTATATGTGGTGGAGATTTCAAGCTCCACTTGCAACGTAAATTAGATGTTTCAACTCGACTAAGTAGTTATAAAAACTTAAATAAAAAATTTGGGACACTCATAAAGACTATGGGACTAATAGACGTGTGGAGGGAAATGTACCCCAATGCCAGGCAATATACCCACTTCTCAAACCCTCATTCAGTATACACAAGAATAGATTATTTTTTTTTATCTTTCAAAAGGACAGATCAAAAGTTGTAAACACAGATGTGGGCACAATAGATTTAAGTGACCATGCACCTATATACACTGAAAATTAGAAGGACACTTTTTAATCAGAGTATAGCAACCTATCAGTCAAACTTCTGGGATATTGATTTGGTCAGTTAAGTAGCAGAGGGGGTTGTTAATCAGTTTCAGCTGCTTTGTTGTTAATGAAATCAACAACAGGTGCATCAGAG
>JAPQRP010000002.1:12791362-12802802 GCA_037367295.1 Apogon hyalosoma
AAAATAGCTCATGGTAGTTTAATTTCAGAGCTGATATCTATCCATTTTCCATGTTTTCTTGATAATAACCAAAATCAGTTAAGTTCTTACATCAGTAGCGATGGCATTGTACTGACAAAAACAGTGCTTTTATCCAATCCAATCCACTTTATTTATATAGCACATTTAAATAACAAGAACATTTCTAAAGTGCTGCACATCCTAAAAACAATAAAACAATTAAAAGAAATACTAAAAACAATAAATAAGTACATAGAACTACAACAATGCTCTAAATAAAACCATAAAATCTAATATAAACAACATGATTTTAGGCATTCCATGTTTTCTTTTCTGTCTGT
Source organism: Apogon hyalosoma (assembly GCA_037367295.1). Taxonomy (NCBI): domain Eukaryota; kingdom Metazoa; phylum Chordata; class Actinopteri; order Kurtiformes; family Apogonidae; genus Apogon; species Apogon hyalosoma. The sequence continues at coordinate 12,791,704 of JAPQRP010000002.1, forward strand.
TTTAGTCACATGGTACACACAGGCGTTAGTACTGGATTGCATAACCATTATTTTTGATGACTTTTGATGGTCTAATAATTTTTTCCACGACTGTATCGCTCTACAACTCAATTACAGTGATACAAGGGAAACACATATGTTTAATAACCATCCCCGTGAATGAGAATCTTTTTATAACCTGTGCTTCAGAGGAACGTGTTGTATGTCTGTACTCACTCGTCACCTCGGCGTTCTGCAGAGACATTTTGTGACCTCTTTCACAAGGCGAAAAAAAGGTTCACTTTGATATTGACACACAAGTATTTGTTTTGCACTCTTCCCTTTGTGCAGATGCCGGAGTCTTAAGAATCAAGTGTATTCAGACTGTAAGCACTTCAATTACACTTCCTTTTGGCCTGGTCTCTTTTTCTCCCCAATAATGCAGACCCAATTATTTCCAGCTTCAAAAGGGGAATTAGTGTCCATTTTGAGATTTGCATTTGCGAGGCGTGGATCAACACAGCGTGTACGAGCCTGAATGTTTTGAGTAAAATGTTGGACTGGATGCATGTGGGTTTGGAATGAAAACCCTCAAGCCACAACGACACTTCATAAAGGAAACAAACACGGTTCCATATCCCTTTCTTTATTTTCGGTAGATGCCTCCAAGCCTTTTATTTTCTAAATGATTCACCTTTTCTGTTCTAACGTTGGAGCCTGAACGTCTTTTACGGCACAACTGGAGCTTGTTTTTGTTCTGTAAAATTGTCGACTGATAAGTTTTTCCATCTCTCTGAGCCATGGCATTGTAATTTTGTTTATTGGGAGTCTAGTACAAGTAGTATTTTACATTTCTGCTTGTCTGTGTCATTCTGGGGGATTAACATATTTTTCTGTCTTGTACATGATAACTTTGGAAGTAAAAGCAAAGACATAACTAGTCTCTAATAGATGAAAGCTCTCTTTGTGCAGGTTTGCATGCACTGAGGCGAGCGCTGAGGGGTTCAAACCAACTGTCCGACCAGCAGCTGATGGGGAAAGTCATCGTCACCCTGCAGGACCTCCAATGGGCCATGTCTGTAGTGAAACCCAGTGCAATGAGGGAGGTCGCTATCGATGTCCCCAAGGTAAGTGCAAATGCCTAAAAAATGCACGATTGTCTGTCTGATTTGTAAAGAATGATGTGACAAATAACCTCACCCTGACAACAAAAGACCACATGTGTCCTTCACTCATGTGTACTGCATGAAAACACAACATACAAATACAAACCAGGTCACCTTTAACATGAGCTAAAAGTGGCTTACAGTCAACCAAATAATGAAGACCGTGAACAGAAAAATAATGACACATAAAACTGTTAATGATCATTTGTAGGAAAAAGAGAACTTGAAAACTGCAGCAAACAGTGAAACATGGATTAAAAATAGAGTAAAATCAGAATAAATACAAGTAAAATCAGCCTTATTTTCTCCATGATGTGTGAGTTTAAAATGGATTTGTACCTTTTTAATAATAATTGGTGTTTTTGATGTCATGTATTTGCTAAGCTTGCCTTTTTCAGCTTGAATCAAAATCATAGACTGTATGTTAATTATTGGACGGAGGAACTGTGACGTTTCTGAACTGCCGTTTTAAAGACAGTAGTTTGCAATTTGGCCTTTGCATGTTGTTTTTTTCTGGAGCCAGAATTGACCATATGTGGACAAAAGGGGCAGGACTACAGGAGCCTGAGGCATCAGAGAGTGCCAGCTTACTGGCTCAGTATAACAGTACTGTGTCACAAAGTCACTGTACGCAATCTAATAATCACACCTGCTATGGAGCTATTAGGAAAAAAAATAACTTTATCAAATAAACTGAAACTATGTATACACATTTTTGTGTATTGTCTTTTTTTGTTTTTCCTTCAGGGATATTGTTTTTTTGTTGTTTTTTTTTTTAATTTCTGGTGACTTGTAGTTGCTTGTTATTTTGTAAGTAAAAATAAAGATAATTAATAAAGAATTTAAAAAATAAATAAATGAATAAATAAATAAACTGAAACTATAGACAAATACAATAGTCAAATACAATGATTGAGACTGTAAGTACGAAGGAAAAACTAATTATTGACATAGTATTTTTAGAGAGAAGTCAAGTCAAGGCGTTTTGGATCCAACCCCAACATCTATCATCTGTCATTTATCAGCTTTAACATATGTCCACATTGGCTTCATTTTGTCCCCTCTATATTTAACTGTTGAAAAAATACACTTGTAATACTAACCGAAACTAAACTGAATATAAAAATACCCCCAAAGGACTAAATAAAAATAAATCCCAATGCCAATTTCAAAACTAGAATAACAAAAAAGCTCAAACCAGAGCAGTTATAGAATATACGACTGAGAAGCATTAGACAAAAAAAAAAAAGCTGATGTCATGTGACCTCAGACAACTTATTTTGGAGGGTGAAATGAAAGCTTGACCAACCATCTACATCTCAGCTTGACATCACAAAATACTCAAGGAGAGGTTACGCTCTGAAAAAATGATAATCTAGAGACATATGGTCTGCAGAGAACCTCCCACCACATGCCTTCCAGGTTTACAACATCATCCTTAATGACACTATTTAGTATTGGATCCAGTGTTTGTAATCAACATTAGTTGTGTCTCAGTTGCATTCAACCCTGCGATGGCCCCGCGAGGAAGCAGACTGGTTTACATCATCTTGACTTTGCTTCATTGAAAGCACGAAACAAATTTATAAACTAAACAAAGTCACAACTTGCTGCCACATGAAAAAAGGAGGGAAAAAATGCTCATCAAGCCTCCCTTTTCACTCAAATGCACATCCAGAAAATCCCTTAACTACTCTTTGGACCACTGACCACTGAATCACCAACAGCACGTAAAAGAGCGGGTCAGCCTGAGGAAGAGTGGAAATGACCTTGTGGCCATTTTACCCTCTGCTGAAATGAAGATGAATCGCTCAGCTCTGAACGGATGGAGGGAGAAGGAGAGGAGGGAGGGAAGGAAGGAGGGATGAGAGGACAGTGGTGAGACTCCAGGATGTTTTGGAGTTTGCATGTGCAAGACATAACGGACAGGAAGAGGGCTAACATCATCCTCCACCGGTAATTGAAAGCAGATCGCCGATGGTTCCTGCCAGCAACCAAAGAAAAAAAAAAAAAGAAAAGAAAGGAAAAGAAAAAAGAGAAGAAGAGATGTCCTTCCTCTCTCTTCACCTCCCCTCCTTTCTTTGCAACACTTTGCACTGAGCTCACCCAGAGACGTTCAGTCCTTGCGGCCGGTTCCTGGAAACGAGAGAAGAGCGAGTTTGAGTTTGGATTTTTTTTTTTTTTATCCCCCTAGTGCAGCTCAGCTGAAAGGCCGGCCGCAGAGCCCGGACTTGATTATATCCACATGAGTGCAAACATTTGTTTCTAATCCATTTTATATAAGAAACTTCCAGTGGTGCCGGATGAATACACGCCTCAAGTTCATCGGAAAGCTTCTCAAATCACGTACCTAGAGATTTGAGCTCCAAGATTCTACTTCTTGATTGATGCTATGTAAATAAGAAATATCCTAACAGGTTATTCTTTATATCCAATTACTCGATGAAAGATTCTTCCTCTTCTTAACATCTCGCTTCATTACAGTGCATTTGATTTAATTTTAATTGTATAATAGTCTGGGTTTAATATGTTCATTTGGCATTAAAATGACTCCTTATCTCTGTTTCTTTTGAGTTTTTTTCTACTCAGAAGTCCCCCACTCCCTCCTTTCAACCTCATCAAAGGGCCAGAGCCTGAGAGGCCCCTTGTAAAGTTCAGAAAACAACAGTAAAAGATAATAACTGGGTCTTGTACAGAAAGGAAGGGAGGGAAGAAGGGGGGAAAAACACAGCACAGCGAGGTGTGAGTCAAAACATCGCCTTCTAATTCCACAGACGCTTTCTTTGTGACAAAAAGCACCTTGCAATTAATGTGTGTTTATGAAGTTGTTCCGTACAATGCCTTCATTAGGTCTGCGACGCTTTAACAGGAAAGCAAACAAAAGGCGAGCGTAAATAAGACGGGTTACGGTGCACATCTGCTTCCACGGTGAAAAGGAGCAGGTGATTGATTTGTGCTCAGGTGATTGGCAGGTCGGAGGATTTTGTCAGCGCAGCCTCGAGGCTGTAGGTCTGCAAAGCCACAAAACCACTGAGTCTGGAAAACCAATGCGTCTGGTACAGAAAGCAATTTTGTACTTCTATCCAAGAGATAGTCCAGCACATAAACCCACATAAAACCAAACATTCTTTTTTACTCTTGACTTTGTCGTTGGATTATACAAATAAGATGCTGCGTTTTTCTTAGTGAGCTTCAGGAGGTTTTTTTTTTTTTTTTCCCGGGCAGAATGATACTCCCATTTCTTCTTGTTTTCAGCCAAAATGAACTGGCTCTAGTTCCCAAAATGTTACTGGTCTTTTTATACAACATGGAATATTCTATGATGTATATAGTGTATATTTACTTCCATTTCCTGTAGATTTGCACATATGCAAAGCTTGTATTTTTCCTGTGTTGTTAGTGTATTCTATGTGTATTAGCGCGTTGACCTGTGGGAATCCATGGGTTCTAGAAGCAGTAGAGTTGAAAAAATGGGGAGCTGAGCTAAGTTTACTGGTGTAACACACAGATTAGGAAGAAATAGAATGGCCCTCATTTTGTTTTGTATTGAAATCCAAAGTAACAGAAAAGAATGCATTCATAGTTAGCTTATATATTTGTTTAAAGGGCTTTACATCATTACTGTATGACTTCATCACATTCACATTACTTGACGACTTGACTAAACTTACTGGTGTAACACACGGATGAGGAACAAATAGAACATTTTGTTTTGTTTTGACATCGATGTGGACCATAGACTTTGACGCAGGACTGAACATGACGGTTTATTGCGACCCACTGCCGACCTGCGTCTGGACCCGCTGAGCTTCGGTCTGCCTGATGGGAGTCTGCGCAGAACGGTCTGTCGTCGTTTTACGGCAGGGGGGGGTGGTCTGAAGGGGGATGTTAACGGGCCGGGTCTGACCAGGGACCGGCTGAATGGAACTGGGCCACAGTAAGAACCAGAAAGACCTTGTTAGTGTGTGATCACAGCCAGACCCGGTTCGCCCGTCGTGTCCTGGTGGTTCTGTTGATCCGGATCCAGACAGACACCCCCCCCCCAATCTCCAGGCCACCTGTAAACCCACTGTAATTTTGAAAACAACTACTAACTCCAAAAGAATTGGTCGTATCAAAAAGCAGTTTTGGTCTATCTGATCCTTGACCCAAAATACATAAGTATTTCAAAAAGCAAAGGCTACATCTGTCCAGTTTATCAGATATAAAGCAGATACACACACTCAGAGGTCACTTGGCTTTTATAATATAGAATATTTATTGTTTTTATCTCTTCACATTTACTTTCCTTTTTTTTTTGCTAGTGTTTTTAAGAGAGTGTTTTTGTATGCAACTGCGCTATTGTGACGGACTTATTTCCCATGTGGATCAATAAAGTTTGTAAGTCTGAATAACATGAAAGATTAAAAAGTCATAGATTAGACTTGACTCAGGTAATGTGCGATTTATAGGAATTTATCCGACTTTAGCTTTCTAATCTGTTCCATTTTTGAAGTGAATATCAAAGATTTGTATTTGAAAATTATGTTGGAATGTTTAGATGTGAGTTTTTATCTATCCCCTTCCTGTCCAGTGAAAATCTCATATCTCCAAATGGACTTCACTGTGGAATGAAATGTTCCCTGAGGTTTGGTTTAAATGAAACTCTTTAAATTCCGTTTTGGTTTCGCTGGAAAATACACAAAGCTGAAAACAAGCCTGTTTTTCAGAAATCATGAGAAGTACTTTTTAAGAGATCTGTTGCTAGAAACATATTGTTGCCGTTGGGCGGAAAACACTTATGTCCAAAACGGTTATTTTTCAGGAAACTGGAAAAATGATGTATATTCTAAATAAATTAATGGAGTTAAGAGATGTAGTCACAAGCAGTTTTCAACACTTTTCATTGGCTAAATATTTCTGAAGGTGTCAGGACAGAGTGAAGACTGACCAGTCAAATCATTTTATGACCCAAAAAAAAAAACAAAAACCAAAAGTACAGAAAATGGACTTAAGAGGTTTCCACCCAGCAATGACAATATGATTAATAATGATCCAGAATGTGATGCATTGTTGGAGATTATACTTACCGTATATACGGTAAAGTAGTTGAAATGAGTTTAAACTCAACCCCTACTGCATTAAAATACAACATGTACGTGAATGCAGCAGTAAAAACATCATATAGAATAGAAACAGACTGATAAGAACCATTTTACTACACAATACATCATTTAATACACAACTTAAACCTAGACTGCACAGCAACTACAGTGATTTAACATATATTTTTTATATTTTTTTATTATAGTGGAACACATGTTCACACCCTTTACTTATGTGAACGTTCAAATACCATTAAGAAAAAAATAAAAATTCTGCATTCAAGGTTTAAATCCTTTATTTGCATGATGACATGTCACCAAATAACCCCCCTCTCACACCCCCAACAGCCCCTCCCCTGCCTAGAAAAGCTATGTACACTTCCCGTTTCCTTTGTATTGCACCCCACTCATGCACATTTTGCTTGATTATGCACGAATTTTTACTTGCAAGACTCTACCTGATAGTCGAGTACTTTTTTTTAAACTTGTGTTTAAAGTAGAGTCTAGTCTTTTTCATGATGCTTCCCTGCCACACTTTACATATAATAAAGAACAGAATGGAAACAAAGATATTAAGTAAAAGATATTGATGACATTGTAAACATTTGTCATGCATATAATTTGATATTTGTTCAACCATCATCTAAAGTACGGTGATAAACTATGACTTCCTCGAAAACACTGTATCTTTACCATCGGCCTAATGGCAGATTCAGTTAAAAACATCTACCCAGACAAGTTTCACAAACTTTTGGACAACTTTTGGACTTTTACACACCTTTAAACATCATGTCATAACTGATATTTCCTATGTCTTCACACTTCATGGTCTATCTCACCTGTTTCCTCTACTTCTCTGTTCACTGATGCCTGTTTTATCATTGTTTTTACCTCCCTGCCCTCTTTGTTTCATTTCATTTCTCCTCGGTCCTCTGAATAAGTGTTCTGGCTCGATCTCCTGCTTCCGACCTATCTCCTCATCTTTGCAACACTCCTCTCGCTCTCCCTGCCTCCTCCCCTCCGCTCCCTTCCACTCCACTCCATCCGTCCTTTTCCTCTCTCAAGCTCGGCGCTGTCCATAAATTGTTCGGTATTTACAGTATGTGGCCAGACGCCAGGTTTCCATTAGGTGCTTCGTTCCCCGGAGACGGCGCCGGTGGCCTGGGATGTGTTACCTCTGGATGGAGAGAGGCCAGGAAGGGAGGGAGGGAGGGAGGAGGTAGAAAGGGAGTGAAAGGGAGAAGGAAGGAGGGAGTGAAAAGGAAGGAGCAGAATGCAGAGAGCAAGAGATGGGGTGATAGTGAGAGAATAAAGGGAGAAAGGGAGTGCTGTAGAAATAAAACAGACAGGAAACAGAAAAAGGAGGAGAGGGCAGCGAGACAGATGAGCATTGTATTTATGTGTTCATTGGCAGCCGTTCGCTTTCTGCCTTCATTTTGATATTGCGTTCATCATTTATCGGTTTGACATTAGAGAAAACCAATTTCCCCAGCTTTTTCTGGCCCCGTCAACACATTTCTGAGCTACATTGCACAAGTGAGAACGCACATGATAAAACCAGTGTGACTTGAGTTCTAACAGCATGGCTTCTGGAAGTCTGCGCTGCCTTAAAATGAGCCATGGTTAAAAAAAAGAAAGAACGAAAAAAGAAATTGGATTCGTGATCTGTATGCACATGTACTTTACTGTTAGTGCAGTAGATGTGAGTCTGGATGATTTACCTTCTTACCTGCACAAAAGAAACATTGCTGTTTTGGTGATTTGAGGGTTGGCATCGTGGTCATGAGCATCTGGTTTTTGGCGTGACAAGTGTCCATATTTGACAGACAGCACTGTAGAGAGCTGAAGTCCCGCCCCTTCTGGTTGTGTCCCATGGGTTCATATTTCAGAAAAAAATGACTAATAGCTTCGCAGTGTGACGTTTATCAATTTAAAAGATACTTCTTAAGGTCCAAAAAATGTTGCACTTTGTGGTAAAATCACTGAATTATCAAACTGAAAATATGTAAATGGGTGCTTCTATGAAACTAGTCCCTAAAAGCAGGACAGAGGGGCTAAAAATCCAAACAAGATGTAGACTAGTAGTTTGGAAGCACTTTGGGTCTATTTTAAAAAGAAATATTTACTGAGATAAAATAAATTATTTTTCAGATATAACACATTTTTATTTGATGTGCACATACAAAAATCCACATATAACATGGTTAAAAAGGACATGAAAATTACAAGCTACTATTTTTTCCGAATATCTCTTTATCCGCTCACACGTACATTTTGGAAATCAAAGTAAATATGCAAGGCAGAGTGTTTCACAAAAATGACCACTGTTGCAAAATCACGCGCGATTTATTTGTGTTTAAATGGGCAGGTTCCGCATGTAACGCAAATGAACGTGATGGGTTACGCATGAAACCTGGAATGAGACTGCCGATTCATGAAAAACCATATCTGGATTAGGAAAACCACTAGGATCATCAAATTTAACAGTGTCTTTATTTATAGCGGTATTTATGACTATTTACAGTCATGTTTTCCAGATCAGATGCACTGACATGTAGGTAGCTTTTCCTCTCCCAATTTTGGTCTTATTTTTGGCCCCAATATTTTATTAAAAATTCATTAATTTTGGGATGGCTCAGAGCAAGAGAATAATTTTGTTGCATTTATCTGAGGTCATCATTAGGTCCATCCTGGGGGGACATATGTCTAAATTTCTCTGTTATTATTGGGTCTAAAAAGCTGGAAAAGTGCAAGGTACAAAAATGAACCGAGTTTCATAGAAGCACCCAAATATAAGGCCTCCGTGTCCAAATTTGTTGATATCATGTAATTGTAACTGTTTCTGTCCATCATCTGTTCAGATTTGTCGAAGATGTGTGTCATTATTTATAGGTTATTATGATAGTATTTTACTAGTCCAACCCACTTGAGATCAAATTTGGCTGCATGTGGCCCCTGAACTAAAATGATTTTGACACCCTTCACTGTTAATGTCTTCAGTATAATTTTTGCATTTTTGCAACAACCTAAAATCGTTTTAGAGCAATTTTAACAATATTCTGCCTCATTTTATCAGTTACACATGTGAATTATAACTTTCAGATCACAGCGGATCTATAAAAGCCTTAAACTATTACTAACAGACAGAATATTGTTAAAATTGCATTTATTTCTCTTAAGACATTTCAAGTTGTTCATATTATTTCAGGTTATTCACATTTTTTGTTGCAAGACAGTTTGTAAATGTGAACATTTTCATGTAATTTGACTTTTTTAAACTAAAACAAAGAGACAAAAATTGGAGCTGTCATTATTTACTGGTTATTATGGTAGTATTTTACTGGTCTGATCTGCTTTAGATCACATTGGTCTGTATGTGGAACCTGAACTGGAATGATTTTAACATCCTTGACTGTTAATATCTTCAGCGTAATTTTTACATTTCACAAATTCATCTCATGGGCCGCATTGGACCCTTTGGCGGGCCGGTTTTGGCCCTCAGGCCGTATGTTTGACACCCCTTTCGTGGATGCATATCCCAGAAAATTGCATTAAGAATATTAGTCACTGTTCATGTGTGTTTCAACTCAAATTCAACACAACCATACACACGAAAAAATCCATGAAATGATATAGTCAGTGCATGCATACATGTCTTGATCAAAACACAGTAAAGGAGTCACACATGCTACAAATACGGCGTTCCAGGGAAGTTCCTTGTTTGGTTTTCAGTTGATTTATTGCTTTGTTAATTTGATCAGAGATAGTGATAGAACATCCCACGTTTTCATTGCCATATTTACAGTTGTATATATAAGAAACTGTTTGTCTTTGGGATTCAGAACCTGCTTTCTGTTGTCCATCTGATGGCATATGACTAAGATAGTAAATTGTGTTTTAGTTTACGGTGGTGATACGATGGGATTCTGGATTGTAGAGCTTTCCGTGTTGCGAGTAGAAGTGTCACAGTTGACCTGTTTTCATTTTATATCCAGTCAAGATGGAAATGCATGCTATTAACATTAGTGCCATGTGGATACTGGATATATAGGTATCAGGTAGGTAGGAAAATACTTTTAGTTTGTTCTATCTACCTCTGTTCACAGACACTATTAAAGGAAAGGGCATGTGCAATGTTCTCGTGCATTATCAAGTGCAATTTGTGGATAGTATTTATTTTTAGATATTTATTACAAGTCACTGTGCTGCTGTCTTCTGATTGTTTTTATACTGCTTTTATACTTTTATTATGCTTCCATACTGCTTATATCTCTGACTTCTGTTTTGACCGTATATGTTAATCTTTCATCCTTGCACTCTGACAGACCTCTGCGTAATACCAACTGTTTTTTACCAACCGTTATCCGCGACCTGCCCACCCTCAGCTCATTCACTAAATGTCTAAAATGTGGTTATTGGACAATCAAACCTGCCTCCACAATCTCATATAAAGCCATCTGGCACTCTGAAATTGTACGTATGTTGTGTACAGTGTAGCATAAAGGTATAATGTGTTTTACTCGTCTGTTGAAAGAGTACATTGGATTGCACTGCAGAGTAGATTAGATTGGATTTAGTGATTTATTCCGAACTTGCAATGAAATTTAACATATATTTGAACAAGACGGAAAAAATATTACAAAAATCAATAATCAAGACAATCACAGAAAGAAAAACAGGACAATAGTTTCATTTACATGCCCGAAAAGGGGTGGGAAGAAGTGCAGTTTATTTAATCCCACCCCTTCTCCTGTTTTACGTGAACTATGTTGATTTCTAAACTCTAAACCAAAAAAGTGGAAGTGCTGCTGGGTCTTCTTGGTGATTATCCACAGGTGCTCTTTGGAAACTTGTGGTGTATCTTACTATT
>JAPQRP010000002.1:12802902-12820613 GCA_037367295.1 Apogon hyalosoma
GATATATATATATATATATATATATATATATATATATATATACACACACATACACACACACACACACACACACACATATACATACACACACAGAATAGAATAAGTACAAGCATGTCAACCAACCAAGAGAGAAGAAACAGTAGAGGTAAATCTAAATATATAGTAGTAGTAATAGTAAAAGAAGACAACTTTTTACTACTTTTTAATCTTATGACACTGAAGGTATTCATCTGTATTCTTCATTGTAAACAAAGCTATCACATACCAGTTGATTTTTGCTGCAAAACAAAAATAACAAATATCACTGTTTTCTTTAGCTCCGTAAATGCACTGAAACTGTGATTTATTCTCCTCATATTCTGTACAAGCTATTCTTGAAGAGCTTCTTAAACTGTCATCACTTTGAGGGAAGATATAAGGGTATCTTTTGGCTCCAGACAGTTTAGTTTTTCCATTTCTGAACTAAAATACCTCTTTAGAATGCAAAGGTTGCCCACCCGTGTTCTAGATCATCAGTTATGCGATGGCGTGGGCATAGGTATGTGTGATTAAGAGTATAGTCACTGGGGGAAAAGATCAGAAAAAAAATGCTTCTATTTGTCTATTTCAAGACTTTCTTCTCACCATTGTCGCTCACTCCTCCATTCAGTATCTAGCTCACTCGAAGTTTGACAGATTTGTTTACATGTCAGACGTTTTACATATTTCACCTTTCACAGCAAGAATGAATTCAGACTCCATTTTCATCCTACATAAAAAGGGCTGCTTAAAAAGAAACAATAGATTTCACAGGCAATCTGTCAGTTAATTTACAGCACCATGAGGAAAAAAAAAAAAACAAAAAACAAGAAAATGAGCTACAATGATGGAATGAAAGGAGCCTGTGGTAATTATCTTTGAAACCTGTAACAATTAGTCTATAGAAAGTCAAAAAAAAATAGACAAAAAGGTTCCTATGGATAATGCAGTGTACAATTACTTTAAACAAAGGAAAGCAGAAAAATCCAAGTCTGCTCTTTGAGGATGGATGATGATAATGCTCACATAATGTACAGGGTGTCCCAGAACATTTGACATCATTTCATCACCTAGGCCTAATAATTTGTTTAAAATGTGCTCTTTTTCCTCATAAAAGTGTAATAATTTTTATTGTTGTGCTTTCAGGAACAGACATGCCATTTACTGCAACAGAAAAAGAGTTCTGTGTACTGAAGTACGCCCAAACTCAAATGTGAATTTGTTAGAACATCTCATAAACAAGCGCCAACAGGAAAGCAGATTTGGATGCGGCATAAGAAGTTTCAAGACGAAGGCTGTTTGTGTCGGAAAAAAAACAAAACTCCACTACCGACTTGATGTGTGCCGCGTCACAGGCGACGCACACACTGACCATTTGGAATAAGTTTAGAACATTATAAAATCACCATCCCCCGGAATTTTTCATTTGAAATTTATAGAATAAAATATTTTATGTCCAAAATAAATCCTATTAAGTATCATTTCTTCTGATCATGTAGTCACTCTGATTTGGACATCTCAAATGATGTCAGTTTTTTTTGGGACACCCTGAAAAATAGCATCATACACAGCCTGGCCAAAAAGTACCTGCTTGGATTTAACTAAACAAATAGTTTATAATTCCAACAGTGTTTAATGTTTCAGCTGCAACAAGTTATTTAATGCCAACTGATGCTGCAAGTAGCCTCTCATTTCTTTAACATCAACAAGATTGAACAATGCCAGGATTCATCAGGACCATCGGGCTCATGACAGAGTGGTTCAGGGAACATGAGACATTTTCACACATGGATTAGCCACCATGAAGTCTAAGGCTACGTTCAGACTCCAGGCAAATGTGGCCCAAATCCGATTTTTTTGCCCATATGTGACCTGTATCCGACCTGTTAAAGGCAGTTTGAACAGCACAAATCTGATTTTTTTCAAATCCGACCCAGGCCCCGTTCATCTGTGGTCCTAAATCCGATACGTATCAGATATTTTGCAATGTGACTTAAGTCTGAGCGGCCAAGTCGCATCTATCCGACCTTTATGTGACTGAATTGCGACAAATGTCAAAATTCTGCGTCCCAGGAGGAGGAGCAGCGGGAAAAACATATTTACTTCCATAAGCACAGTGTGTACCTGCGTGGTCACACATTACGTCAGGACCTCTTTTGCGCATGCGGGTCACTTCAGGGTCACATTCAGTTCATACTCAAAACTGATACAAGTCGCATTTAATGTTCAATATGAACAAGCACACAGAAAAATCTGATTTCGCCTAAAAATCCGAATTGTGCTTTAAGACGTGCTTTTTCATGAATCTCAGTCTCATTCTGAGTTTCGTGTGTAACCCATTGTGTCCACTTGCGTTATATGTGGAACCTGCCCATCTAAACACAAATAAGTCGCAAGTTTCTTTGCAACAGCGGTCAATTTTGTGAAACACTCTGCCTTGCATATTTACTTCCATTCCCAAAATGTACCTGTGAGAGAATAAAAACATATTTGAAAAAATAGTAGCGCGTAATTTTCATGTCTTTTTTTTAAAAATTGTGTTACATGCAAATTCTTGTATAAAAATGTGCTTTATCTGAAAAATTGTCTCTCTTTATTTTCAAAATAGACCCAAAGTGCTTCCGAACTTGCTTCATTACATTAGTCTACATCTGGTTTGAATTTTTAGCCCCCATGTCCTGTTTTAAGGGACCAGTTTCATAGAAGCACCCATATACATAACACATGAATAAGTGTCTCCCTCACTTACTATTCCAAGGTTGACTCCCAAATCCTCATCAGGAAAGTCCAGAGACTCCACTATTCTGGACTGTCTGATAGTGCGCCTTCCCGTCCCGGCGTCATCCCAACGTTTCACCTGAGACACCTGCCGTAGCTGACGCAACACACAAAACACACAAAACACATACTCACAGTGATGACCACTGACACAGTATCCTTCAGCACAGTCTCAGAGGAGTCGAGTGTTTGCCCTTGTATAAAATGCTCCCAAAGAGAGTACAGGGTTGTTTGCAAAGTCCACGAACAATATGAATAAAACACAATTTCCTGATTATCAAAGCTCTGAGAGGCATGATAGAGGACAAACTGGCGCTGCAGCAAAACAGAGACAGGAGAATGAGATGTAACGGAAGGAGGAGTGAACGGAATGCAAAGCAGAGCAGGGCAGACGCCGCGCTGCTATCCATTTTCGCCTTCATTTTAAATAAACTTCATTTTATGGAGGTGAGAATAGGCAGAGTTTAATCCTGTCCTCACCTGACTTCCAAAGCTCTTGTTTTACAGAAAAGCTGCTCTATACTCTATACGCGACTTAAACATGCACTGTGCGATATTTAAAGGGATTTAGGAGGATCAAAATGCACTATATGATTATACAGGGTGTCCCAAAAAATGTGACATCATTTCATCACCTAATAATTTGTTTAAAATTTGTTTGCTCTTTTTGCTCAAAAAACTGTAATCATTTTTATTGTTGTGCTTTCAGGAACAGACATGCCGTTCACCGCAACAGAAGAGGCGTTCTGTGTGTTGAAGTATGAACAAACTCAGTCAAATGAGAACGCGCAACGCAAATTTGTTAGAAAATTTCATAAACAAGCGCCAACAGGAAACAGGATTTGAACGCGGTATAAGCAGTTTCAAGTGGAAGGCAAAATCAATCCTATTAAGTATCATTTCTCTTGACCATGTAGTCACTAATATGGACATCCCAAATGATGTCCATTTTTTGGGACACCCTGTATTATTATTATCATCATCATTAATTATTATTATTATTATTATTATTATCATTATTAGCATTATTATTATTATTATTATTATCATTATTATTTTATTGTTATTATTATTATTATTATTTGCAATTGTGTCTTCATTAGTGTCCAGCTCTTTTCTAGGATTATTAAAAGTCATAATATCTTCTTAATTATACACAAAACAAATGGTAGCTAACACAGGACTTCCATATTTTTTTAAGTCTATGTAAGAGAATGAGGATGTTATTACATTGCGTAAAATCTGCAACTTCAGTGCTGAATTTCAAAGGGCTCATATTTGCTAAACCCACTTTTATTAGTCTTGGGTTCATATATTTGTGTAATTGGACCCTAATAGTTCATAAAGTTTGAATTTGAACCCTCCAGGTGCTGCAAAGATATCTTTATATTCACTTTCCCAAAAACTGAGTGGGTTTCTACAAACCGTTTCAATTCCTTCTTAATTTGTTACCTTTTATAACTAGTTACGTCACGGCATTTGCACATATAAGGTCAAGGCTTCCGACGAACATTTCTCCGAGTACGACATAATTGTTTATCCGCAGCAGCGGTTGGAGTAAAAACTGAAAATATGTCCAAACTTTGAGCCGATTACCTAAAATGTTCAGTTGTTGGTTGTATTAACGAACACAAGTGGTTGAACGGGACAGAGCAGCACAGTTAACAATCTGGAGGGGGCGGGGCCTGAAGTGGCTCATTTGCATTTAAAGGGCCAGCGCTCAGAACAACCTTTCTGGTGTCATTACTCAGAAATAGTGTTGAAGATGGACCCGTGGAGTTGAATTAAATAAGAATTCAGATCCAAGGATAGCATTTACAGTTTATGTAGACCACAGGGAAATGTTTGAAAATGCATAATTCCATTAAGCAAAGCAAAATATCACACCTTTAATATATCAAACAGCATTTTAAAATGTTATAAATTAAATATTCCTGACCTTTTTTTGACAGTATTCGAGAAGTGTTTGGAAAAACTTCATTCATTATCTAATTTCTCAAACCTTCTACAGAAATCCTTTCATAAGTTATACCAAAAACAAAAACTCTTCATCTGATTTTTTTTAATGCCCATAATTGAATCTCATCAAAGTAAATGCTATACATTTCTAGAGTGTTTACTTATTGACATTAAAGTGGGAACTCAAAGCTGTTCTTCATCGACTGTGGAGGACTCTGGCTGAAAATCACTAATATACATTGACGTGGCCAGAGGCAAATTGCTCTATTTGGCAGAATTTTATCAATACTGGGTGTGATCTGAGATTCAAAGACAGTTTTATATTTGGCCATGAGTAGCTGCCCATGAGTTTCACAAATGTAATACTTCTTGCAGATAAAATGAACTTGAAAAAACAATGTGTGAAAAAAGGTAAAAACTGAAATCTGGGACAGTGGTATCATAGAATCAATTAATTATACTGATAGAAATGTCATAATAATAATAACAATTTCATAGTAAAGTCAGTTGGTGACATGCAAAAAACTGGGTAAATATCAAACCAATTTTTATTTTACATTTGCTAGTAGGTTCCAGATTTCAGCTTTGTTCCGGTTTCTAAATACCTACGAGAAGGCATGCAGTAAAGGGATATTACCAGTACCAGGGTTTTATGAGTGGTGTAGAGCTCTTGCAAAATCTGATCCACTATGGAATTGGTCAGATAGGACACCACAGACAACTTCACCTCCCTGTGAAAGAAAACAACAAAGGCAATAAGTTGATTCTTAGTGCTACAAAACTTTGCCGGACTTGAAACTTTTCCGCCGGATCGTTACTTACTCCAGAGCCCTGTTGATATCCTCGGCTGCTCTCTCCATCAGGGCATTGCGGATTGACGACCGAGGGATCGAAACTTGCTCGGAGATGGACGAGAGAGGCGGGTTGAGTCTCTCGGCCGCAGAGCAGGACATCGGACACAACTCGCGGCACAGAGACACCATGGAGTCCACCACAACCTGGACACAAATACATATATATGCAATCTCACTGAAAATGCCTAGACTTTTGCTCCATCTCTCCAAAATATTTAATTATTCATTCGCCGTTATCATCTGCTCACTTAGGTTTTCATTCCACCTCCTTTGGTTTTGGATCATATTTTATTTATCGCCAAAACAGCCCGACATGCATCCATTCAAGAAAGAAAACAAATCTTCTCTTGAGTTCGGATGTTCAGCTCTTTCAGCGGTTAAACACACCAAACATTTTGAGGAATTCCACTGATGATCTTTTTAAAATGTAAATGCTTTTGACCTTTGCAAATCGGAAAGGTAGCTCAGCACATAAGGATACGCGCAGTCATTTAAATTGTGCTCACGAAAGCTGAAATTCAACACAAAGTATCCGAGGTTCCTCCTCGGGGTGTGCTCCTGTTTTATTATTGGACTGTGTTGTGCTTCGGAATCCCGACGGAAACTGAACAGATTTAAAAAAAAAAAAAAAAAAAGTTAAACTGTTCGTTCCCTGTGAATTTAAATGCTATTTCTTTTGAAGTCAGCATACCTGCAGTGCGCACACAGTCACGCGCTATTAATAGGCAATTTATATGCAAGTGGTTGAGATACACACTACTGTTTAAAATGCGGACGCAACGGGGGAATGGGAGTTCCTAAGATAACGGACTGGCCTACCTGCAGTTCTTTGTCAGCAGCTTTGGCCAGTTCTCCAGCCAGAGTGTCCAATCGCTGTCTGACGGGGCCATCCACTGACAACACATGGGCCAGCTCGCACAGAGATGGATACAGCTAATGCACACAAATGCAAAAGGGAAAGAAAAATGGGGAGTTTATAATCAGATTAATTTAGAAAAAGTAGTGAGTCCTCTATGTGGATAACAGTCCATAAGCAAAACCATGGAAGAATAAAGTAGAAAAGATGACACAATGGAGAATATATATATTTTACTATGGAGAAATTTAAATAAATGGTTGTTTCTATGAAAGTGGTCCCTAAAAACAGGACATGGAAGTTTGGGTGCACTTTGGGTCTATTTTAAAAAGAAATACATACTGAGATTAAAAAATAAACTATTTTTCAGGTAAAACACACTTTTATATTATTGTACATTATATTTAATACAAAAATCTGTATGTAACACGGTCAAAAGGACACGAAAATAACTCGCTACTATTTTTTCGAATACCTCTTTATTCTCTCACAGGTACATTTTGGGAATGGCACTAATTATGCAAGGCAGAGTGTTTAACAAAAATGACTGCTGTTGCAAAATCACTCACAATTTATTTGTGTTTAGGTTCTGCGTGTAACACGAGTGGACACGATGGGTTAAACACAAAACCTGGAATAAGACTGAGATTCATGAAAAACCCACGTCTGGATTAGAAAAACTACTAGGGTCGTCAAATTTAACACAGTGTCTTTATTTATACTGGTATATAAGACCATTTATGGCCATGTTTTCAGATCATGTCCCAATTTTGGTCCTATTTTTGGCCCCAATATTTTATTAAAAATTCATTCATTTTGGGATGGCTCAGAGCAAGAGTATAATTTTTTTTTGCATGTATCTGAGGTCATGATTAGGTACATCCTGGAGGAAATATGTCTACATTTCACTTTTATTATTGGGTCTAAAAAAGTTGGCAAAGTGCAGGATACCAAAATGAACCCAGTTTCATAGAAGCACCCAAATATTACCATTTTGGTTTGTAGAAGCTATTTAACCTTGACACTTTGGTTTTTACTGCTGTACATACTTCACATGTATGCAGATTGCATCCTAATACAGAGTCTGAGAAAATGCATATGTGTGGTCATTACTGACTAATGTTGGCCTGGGACTTTTGCACAGTACTGTACATGGAGCAGAGGTAGTCACATTTAAACTAACTAAACTTACTCCAGTACCAGTCTACAAAAACACAGATTCACAATTATCCAGAAATATAGAGTGATTTCATATTACAGCATTAACCCCTCTTACAGACTTTAAACAGGTATAAATAATTAGATTAGATTAGATTGACTTGAGGGTCTGGTTTTGACCAGCTCTATATGTAAAGCGTCATGAGATAACTTCTGTTATGATTTGGCGCTATAAAAATAAAATGTGAATGATTGATTGATTAGACTTTATTGATCCCACAACAGGGAAATTTAAGAGTCAAGGCAGCAACAGAATGAAGAACAAGAAAAAAAGTCTACATGCATGAGGATAGTGCAAAAAAACCCCAAAAAAACCAAGATAGTAGTAAAGCAAATAACAGAAAAAAATAAGATTTTTTTGCTTGAATTAAGCAAAAAAAAAAATCTTCCAATAGAACAAGTGAAAATTACCTTGGTAAGATTTCTTGAAATAAGATTTTGAAGATCTATTGTTTAAAAGTAAGTTTTTATATCTCACTGAAAACTTACTCTTTACATGATTATGTCTTATTTTAAGTGTGATGAGATATTTTGACTGGAAATGAGAAACACACTTTGTACGATTTAGCTTTTTTACAGTGTACACAGACTATATAAGGATAATCAAAACACACCTGCAATCACTGATTCGACTCATGAAGAATACCAGTCTCTTCACTCTTTATTTATTTCACTTCTGTCAATGCAACTGTTTTTTTTTGTTTTCTACTGTGTTTTGTAGGTGTAACTTTTATGTTTACATTTTGTATTGTAATTCTGTCTAGAAATGAAAGTGAACCCTGAATTGTTGGTGTGAGTAGTTCACTCACAGCTCTTGAGTTTCTGGCTTCTTTGAGGATTTGCCTGGCTGTCTGGACATCCTCTCCCTCCTCACAGCCTTTGAGGACACACACCTGCTGCTGTACCCGAACACACAGCCGCTCCATCACCTACGCAAAGAAACAGAGGCGCGCGTTACATACAAATACTACGCACCGAGGCTAGTGCAAAAATAACAAAACGTGACTTGTTCACAACCGCGTACGTGTATGGAAAGACGCACCTGTTCTGCTGTGCTGGTGACGAGGCCCTGGTGCAGCCTCAGAGCCTGTTTCTGAGAGAAACGCTGAGTTTGATTGTTCCTAAGCAGAGCACGCTGGATCTGTCACACACACACACACACACACACACACACACACACACACACACAAAGAAAAACAAACAGGAAGGCAGAAGAGTCAAGATGACAGGTGTTTACAGAGCTGTGTGTGGGAAGACAGGAGGCGAGTCCATTTGCATGGTAATAAGGAAACTGGAGAGAGAATTTTTGATCCTTGGGAATAAAGGTGATGTCTTTGATTTATTTTCTTGACTCAGCAGGTGGACGCGTTCAATGCTTAATCATCTTATGTAAAGAGAGATGAAAATCAAGCGTTCCTCAAGGACTCGTCTGCACATTCTCTATGAAACTAAGCTACATAAGCAGCTTAACGCGCTACATGCAGACTGTTAGTAAAATGGGTTCAGTGGAGTCAAATATCATGTTAAAGGATGTACAATTCTATAGTTCTCTTTATTGTTTATGAGGATCTATCCTTTAGCCTCTGTGCCTCTAGGAAAGTGTGTGATTGGCTGACAGCTGCGCCAACAGGGATATGGGAATCTGACATGCCAGGTAAACAGACTTGATCTGTTAAGTGTAGCTTGCAGGCAAAGCAAAAGACTGTATTTAGTTAGCAAAGGGTGAAGAGCTACTTTGGCATCTACTTTGGCATCTCCTCTGCCTAATGATGTTAGCAGAGAACCGTTCCTGTTCAAACTTGTGTGTGTGGACATCAATAATCTAAGGTGCAAGTGAAATCCATGCCCAGGCAGAAAGCCACACTACAGCTAGAAAATATTGACTAATGTTGGCTGTTTGCACACAGATTTATTGTTTGTTATATCTGGCTGGTTGTCAGTCACTGTAACTGTCATATCAATGAGACAAAACTGACAGCTACTGCAAGTATTTATGCAAACCTCTTTATCTTTGGAGACTGACAGCGGTATGTTTACTGCCACATGCAATGGCAGGGGGATTATACAAAGTCGTAACTCAAATATGGGAATAACACGCAGACATGAATAGTAAAACACAGAAAGAATCGATTGTAATTGCTGAAAAGGGGTCATATTTAACTAAACCCACTTTTATTAGTCTTTGGCTCATTTATTTGTGTATTTGGACCCTAATAGTTCATCAAGTCTGAATGTGAACCCTCCAGGTGCTGCAAAGCTATTTTTAAGCTATTTATCCTGCAAAAATCAAATGGATTTCTACAACCTGTTTCAACTCCTTCTAAATGTGTTACGTTTTGTAACTAGTTACATCACAACATTTGCACATATAAGGTCAAGACTTCCAACGAACATTTCTCTGAATACGACATAATTGTTTATCAGCAGCAGCGGTTGTAGTCCATACTGAAAATATGTCCAAACTTCGAGCCAATTACCTAAAACGTTCAGTTGTTGGTTGTATACTTGGCGCCAATAAAAACGCACGGGTCAGAAAAATATGCATATTTGTAGATACATTAAATTAACTGGTTTGGGGTTACCTTCACATTAAAGAGGGAAGCACTGGTCATTAGAGAATGAATTGTGGACAAGCTGTGATCAACTTAAGTCACTGAATATAGGTACTCAGAAATTGAAAGTGTCGTCATTGAATATGGGATGTCCACCTCTGGCTTCCAAACAAGCAGTGCAGCAATGACGCATGGAACGAAGTCTGATGATCCTGTCCTGAGGATCCGATCACTCAGACGACTGATTGGACTGCGATGACAGCGCAGATGGCGAGCGACTTCACCACGGATCAGACCTGCACGTAACAGGCCAATGGCGCATTCTCTGCTGTGTCGTAAGTCGTGGTATTTTGAGCTGGCAAAAACATTTGGGTGTTTTCTTTGCTGCCTTTATATCGGCTACTGACCACACCTAAAGTTACCAGTCACGCATGAGTCTGTACAAGAGATTCGACTCAATGTCCGACATTAGGGGATTAGTCCAAATGCCGACGTCGCACGCGTTGGGAATGAAAAAAATACAGCTGTTAACTGTGTTACTCATCTCGTGAACAACATAAACAAAAGAGGCACCTGAGCAAATCATTTTCTGAAAATTACACGTTTGGACCGTGCGTTTTTAATGGCGCCGAGTATATTAACAAACTCAAATGGCTGAACTGGACAGAGCGCACAGTCAACAACCTGGACGGGGTGCGGCGTGAAGTGGCTCATATATTTAAAGGGCCAGCGCTCAATATGGCCTGTCTACGCATCATTACACAAAAACAGGGTTGAAGACAGACCTGTGGAGTTTAATTAATGAAGAATTCAGACCCATTCCATTTAAAAAAGCAAAATATCACTCCTTTAAAGAATACATCATTTGACTAAGAAGCACTAGAAAGACAAAGTTGCAAATGCTAATTTTTGGCACTTGGAAAGAAGATGAAAACCGCTCAAGTACCATCTATCTACAGCTTTTCCAACAGTAACAGAAAATGGATTTCTGAAATTGCTTTTGCCCGGTGAGTTAATAGAATTCCAATATTCCCTGTACTTTTAGCTCTAGTTTTAATCATCAGCAACTCAAGAGAATTATTTTGTGCTTTGACACCAGAGAGTTGCTTTAAGTAAATTTTAAGAGCTTTTTTTTTTTTTAATTAAATCAACTGGCTGGCATGCCATAAAACAATGATGATGAGGTCTTTGAGAGTACGATATAACAATGAGCTAAAACTCATTATGAAGCTCCGCTGACCTGAGGGGAGCTGGAGAACGGTGATTATTCTCTAAGGTCTCATCACCACAAACAAACCCTTCAACATACAAGTAAACCTACAATCCACCCATAGTTTCTTTAACTTGTTGTACAGCACATACTGTTTCTAGTATATATTCTTGACAAAATCCAATTAAAAGTTTACATTTACTCCCTATTTCTTATGCACAAGTAAATGAAAGCAATTCATCAAACCTGTAAATCAATCTGACCTTAATTTTGAGGTAATCCCGCTCTCGCCACTTGAATCTTTATAACTCAATGGGATGGATTTAGTGGATAAAGGGACATTTTTGGCCTCACCTTGGTCAGAGCTTGTTCGGTCTTCTCTGGTGCGCTGCGGTACGCCTGACTGATGTCACCAAGGGGGAGGGGCATGTACTGCAAGGTGAAGTTACTAACGAGAAGAAGAAGAATTTGAAGAAGAAGAAGAAATTAAGGCTATAAAGTTGTGGAAAAAATAATTAGACCAGCCTTGTTTCTTCAGTTTCTTGTTCATTTTAATGCCTGATCCAACTGAAGGTACATTTATTTGGACAAATATAATGAAACCAACAAAAATAGCTCATAGTAGTTTAATTTCAGAGCTGATTTCAATCCATTTTCCATGTTTTCTTGATAATAACCCAAATCACTTCAGTTCTTCCATCAATATCTATGTCATTGTACTGACAAAAATGGTGCTTTTAGGCATTCCATGTTTTCTTTTCTGTCTGTTTTAGTCACATGATCCACACAGGAGTTAGGACTGGATTGCATAACCACCGTTTTTGATGACTTTTGATGATCTAATAATTTTTTCCGCGACTGTATTACCTCTGCAAAGGAATAACTATGATGTTAACAAGAACAAACCCAAAAACACCCAGGGCGCTTATAGCAGCTGAGTCCAAATTTGTAATATGCAAATTCACCTTTACACAAACACACATTTAACTAAGATTCACAACCACAGATACTGGGGAAAAAAATAAATGTTTGACTGGCAAGCACGTCAAGAGACTGATGAAATGCTCTGTAATAGTAAACACTGTACAGTAAGCCTCAGAGATGGTTATCCGGCTTTCGTATGTATGTGCGAGTGATCCGTTTTATGTGTGTATTACTCTTCAAACGATTTTTTTCTTGTGTGTGTGTGTGCGTTGTGTCTTACTGCTCCAGCGCTCTCGCCACGTCTTGGAAGCCTGTCGCCGTGGTGTTGTTGCGATCCCACGTCACACTCCTGAGAGGGATCAAACCAGCAGGAAATAAGGGGAGACAGGCACAGAGAAGGAGAAAATGATCGGTTGCTTTTGAAAGCTCCCAATGCAACATCGCACACACACAGGCAAAGTATTGCAGCTACAGAACTTATTTGACATGCAGCATGCAGAAATGTGTCAGAATTATTAACGGGAAACTTGTTAGGACATTCTTTGGCTACCTGCAAACAACGAACCGGTATCATAACATCGGGAAAGCATGGACAAACGCCATGTGGCTAATGAGCTTCTGTTTCACCATATTTCACCGCGCAGATTCTCCACCTACACTCAGCACTGTCTAGCTCATGTCTTTAATATGTCACTCATCCTCAGCCTTTCTTTCCTTTCATCCATCTTCTCCTCCTCTATCTTCCTCTACCCAACTCTGTCCTAGAAATTCACTCTGCAAAACCCAAATCTCACTCCCCAGGTGGTCTCCCACTTTCGTCCCTTCATAACTTCTCCCTCTCTCGCCCATATCCAGCTGCTTCCCCATCTTAATGTTCCCATCAAACCCTTCTTTTCTCTTACGGCCTCATTCTCTGCCTCTTGCAGCGTTTCCATCCATATCTAAACTCTTTTCACTGCAAAAATCTAAATCTTACCAAGTGTATTGTTCTCATTTCTAGTCAAAATATCTCATCACACTTAAAATAAGACAAAATCACCTAAAGAGGAACTTTTCAGTGAGATATAAGAACTGATTTTTAGACGACAGATCTTGATAATTTTATTTCAAGAAATCTTACCAAGATAATTTTCACTTGTTCCATTAGCAGATTTTTTGCTTTATTACCTCCGTCAAGGAGGTTATGTTTTCATCTGGGTTTGTTTGTCTGTCTGTTAGCAAGATAACTCAAAAAGTTATGGATGGATTTTGATGAAATTTTCAGCAAATGTTGATACTGGCACAAGGAACAAATGATTACATTTTGGTGGTGATGGGGGGGGACTGAACTGCCATGGCGGAGGTCTGCGCTCTCTGAGTGCTTTTCTAGTTCAAGATTTTTTTATTTTATTTATTTATTTTTTTTTGCTTAAATCAAGCAAAAAAATCTGCCAGTGGAACAAGTAAAAAAAATACACTTGGTAAGATTTTGATTTTTGCAGTGTTGCCGTTCCTCCAACTGAAAAAAAAAAAAAAAGCTGTTAAACACTGATACTTCACTCACTCTCTTCTTTCCCTCAGCAGTATTTCAGGTGGTACATTACATTGTATGCCTGAAGGCCATTTCTTTCTGCCTCTTCTTCCCTCCTTCCCTCCCACCCACTCACTCATCCCCTATATGGTTTACTTCTCCCTCACCCATTTTTTGGAGCATTTGACTCACTGTTCTGCCTCAAACTCAGCACCCTGACTATGTCCTCTCGTCAAACCATATTGAACGTATTAATTTTCTCTCTGACCCTATTCTTTCATCTGTCCCTTAAACCTCTTTTTTTCTTAAGAGTGCTGTGATCTGTAGCATAATCCCCCCTCTGTGCCTCCTTTTGGGCTGCCATCAAAGTGCTGATTTAAAGAACACAAACACACCTGAGTGTTGTGTTGATCTGCAGGGCTTTGCTGAGCATCTTAGCCCCAGCGTCCTCCAAGCTGTTGCCGCTCAGGTCCACTTTTCGTAGACACGCATTGGAGCCGAGGGCATTGACCAGCACCGTGCCCCGCTGGCGAAGCCTGGAGTCAGCCAGGGACAGGGACTGGAGGGCCTGGAAGACACAGTCAAAGTAAAAAAAAAAAAAAAAAAAGTCAAAGGTCAAGATGTTATTCACACATCAGACACCACAAAGTGAGAATCATAAAGCATCTTAACATAATCTGAACACATTAACCCAGGGGTGTCAAACTCATTTTAGTTCAGGCTGGGGCGCTGATAAGGGGGGGGTTAAACATGACAAATTCATGGGGCCCAGTATTTGTGGGGGGGCCCAGTGGATGCAGGTTTGAAATTGCGAAAATTTCATGTAAGATCCATTGCATAAGAGCGGTACAAAAGTCAGCAGGCGAACGTTGAAAGTATGTTAAGTTTCGGTTTCGTTTTGACACTATTTTAAGTGACGTTACTTATGAACCGACAGAGTGACAAGATAGTTTCTGTATGGTCCACGATGATTACGCTTTCATGGGGCCCATAATTTATAGGGTACCTATAGAAATACTCTGAAATTCAAAATTTCAACCATAGTGTGTTATTGCAGGACATAAGATAGATAAGACTCTATGACTTCTGTGAAATTTTCAATGGGTAAATGAAGTTACCATATTTGGTTCCTTGCCCATAAGTGGCAAAAAAAAAAAAAAAACACGTAATGTGAAAGGAACATGTATTTTAGAACATTAGACCAACATTTCTAGAACATTAGAACATTGTAAGTGCTGATCCAGACACCTGAGATTTCAGGATTTCTGCTTTCATTACCTAGGAAATCAAAGTATACTGTACATAGCCTTAAAAAAAAATAAATAAATTTTCACCTTAAATTGAAAAGATGCAAACACAGTCTCAATTAAATATAGAAAAATGAGATTACCAGCAACACTAATGCTTGTTGCTTTTTATTTCATAAATCGACACAATCGTGGCATATACAAAACTTGGGCACACTAAGTGGGCCTAAGTCTCAGATTCTTTACACAATATACTTTATATGAGCGTGAAATTTTAATTAGCCCACTAGGCATATCAACAGTCGTCATTAAGAAGTGTCAGCGGGTGGCAGTTTCACAGCTTGTAAATACTTTGACTCTTCAAACCATGTGCAAACACTCAGCAACCATGGGTTCCTCTAAGCAGCTGCGGAACACTGAAAATGAAAGCTACTGATGCCCACGGTGCAGGAGAATGCTACAGAGTGAAGATAGTGAAGAGTTTTCAGCTTGAAGTTTCCACGGTGTGAAAAACAATTAAGAGATGGTAGTTGAGGGGAACTGTGGAGGTCAAGATGAGATCTGGAAGACCAAGAAAACGGCTGGATAGAACTGGTTGTAAAGTGGTCAAAACCGAAAATCCAAACCAACAAAAAAAGAAGCTGATTTATCAAAGTCAAGAATGATGCTGCATCATTCCATGGTGACATCACATCATCAAATACATTGTAGTTTAATAGAGAATGGATTCAACAACATGATAATGATCTGAAACTAGAGGTGGGAAGTAAAGTGTAAGTACTTTGTTACTGTACTTAAGAAGATTTTTTAGGTATCTGTAATTGAATATTTATTTTTATGGCAACTTTTTACTTTTATTCCCTACATTTTTATATAAATATCTGTACTTTATACTCCTTACATTCTCACAATGGGCTTGTTACTTTTTCAAACTAAACGGATGTGACAGTATGTAAAATACGTCACTTCAGGGGGAAAACAGTGAGAGAAAAAGCACAGGCTGTGACCAGGGTCAGTACCAGAGTCCTGCACGGGGTCAGTACCAGAGTCCTGCACGGGGTCAGTACCAGAGTCCTGCACGGGGTCAGTATCAGAGTCCTGCACGGGGTCAGTATCAGAGTCCTGCACGGGGTCAGTACCAGAGTCCTGCACGGGGTCAGTACCAGAGTCCTGCACGGGTCCACTTTTTCCAATCTTTTCTGCTCATACTCACAATGTTGAGTACCACGCAGAACTAGAGATATTTGCAAGAAGAATGGGAGAAAATCCTAAATATACGACTTGAAAGACTTCTAGCTGGCTACAAAAAGTGTCTGCATGTTAATATCTGCCAAGAGGAATCTTACCAAGTACTGAGTGTTTAGGTTGTCCAAACTTTTCCACATGGTACAGTTGTGTATTAGCTGTTTTTGTTGTTAATATGAAATAAACGATGTATTAACCCATTAACGCAGACCCAGCGCTACTTTTATATTCATTCACAAATTAAATTTTCTCTATATTTAACCTTTCCTAAGTGATTTATCACCATTTATTTATATTATCCTCTGTATTTTGTATTTTGACAGTATAAATCAGCTATTTTCCTGTATTTAATTTACTGATCACAAAGAATATAAAGCTTAGATTAAAGTTGAGGGTTATATCAAAATCTGAGAAAAAAGGGGGAAAAAATGACTTTTTAAGTCAAATTTATCATTAACTGCACATAAAATAAGTGTCTCCACCCACTGTCAATCAATTTAAATGTGTTTTCTTGGTGAATCAATGCTGTAGAAGATGGTGTTTCCACATTCACTACGGAGCCTCTGAATGTCCAAATGGGTCATATCTGATGACTATGAAAAGATGACAAACTGTATTTTACACCAATTATTTACATGTATTGATAGAATTAGTGGATCGAGAGGCATTAAACATTTTAGATCAGTAGATGGTTTTGGTCGGTGATGGAGGTTTGGGTCTATATGAGTTAATGTTCCTGCTAATATTGTCAGTTTGTTTCTATATCCTACAGAAATTGTGTTTGCATCTTTTCAGTTAAAAAAAATCATTGCACTTAAATGTAATTACAGAGTTCCTACATGTCTCTACAAGTTAAATTTAAGACTTTTTAAGACCTTTTTAAGACTACTTGGAACAGAGTTTAATGCCCATTTCAGACTTACTGGCCAAAATTAGTCACTCCTAGAATTTAGGAAAATGTATTTACTCCAGTGCCTTGATTTCCACCATTCAGAGTCCTTTTTCACTGGGGGCTGCAAAGTTAAAGAAAATTGGTTCCTAATTTCAATATAAATTGTCGGGTTGGAATGGGTGGAAGATAACTTAAGACCTACCATATCAAATTTAATACCCTCTAAAGACTGTTTAACCCTATAACGCCAAACATATTAAGCATATTTGATACATGAGTTTTGAAGCCCTCTACATGATCAGTGATTTTTTATTCTTGAAAAACCTGATGTATACAATTAGATACATGCAATACACAGATAATCCACCGGAGGGAGGAATTCATTCACCAGAGGCCTTTCCAGTGACACTACAAGACTGTCATTAATGAGGAAGGAGGCAGAACTTTG
>JAPQRP010000002.1:12824858-12838926 GCA_037367295.1 Apogon hyalosoma
TATCTGTGTAATGTATTGCATCACAAAGATAAATGCATTTGGCCAAAATAGCCATCCATGTGTATTTGCCATAATGGACATTTTCATTTATTAGTTAATACTTGGTCAGAATCAGTATGCGAGTAGTAGATAATATGTAGTTTTCTATTTCTAAACAAGATATAAAAACACCGTAGTTTTTGTGTTGCAGAGGAAGATGAGTTCGGATCAGACAGGTGTTGGGAGAGAGGTTATTGTTCCCAACCATCATATGCGAACGGGTAATGTACTACAGGTGTGCCTCTTTGTATCATGGCTGATTGATCTGCCAAACCCCACAAACTTTCAGATGACTCAGTCAAGCAAAACATGGGAGCTTTTCCAAAACGTTACTCAAACAATATGATCCAATTTCAGTTATGATGCTGCTTCGCTGATGGCCAACAAACTTTAAGTGCTGCCTTAAAGCTGGATGATTGATTCCTTGTTAACCCTTTAACCCCTCACACATTATTCCAGGTAAACGTGCTGCTGTGAATTTACGTCTGTTTCAGTGTCATAAAAGCTGCTGTGAGTTTGTGCTTATGGTCCTTGTCTTCAGTGGTTTTGCTTTACTGTGTGTTTTAGGGACAAAACAGAGTGGAACAAGTGGTGCCAGGCACAACAAACCCCGCCCCTCACATGTATCGTAGCTTATTTTGGCATGGATCCAGCTGATGTCATCATGTCTGTGCGTGTGCTGATGTCAACATAGACAGCATAGACAAATTTCAGTGCTTTTAGCCATTCTGTGTTTTCTTTTCTGTCTGTTTTAGTCACATGATACACACAGGAGTTAGGACTTGATTTGCATAGCCATTGTTTTTGATGACTTTTGATGGTCTAATAAATTTTTCTGCGTCGGTACGTAAATGTGGAAAAAAAAAATTCTTAGAAAATTTTAACTCTGACCTACTTTTCCCAAAATGTAATCACATCTATTCTGCATCACTGACAATCTATAAACCCAATTTTGTATGAATACAACCAGTAGTTTTGCTGCAAACGTGTTAATAAACAAACAAAGAAACAAACCAAACCAAAAGCAATACCTCTTGTCTCCCTTTCAGAGGGTGGGGTAATAACAGAAAAAGACAAAGAGAGGAACTGAAGTTTTACTGTGTTTTACTAAATAAGGCACAGAATATTGAACATAAACTGTGAACTCGAACACACCTGTAGTTGTTCATTTCAGTTGCTTTTGTTAGTTCGTTTTTGTTTTTTAATAATTTTTGTTCTTTTCACTAATTTTTTTTTTATTTTGGCTCATATTTGTTCATTTTTGTCAGTTTTGTTGGTTATTTGTGCTATTTTTTGATAATTTTCCTGATTATTTATTTCATTTTCACTCTTTTTTTTAATTATTATTCATATGTTGATGACTTTTGTTCAGTTTCTTACATTTATGAAGTATGCTGCTGATTGTTTTGTTTTTTTGCTAATTTTAAATTTTTGGCACCTGGTTGAACACCAAAAAGCAGTTACACGGTCAAAACTCAATAAAAACACAGCAAAGAGGAAAAAAAAAAAAGGAAAATCACCACAGCGCTCCAAGGAGCTTCTTTAGCTGCCATTTATAAATAACTGACAGACTTGTGTTAATCGCGTTGCCATTTTCTACTGTAATAACCAACAGATGACTAGAAAAACATCAAGGAACTGGAGGAAAATAGAGGATGAAATATGTTGTTTGTCTTTTTTGGCTTAAAATGGGTCTTTGTTTTGTTCGTTTTTGCTGTTAAACCTTTGTTTAGCACATCACTCACATGACACACACACACACACACACACACACACAACAACTGATCAACGTTACATACAACACAAATGACATCAGTGTTAAAGTAGTGGACATGTTTGCCTAATGACCTGGAGACAGCCTGACTGTCCGACTTCCTCTTTAGAGGGCTCTCTTGCTGACCTTTGACCCCGTGTTTGTCCCCTCTCATTCATCACCCCATCCTTTCCGCCACCCCCGCTGTCACCCTCGACCCGCCTGTCCAGCCTCACTCGACAGAGATTGATTGATCAGCTCGTTGAATTGTCGATCAGTGAATATTTTGAGAGCTGTTGCCATGTGAGACAGAAAGCTGCGACAGAAGCTCTCAACCGGTGTCATTAAGTCAGCGGCAAATGTCAGTGTCAGTGCGGCGAGCTTTGTTTTTTTCACCAGTGGTATGCACGGGGGCAAAGTAACTACGGCTGCGAAATAAATGGATCATCTGTTTCCGTTACGTCTACGGCAAAACACACACATAGTATCTCCGAGTCACCTCTATAGTGAAAAAAAGTTAGAATTGTCCCCCGATTTTGCTTTAATTTATTACAGGCTCATTTTGCAGCTTCGAGCATGCAGTAGTAGAAGAAATATTCAGATTCTTTACTTCAGTAAAAGTACAAATATCACAGCGTGAAAGGAAAACTATGACTATTCTCAGCAAAATGTACTTAAAGTATAATATGTAGTTATTGAACAGTGAAATGGATCATACCAGTATTTTACTACACTGCAAAAAAATCTAAATCTCACCAAGTGTATTTTTCTCATTTCTAGTCAAAATATCTCATCACATTTAAAATAAGACATAATCACCTAAAAGAGTAACTTTTCAGTGAGATATAAGCACTTATTTTTAGACAACAGATCTGGAAAATCTTATTTCAAGAAATCTTACCAAGATAATGTTCACTTGTTCTATAGGCAGATTTTTTTTTTTGCTTGAATTAAACAAAAAAAAGTGGAAGAAATATTCAGATCCTGTACGTCAATAAAAGTACAAATACCACAATGTGAAAGTTTAAGTAAAACTATGACTATTATCAGCAAAATGTACTTAAAGTATAACAAGTAGAAGTGGTCAATGAAGAGTGAAATGGATCCTACCAGTATTTTACTATTATATATGATTAATTTAATTTCTCCATTAATATTTATGTCCCCAACTTATGGACTTACGGCTGTAGATGTCCAATGTTGAGCTCATTTGAACAGCTTTATATACAGTTAGTATTAAACTTTGAGATCATCATAAATTTGTAATATCTCTGTCCTGTTAGAACTAAGTATCTTTAAAGTCAACTGTTGAGTTCAGGAAAAACAAGGCTGTTTTCAGTTTTGTGACGATGCATTTTCCTGTGAATCCAACAGGGTTTTCTAGAGTTTATTTGACCTAAAAAGGAAGAGTAGTTTTTCTACCAATAAGGGAACACTTCATCCTTCAGTTTATTATAAATATCCCAAATCCATATGACTGTAAGTTTGTGATTTTCACTGGATAGAAAAAGGATGAAATATTGTCATCAGTAAAGTTGAAATGCTGTAAAAGTACTGCCGCAATGTGAAAATACTCTTCTACAAGTAAACTTTAAGTAAAACTGTGACTGTTTTCGGCAAAATGTACTCAAAGTATAACAAGTATAAGAAGTCAGTGATCAGTGATTAATTTTATTGCTGCATTAATATTTATGTTCCAAACTTACTGACTTGCTGCTATAGATGTTCAATGTTGAGCTCATTTTAACAACTTTATGTACTGTTAGTTTTTTATTCTATAAGATCATCATAAATGTATAATATCGCTGTCCTGTTAGAACTAAGTATCTTTAAAAAGTCAACTCTTCAGGTCTCTTTCCTGTTTTTGTGACTATGGATCATCCTGTGAATCCAAAAGGCTTTTCTTTAAAGAATTTATTTAACATGAAAAGGAAGAGAAGCTTATATTCTTCAGTGATTCAATGATTTTCATTGGACAGAAAGCGATGAAACATTGTAATTTGAAAAATTGAAATGTGGAGGAGCAGGAAGATAGTATAGCATATAATGGAAATACTCAAGTAAAGTACAAATACCTTAAATGTATACTCATACAATACAAACAACACTTAGTTAATGTCCATTCCATGACTGAGAACATGTAATTAGAGAATAACGACAGTGAAAAGATTAAGTCATGGAAAGAATTCAGACATTATTTATTCTGTTACAATCAAGGGAAGATTTTCATGTAGATTGGATTATTTGCTGGACATTTTTGTCATGCATTTAATTCCTGCCATTATATTTTTTTAGACTCTAAATGTTTTCTCCTCAAGTAGAATTCTTTTATGATGTATGTTTTGTGTTCGTTACAAAGGTCAGATCTTTGCAGCAGTTCTCGAGTCATCAGTAAAGCTGTCTGCTCTATGAAAAGGGTAGAAAACATCCTGCCCCTCCTGCTGAAAGCTGGCTCTCCAGCATCTGCAATAACAGTATCAGGTTTTTCCAGTGCCGCGGTTGCTTTGACATAGATACGTTATCCAGATTTAAATGTGGATACTTTAAGGCTCAGGCTGTTTCCTCTGTGTGAAAAAGCCCTATTATCATCTTGTCAATTTTAGTTTCCTCCCACTGCAGCCACTCAAACGCACACACATCCGCAGATGCATACGTGCACACAAACACAGCTTGTGTCTCTACAGTGTCAATGGTTTTAAACTCACCATGTCCAGGCCTTGGCTCTGCCACAGAGAGAGGAACCTGGGATTAATGAGTCAACCTCCACACTTACTACAGGAGACAAAAGGGCTGGGAGTTAAGTGTCGTCTCCTCCGTCAGCCCAGAGGTGTTGAAAGGGTGGATTGCAGGGAGAGGAAGTTCTTCTGAGGGTTGAGTGGATGTTTATCTGCTTCTGAGCGAGAGAGGAAAGGAGTGGAGAGACCGAGACAGAAGAGAGTGACAGGGTAGAGGAGGTTCAGTCGCACCACGACTACCAATAGGGCCAATGGTGGTAGAGAAGAAGACGAAAAAGAGGTGTTTATGACTGTTTTGGGAACAGTAACGCTAACATTTTGCTAATCAATTAGGAATTTGAGTCACAAAAACGAAACTCAATACTTGCTTGGTGCTGCATTTTAAGTGTAAGCATTTACAGCTGTTCTCTCTTATGAATTGCATATCTTCGGGGTGTGGACTGATGGTTTCACAACACAAGTCATTTCAAGGCATTGTTGGGACTCAGTCCTTCCTCTGACATTGACGTTTACATTTAAAGCCCGATTGAAAGTCTAGATCTGACTCAAACACAACAAGGGTTGGCTGAAAACATTTTGAAAGACTGAAGAAGAACATAGAATAGAATAGAATAGAATAGAATAGAATAGAATAGATGTTTTTTTTGTCACTGTAACAGGAACAATGAAAATCTGTTCAGCAGCAAACACGTAAAGTACAAAAAGACTATAAAAATATTACAAAATACTGAAAAATATTGGCAATATACAAAAAATACAAAGATAAAATATTAAATATACAAATATTACTAGAAAACTACTAAAATAAACAAAAAGCTAACTCTATACTACAGATAAAAGAAATATATACAACATGTAAAGATATATACAGGCAGTATAGGATATGTACAAGGTAAAATTAAAAAACAAGGTGCCTGGGTTGTGATTATTGCACTGAGGTAGAGTGAGTATTGTGTTATCCATAGATACACAAATAGAGCATAAGGTAAAGAGACGGACAGAAGTAGTAGTTTTGGTAAAATTAAAAACATTTATAAATAGACACCACATTGGTCACTTAAGCCTGTTGTTTTAATCCATCATGTAGAGCTGGTTAATATAGTGGCAAACACATAAGTAAATAAGGATAAAAACAAAAAAACACTGGTTTCTCAACTGGTTTGAGTGGTGATTTCTTTTACCCCATAGACGGCATTACCATTTAATATAAATACCAGTCATTGAAACTGTTTGAGACATGTACACGTTTAGGGATTTTTACCCAGAAAAAAAAATGCAACTCCCAGGTTACTTGAAATTGTTTACAAGCCGGTCTTGATCAGTCCAATACAGCCGTGGCATTGACAAGCAAAGCCAGTGTTACTAATGTTTTCATCATCATGCAGATGTTTATACAGCCTGACAGTTGATGCATCAATAATCTTCAGTATAAATCCAACAGGGAACCAGTTAATTACAATTCATTAATTATTACTGCAATAAATGTAGTTTGGTTAAAGATACCAACTTCATATTTTGTATATATGTTGATGCTGGCAATGCTCTTTCCGGTGATATAATTGTTTTCATGATAGACTTTCATTCAAGAGCAAACTGCTTTTGAAATACAGGTATGGAAAGATTTATGTGTTAGGATTAAATGTCAGAACATTTAATTTTTAATCTTTTAGAAAAATACGTAGCCACCACTAAGAAGAAGAGAAAATAAAAGACAAATCTGTGTTTAAGAGTGGAGATACCACAAGTCAAAACTGCCTCGAAGCAAAAACAGTTTGTTTATTATTTTTACAGTTTACAGGAAGCTGTAATTCAGCAAATATGGAGTCTTTTATTACAGAAGTCAGAGGGCACATTTCAGAAAACTTTATGGACCTAAGAGCAACTCCTGAAAATGTCATCTACCCCATCATTAATACTTCAACATTTTTTTCTCAAAGCTCCAACATCTCAAAAACTAATATTGATCAAGACTGAAATTGTCCATTTTTTGTGTGTTTGCTCTATTACTAACATTATTTTCTGAAATTATGAAATAAATCAGTCAGTCGGAGATGATGGTGATTTCACGTGGACCAAAACGCAAGCACAACACAGTCAACAACAACGTAGAAGTATGGAGTAACACTTACAAAACCAACCTACAACCATTATGCACACTTCAGAAGAGAGCAATACAGATAATAAACAATACAGGGTATCTGGAACAAACCAATAAACTAGTCTTACTCTCACATGCACTCAAACTAAAGGATTTAGTGGATATTAAAACAGCACAGATATAACTAAGCAAGAAGTAAATGACTTCCAAATTACATACAGAAATTATTATTCACAGATGCAGAGGATGGTTATAACCAGACAGAAACTAAATATGAAACATTTCACTCGAACAAATCTTAAAAAAGATGTGTGTTTTCATGTTGTGGAGTGGTTTTGTGGAATGGATTGGACCTAAATAACAAACAGTGAAAACATCATATAATTTAAAAAGACGTATGTATGTATGCACAATAGTAATAGTTATTGATGATATGTAATCATTTGTTGTCTTTGTTTGGAATTTAATGACTGACCATTCTTTGTTATGGACTGTAGACATTTGCTGATTAGCAAAGTCATGTAAAATGAAGGTAGGACGGTGGTTCTCAAACTTTTTACAGTGGATTACCCCCTGAAACATACATTTTTAGCCAAGTACCCCCAACTCTCACTTCAGCATTTTTGCAAAATTTGTTCCTGTACCAAAGGTGTTTGTTTATATTCTAAAAACTTTATAAACAAACAACATATATTTAACTGTAATATACAACAAATAACACATTTTTTACAAGAAATTTTGTGTGTCAAATATAAACTGAAAAGTGCCCTCTTTCATTGATAAGAAAAATAAATAAATTGGTCATTATGCTGCCTTCATGTGCTATGGGAATAATGGTCAATACTACTTACGGACTCGAAAACTGCACCTGAACGCCCCATCGTGTCATATTTTCCAGTGGAGAACTGGGAAAACATTTTGATACACGAGTTGCCGAGATGAAAATAACCCCTGACCTTTTCAACATGGCGGAGAGCAACGAGGGATTAATCGCAAATGATAGATGCCGCTTTTATAAACATTCTACTGCGATTAGTGGATGATTTTGCATATTTATAGTATACACAATTTGCAAAACACAATTTTACAAAAAAGAAGTAGGAGTTTGCATGTTCTCCCTGTGTGTGTGGGTTCTCTCCGGGTACAAAGACATGCACTGATAAGTTAATTAGTTCCGCTAAACTGGTGTGAATGGTGAGGATGATTGGTTGTTTGTATCTATATATATGACAGTGTATATACATGTCCCTGCAAACTTCTCGAGGATAACATTTAGAAGATGAATGAATGAAAAAAAAAAGCTGTAGCCGATGAATTAACACGTCCAAAACTGTTATGTAGCAGGTTACGATAAATTGTGTGTCAGCCATTTTTTATTTCACTATGACAACAAAAGCACTTGAACACAACGCACTGGTAATTTCAAATTTACAAGTGGAAAGGATCATCTTCCCGATAGCACGTGAAGGCAGCACTAATTAATAAATTAACCTTTCATCAACAAAAAATAATTACTTAGCTACTCAGATAAACTCATTTTCAGTAATAAAATAAAATAGAAATGACTGACAATAAAACTATTATGTGAATGTATTTATTGTGTATAAATATATTATATTAATATATATTTTTCAGCATTAAGTCTCATTATTTTGTACTTATGTAATGTATTTTTCCAAAACAAATTTCAAGTACCCTTGGGGGTACGTGCACCCCACTTTGGGAACCCCTGGGGTAGGACAATATAAGATCAGCTTCAATGAAATAGTTGTACATTTGTGTGATATTTGTTTTATATTTTGGTTGATTTATTTCCATATATTGGAGTGTCCTTTTACATCTGGAATTTATTTTGCCTACTTATGTTTGAAATAAAGTCTATCTATTATCTATATCTAACAACAGTAGATAACATCTTATTCTGTACCAGCAGCTACCGTCTCCCCTGAGCAAGTGTATCCTAACTAGCGATGGCAACTGTGATGTTTCTTTTGGCAGTTATGTTTGCTTCAGAGCCCCAAAGGGCAAATATTTCAACACCTCAGGTATTTTGGAACCATGAAAATAAGGCACTAAATCTACGCTGCCATTCAGTGGCAGTAATTCTGTCCATGTAATACTCAGACCTATACTGGCAACACGATTCAGACCAAACTACCAGGTGCTACTTTACAAAAATGAATAATAAGGTTCGAAATCAGCTACGTGAAACCCCGCATAGGTTTGGCTTTTATATATCCTCTCCAGGAATGGTATTGATTTGACGCAACATTTTTCTTGACATCAGCAGTTGATCAATTGAAGCAAAACTCTGCGCTGTGGCCAGATTAATAATATAATGGAGCGCCGTAATATTTCAAATTGTCAGCGTGCTAGATTAGAGGCCAAATAATAAATGATAAGCATTTTAACTTTTTTCAGGGGCCAGAACTACTGAGCAAGTACGTCGGAGAGTCGGAAAGGGCAGTGAGAGAGGTGAGTGCAGGTCAACGGTGTGTTCATATGTGTTGTTGTTCTTTCTTTCTTTGGCCTCTTTATCCAGGCTGAAGTGTAAAAATTGAAGGGCTGTGATTATTTTTAGTAGTTTATATAATCGACGGATGAGCCATGGTGTAATTTATGGCTTTAATGAGTGCAGTATTTCCTGTGTATGTTTGTGTGTGCTGGCAGAGAATGATTCATTTGCACTGTTAAAGATTTGTCCTGTTTTTCCTCCCGTCCATTGTTGCTTACGCTGCTCGCAGGTGTTTCGGAAGGCAAGGGCCGTCGCACCCTCCATCGTCTTTTTTGATGAGATCGATGCTCTCGCCAGTGAAAGAGGAAGGTACGGGAAGTTACTTTTTTAATTTTGGGAAAAGCACTAATGTCTGTTTTTGTATTTTGGCTTTTTTTTTTTTTCCCACATCCTTCCAAAGCAAAAACTGAATTAATCAAACTTAATTTAAGACTGTAAACATCTCAATTAGTAGATGAAATATTGATAAAAATAAACTACAGTATGAGTCAACTTTATTTATAAAGCAGTTAAAAAACAACAGTTGACCAAAGTGCTGTACACAGACATAAAAACCAATAAACATGTAAAAGAATGTATAAAAATAATAAAAGTAATTATACGTTAAAACAATAAAAGCCGACCTCTCTCACTGAGTTAAAAGCCAAAGAGATAAAATTTGGTTTAAGAGAGGATTTAAAAATATAAATTGAGTCTGTTTGCCTGATGTGCAAAGAATATAAACTAAAACAAAGACATAAAAGAGTTCAGTGGTGTTAGTTATCCACCCAATAACGTGCAGACAAACTACATTACATTACATTACATTACAGTAGTACATTTAAGCTGGAAGCAGACAACAATAAGGGGTCAAATCCAAATAAATTATACACTGGTCTAAGTCACTCCAGTTCTGAAATTAATATTATTATTAAGTAGTAGATTCAGTCCATATGAGGCGCTAAACAGCCTCTCAGATGATTAACCGGTCTCTCTTCACTACAGATTTTCAGTCCATTTTGCGCTATTTTCAGCCCTGTAGTCAGTCATTGTTAAAGAATGGTAAACGTATAGTCACTGCTGCATTCTGCACAGTTTTCCAGCTTGTGTCGCCGTATGTCTCACAATGATTCACTTATGAATCAGTGGCAGAAACATCCCGAAAAAGTCTGCATGACTGCGCTATCAAAGCCGGCCTCTGGGTTCCCATGGTGTCCTCTTAGACTTCTGCGGCTTTTCGCTACCGGTGAACACAGAGCACAGGCTTGTCCCGAGGCGCTTTAGTGGGATGGCACTGGGAACATCTGTGGCTTAAAGGAAAAGAGGACGGGGGGGCGGACAGAGGACACAGACCGGAGGCGCACAGACACTTCATTGTGCCCTGCCACAGCAGATGGCAAAGGCCAAATATGCAGCATGCTTCCTGGTAAAGCTGTTGATGA
Organism: Apogon hyalosoma; assembly: GCA_037367295.1. Taxonomy (NCBI): domain Eukaryota; kingdom Metazoa; phylum Chordata; class Actinopteri; order Kurtiformes; family Apogonidae; genus Apogon; species Apogon hyalosoma. The sequence continues at coordinate 12,835,420 of JAPQRP010000002.1, forward strand.
AAATAAAGGTTGTAGGACGGAGCACAGAAAGGCCACGCTGTTGGCCCGCGGTCAGACGCTCCAAAACCCAATGCAGCGGAAAACATTGAACGCATTCTGCCAGTATTGGTTTGGGCGGTCTTAACCATTCATTAAAGCTTCACTGATATATTTTTTACAACACCAGTGACAGTTTTGTTTTGTTTTTTTTTTTAAATATGTAGCATTTAGTGACGAACCCACAGTTTTAAGATCATCATTTTAGTTTAAAACAAAAGCATCACAGCTTTTATTAACCTTGTTTTCAGCACCACACAATGATTTTTATCAATAACCCTGTACTACTTAGCAAGTTAGCAATGAGAGAGAAAAGCAGTTAGTGGAGGATAAAACAAAGCTTAAACGAGGATAAGAGTGAAACTAGATTTAATTGAATTGATTAAAGAGATGCTGTTTTACCATCACCTATGTTTAAGTGTGGACCAAGTCAACAGCTGGATCTAATAAGAGTCACTTGTTTTTTGTATTATGAGCTGACACCGTTAGGGAGCATGAGATGAGGGTTATACACTTGCGATGTGCTACTTCACCACTAGATGCCACTAAAATCACACTGACACTCACACTAGACCTTTACCTCTACTGAACATGTTTAATAACACACAGTACGCAGTGGCTAGATGTTATTACCGAAAAGTTATAATGGCCAAGAAGTTCTCAGTTCATCAAAAAGTTTAACTAAATGATTTAATGCCTGACCTGGCGATGACAGACTCACTGGTAACATTATTGAATGCCTGGACAGGTTAGTGGAAGCACAAGCGCTTTCACTTCGACGAACAAACCTAACTTGTTTTTTAAATGTGTTATTTTAGAAACGTACACGCTGCACATCAGAAATGAATGCTAGAATGGTAAAATGAAGGTTTAATTGATCCACAGTGCAGCACTGCTAAGAACTTTATAGCTCTAATTCTCACATTTTGAGCAGCTGTTCAGTGAAATAAACGGCGATGATGTACCCACGTCAGTATGCACTTTTTATCGAGGAAGTGTGTTAAACTACTCAGAACCTTAACCTCCCGAGACCCAGGAAAGTACAAGTTTTGGCTTTTTTTAATTAAATAAATTTCTGTATTGGAAACATAATGATGCAACAGTTTTTTAAGGTTCTTTTTTTTTTTTTTTTTTTTTCTTCGTATAAAGCTGTAAAACTCTTGTCCACAAACATGGACGGAAAACCCATAGCTGGGTCTTAGGAGGTTAAGCTGTACATTGGTGTTCATGTATCTTTGAAAGTATAACCCCATGAGGCTTTGAGTCATTGATTATCATGTGCTAACTCCCAGATAGTCATCAAAAATCATCAAAAATGAACAAATTATTCAAGTAATTTGGCTCTATTTCATGCATTCATTCATTTATTTTCCAAACTGCCTATCCCAGCCACCACTGGGTGAAGGCAGGGATATCCTGGATACATCGCCAGTTCGTTTCAAGTCTAATATGTACAAATGAACAACCATTCAATCTCACTTATCAGCTGTATTTAACCTAAATTACAAAAAAAAAGCAAAAAAAAAAAAAAGCTGAATCCTTCTTTTAAATGAAATGCTCTTGACCAACACAATATTAGAGCGAAACCTACAAATCCCCTTTTATAATGTCTCACATAGTCATATATTTGTTTTCTGTCATGTTTAGTGCAGGTTCTGCCGGCAGCTCTGACTTATAATGCACTGCAGAGGGAGTCTGTCAGATTGCTGTGAGGGACACGAGGCACTGAACCCACTAGCCATTTTAAAAATGCACTTAGTGCTGATCTACAGAGGTTATTTATTGGCGTTCACTTCCTGCCATGTTTAATCAATGAAGTGGCTCACGCACACCGGCAAGAATTCAAAACTGTTGACACAACCAGACAGCCTCTGCCGTATAGTGTATGTGTTTTCTTCCCTCTCGAGGCAGGAGATGAGAAGCACCTGTAAATCTGTCAGCCTACCTGCCACGAGTCCAAACCGTCGGAATGAAATGAAGAAGACGGGACGAGCAAGGGAGCCAAAGCACGTTAAATAGAGGCAGAGATTGATGGTTACGAAAGACAAAATGTTTTCTAGTTACAGGATTTTCAGCAGGATTGACTGAAATGAAAATAAACCGGCTCTGGTCCAGGCGGAGAGTATAAAACAGAGGTTAAGAAAGAAGGATCATTACATTTGAAAAGGACAATAAATAAAATTAATCGGAATGTTTTCATGACCAGAAGCGCTCTTTCTCTCTCTTTATTTCTTCATGTCATCTTTCCTTCACTGTCTCCATTCCCTCTGTTTTCCTTTCACTCTTGTGTTCCTGCGTTCCCTCCACCCTTTCTCTCTCTTTTCTCTCCATCTCTTCCTCACATGCTATCTTGCCTCAGCCAAACTTTCTGTCCCTCTGCCTCTCTGTCTCTCCCTCCATATCTCAGTGACAGAGCTCCTTTGTGTTCCTCTGCGGCCTTGTCTCTGCTAATAACGTCTGGCACTTCCGCTGGCCCTGTCAACAGAGACTGTGTCTGTCTGTGTGTTTAAGCTGGAAGGGTAGCTGTCTGCACGGCGCTGTGGAAAATAACCACCTTCTGATGCACTCAAACACGCCGATGACTTTCCTATTTTACATTTCAAGTCAATAATTCTTCAGATCGAACCTGGAAACAAATATCCCTGTATATTCTACTATCACTGCACACTTATAGCATACAAAATAAAGACTAGAAATCTAAAGATGAGGTTGAACTTGTTTAACTTGCACTGTAGAGCCTCACTGTTGTCCATAAAATGCATCAGAGAGCCTCTGCTCTGTGTAATATCTTTATTTTAACGAACATGGAAAATGTAGTTTATGAGTCACCATCTCTTCACTTTAGCCAAAAACATCATATGATCATCTCTTGGGATCTGCATCGCAATTTTCCTCCGGTCTTGTAGCCTTCTTACAACCAAACTATAAAAGGTCTTTTTCATAGACCCTCTTGAGGGCTTAGATGATGAGATGGTTGTTGTTCGTGGTTGTTATTTGACTTGAAACTAGAGACAGACCGATCAATTGCTTGGCTAATTTAATGGTATTGATCGAGCTTTTTACAAACTATCAATATTTGCAGAATGTGGCTTCGATAGCGGCCGGTATTCAGCTTCTAAATTTGGAATATGGAAAATAATCAAAAGATTAGAAAATACCCCCACCTACATATGTACAGTTAGTTTTCTGTTTAGTGTCATATCTGTTTGTTAATCATTCTGAGTTTGACAGTCAGTTCAACATGATAAATGGTTCATTTCAGACATCTGTAACGTACATCAACCATCAACAATTTTTTGGGATGGTGGCTTTTTCCTGCAAACTTCTGTAAACTTTATCTTGCTGCTTTCCTATGCTGCTGCTACACTGTAAATTCCAAGTTCGCGATTGTTATTAATAATAATAATAATAATAATAATAATACATTTTATTTGTATAGCACTTTTCATGGTACTCAAAGACACTTTACAT
>JAPQRP010000002.1:12843070-12856525 GCA_037367295.1 Apogon hyalosoma
TATATATATGGAGATTTCCTGAAGCTGTAGGTGTTTTGTGTTTAAATTGGCAATTTTTATAACAATTGCATGAGTTCTCAACAGTGCTGTTTTTTGTTTTTTGTTTTTACTTTCCTGTTAGTGAAAACCAACTGAAACACTTCTTACCTCCTTCCGTCCATTAAAAATGCATTATAGGTGCAATTTAAACAGTTCTTTTTTCTTCCGGCCCTCCATGAAGATCCTCCTATCAGGCGTCTGTCTTTCTCGGCCCCCTCCATTTTTCTACTTTTCTGCCCCTTTTATCCCATTCTCTTCCTCTTCCCATCTACTAAAGCTTTCTTTGGTCTCTTATCCACCCATCTCCGTCTTAATGAAATTTCCTGAGTGCTGATCAAAGACACGGTCTGTGCCTTGTCAAAAAGGACACAGGAAAGGAGAAGGTCCCAGCGCTCCTTAAGCTCCTGCTCATTCAGGCAGACGTCTGTCTCTGTCTTTCTTCTATGTTTTGTCTCCAAGTCTCCATCCCCTGTTACATGTACAGAGCTGAAATGTTTTTACTCTAGTAAAATATAATCTCATGTGCTAATTTTTACTACTTTTTTTTTTTTTTTTTTTTTTTACAAATTACCTTACCTTTTTTCATTTACCTGAATAAAATGTTGCAGTTCTGCAAACAATGGATATGCAAAGTCAACATATATATATATATATATATATATATATATATATGCCACAAATCCATTTCATATCAACATTTGTGGATGATATATATCAGTGTTTTAATAATTTATGGCACTTTTGAAATAATAAAAGTAGATCATACACCGCAAAAACAACCTTAAAGCAAAGACTGGCAATATTCTTAAATGTAACCAAATTGTTTTATACTGACCTAAAAAATCAGCCAATGGGGTAAGCAAATTTAGCAGACTGAAGTAAATGGTGCTTATTTGAAGCAATGCAAGTGCACAGTGATTTAAGATCGACTTAATATTATTAAATTAGGAAGTTACGCAAGTGGGCTCTCATCTAAAATAAGGACAATATTGTTTTTCTTCACTGGGGTATTATGCAAACCATTGTTTTAAGTGGTTAATGGTTCAGTCTAGCTCAATATTGGCTGGATTAGCTTACGAAGACAAAGTTAAATATATTTTCTAAAATTTAGATCAGTGAACAAGATGACACAACACAACTGAGGGACACCATTATTTTTATGTCCAGAAAAAGACTCATTTCCCAGAAACAAGCCATTTTTCTTCCTTGAAATGTCTGGTTTGCAATAAAAGTTTGCTTCACGGAAACAACAGTATTATTAAGCTTCTTGTGTTCAGGTTTGGGCAAGGACAAGACTTTTTTAGGGAAAGTTACCAGGGTTTGATTTAATACAGGAAAAGGTCTGCAAATATATGGGGAAAAAAATGACTCACACTGTTAATGTTTAAAGTAAACCACTGATTTTTCCTCATTCTATAACAAAAGCAGTTTTACTGCTCAGACCTAAAAACCTACTGGAGTCGGGATGCAAAGTCCTGGATTTTGTATATCACTATACACCACAATTTTTTTTCTTTTTTTCCCATTGAGGAAAAGTGTCAAATCCTTCAGCAACAAAACATGTTGACATAATACATATCTGTGGTTTACAGAAATATACAGCGGCAACATTTTACCCTGGCTAATGGGTTGGAAAGAGCGTAGACGACCCATATGTAAACTGGTAGCTGAAAATCCATTGGCACTTGGAGATAATCCTGTGAGAAATCCTTCACATATAAATTTTGGGTTACCCCCCCACACCACCACCACCACCACCAACCACCTCCCTACCCCATACACTAACACACACATTCCACCGACCACCACCCCCTCGTCTCAGCTCCCACTTGTTGAGAATTGATCCATGGCTGCGGTGGGGAAATGACAGCGACTTCCTCCACCCTTCAACTGGTTGCCATCTCATTTCAAACTCCATTAGCCGTATGGCAGCTAAGAAACAGCCAGTCCGTGTGGGTATTTGCATATGTGTATTTACAAAAGATGCATATAAAGAGGGAGACAAAGGGACTCTATTAACAGTAAGTAGGGGGTCAAGCCCCTGGGTGGACAGATGGGAAACCCTAGGCATCCTTCCACAGTCTGGCCTCCCTCTCAGGAAATGGTATCCCGGGCAGCTGAGAAATCAGATTACCTCCTGCCCACAACCCCTACTGAGCGTGTGTGTGTGGTTAAGGCCATTTGAATAAGAAACCCAGGAGCGACATTGGGAACGGAAGCTGCCAAATGGATAGATAGGCACCCCCCATACGCCCCCCCACCCACAGTAGTTTTGAGCACCCATCTTGCCCTTACCGCTCCTTCGTCGCCACTGTCAGTTTACACCGGAGATGGGCAGCCATTTCCATACCAATAGCAGGATATGATGGGACAAATGAAGATTAATGGGACGCCTGGGTGTCAATGAAGTCATTGTTGGCCTTTGGTGGAGCAGAAGACACTCCTGGGGGCCTCAGCTGTTTGATGGACAGAGTGGGAGGGATGGATGGAGGAAGAGGATGGAAAATGGCCTTTACTTTAGCTTGAAAGGAGCTGGATTGTTGTCCATCTGTGAGCCACTAATACAGGACGGTTTCCGCTTATCAAGTCCTTTTTGTGCAACACAATGAAGCTCTTTTTGCTGCGGAAATACTTTTTACACGTGGCAAAAATTGTCACAGTACGCTTTTATTTCGCAGACTCATGAATATGAAGTAGGACAGAAACGTCCTCGTCACGGACCATATGATTGTATGTCGGCTACAATATGAGCTTCATATGAAAAATGTGGTCGTTTATCTTCTTTGCTCTGCTGATTTTGACTGGACTAGACTTTTTTTTTTATTTATACAAAAAAAGGAACTTGCAGCAATACGTCCTTTATTACGAACACATCCTGTCGTCCAACTTCCTGTTGCTTTTTTTTACATCAGTGACAAATATGAATACCGGTGGATGTGCAGCAGCACATAATGACACAATGTGACGACAGTAGCTGAATCACATCCGAACAAACTAATAACAAAAAACAAAAGATAAAAAATAGATCATTTTCGTACAGGTACACCGAGTCCCACTGTTTCCTGGAATTGTTCGTTGCAACAGAGATAAATGAAAATCCCAGTAAAATGCTTTATAGTATCTGTAGACTGTACTGGAGAGTCTGACATTGGTCCAAAATCATGCAGTCACGGAAAAAATTATTAGATCATCAAAAGTCATCAAAAACAATGGTTTAGCAATCAAGTACTAACTCCTGTGTGTATCATGTGACTAAAACAGACAGAAAAGAAAACATGGAATGAACAAAAGCAGTGTTTTTGTCAGTTCAATGACATAGATATTGATGGAAGAACTGAAATGATTTGGGTTATTATCAAGAAAACATGGAAAATGGATAGATATCAGCTCTGAAATTCAACTACTGTGAGCTATTTTTGTTGTTATCATCATATTTGTCCAAACAAATGGACCTTTAGTTGTACCAGGCATTAAAATGAACAAGAAAGTGAAGAAAACAAAGGTGGTCTAATAATTTTTTCCACGACTGTACAAATGTCCTTTGATAGGATGTAAATAACTGCTGCTACTCAATCACTGTTGGAGACACTTTACTTCATTGTTCCCATTTTATACATTGTACATTTCAACACTACTGCATCTGAGCAGAAAATATACTTTTTATACTCCACTATACCGCACACCTTCAGTTGCCTCTCAGCATTCCTTGTATCTTTGAATCTAATGAATTTGCAGTAAATTGCACAATGAAATGTTCTTTCATGTGATAAGAAATTCTCCTCCCTATATTAAATGAACTGTTTAAATTCTCTAGACTCAGATGTTGATGTATTGTCTGGAAGCTGAAAACAGAGCTGTTTTTCTGTCCTTGTGAAAAGTTTTTAGCAGTGGATGGTTCTCACAGCACAGCAATGCGACAAACATAATGATTTTTTTTTTTAACCCATAAAGATCCTGTGTGACTTTTGTGGCAGTTCTTAAATATTTTTTTTTCCTCTGTACTTAACCTTTCCTAAGTGATTTATCACCATTTACTATAATATCATCCTCAGCATTTTGCATTTTTTCAGTGAAAATCATCTGTTTTCTTATGTTTAATTCACTGATCATGTAGATGTTCATCAAAACTCAGAGAAAATTCAAAGGTTATTGTATCAAAACAGAAACAACTGAAGAAAAGTGACTTGTTCAGTAAAATCTATCATTAACTGAACATGAAAACACGTATCTCTAACCACTGTCATATATCTAAGTAAAAGTGGGTTTTACTGATGAATCCTGATGTTGCAGAAGATGACTGTGTTTCCACTTTTACTATGGAGCCTATGAACGTCTAAATGGGTCAAATCTGATGACCATGAAAAGATGACAAACTGCATTTTACCTCAGTATTCTTCATGTATTGATGGGATTAATGGATGAATAGATATTAAACAGTTTAGATAAGTAGATGCTTTTGGTTGACAGGGGATGTTTGGGTCTATGTGGGTTAAGAATATGAGACATTGCTATATATTCAGCTACCAATGATATTTCACATGAGCTTTAGAGCAGTAAAATGAGTCAAAATACACAGTCGTATTCTGTTGCTATTATAGTAAAACACTGACGTTATAGGTAAAACAAATACTTTGACTTTTATTACTTTAAATACATCGTCCTGAACTAAAGTTTTCAATGCAGAACTTGTATTTTATTCAGTGTAGTGTGGTATTGAGCTCCACCACTGCAGATAATCCTAATATCTGTGTAAAATGCTCTCACCTAGTTTTAAACCCTTTATCTTCATGATGACATGTCTCCAAATAACCCCCCTCTCACACCTCCAACTGCCCCTCTGCTTAGAAAAACTTCGTACACTTCCTCTTTCCTTTGTATTACACCAATCACCCAAGCCCACCTCTGACCCTCTGTGACCGGGCGGCGGTGATTGATTTGCGCCACCGGGAATATTTATACAGCCTGTTCAGTCAGTACACTCCCCTGTCAGTCTTGTTTGTCGAGCAGCTGTCCATCCAACAAACAGGAAGCCACTTATTAGCATTTGCAGAGAGCATGCAGTGACTCCACAGATCTGCTTGCAGACGGAACATACTGTTGCATGAATTTGTGTTTTATATTCGACTGAATGGCCTTTGTGTTTACCTTAACATACACTGGGCTTCATCCGTGCTATCAGGAGGCAGGGGCGCTTACAGTGGAAGAGATTACTAGCAGATGGGCCTTTGTTTGGGACCAGAAGTCACCAACCGGGCTCTTATCAGATCAAGAGGTGGAAAGAAAACAGAAGCTCCACAGTTAGAGCTGAAGGGACAGTAAAGTCCACCCTGCTGCTCTCAACAGGTACAAATAACACGGCTGCGTTTAACAGTTCAAAGTTAATATGACTTCAGGATAGCATGCGTTTCCTCACACCGTTGACTTTTGGAATACGATATATTGCAGTATATTTGAAAAAACATCAGCGTAATAAACATTCTGCTGAGAGCACAGGATTACTTCCCTCTCAGATACTGATAAGAGTGAATGTTCTTGCTTTAATATATAGGATTTGGATATTTTTAGGTATATTTATTCTGGCAGATCATGTCCTGATGCACCAAGACCAGTGTTGGGAGTGACATATTACAAAAGTAATGCATTACAGTTACAGATTACTTTTTGCTGTACTGCAGTAGTGCAAGGCATTGCTAATCAATCTTCAGTAATATTTTATTCGGTTTATTTGGATTCACCTACTGGTGTCCTTGGCGCCACACCGCCAGTTTGAACATGTAAAATGTTGAAAATAATACGTGTTCTCGCTGGGATTCGAACATCATAGACCGTAGCGTTACTTACCGAGCTATCCATGCACAAGTACTTAGGGGCACACATTTATGTGCCCCAATGCTCTCTTATCTCTTGTTTTTTTTTTTTTTTTTTGGGGGGGGCATTCATGATGAGATTCTATATGTAACTCAGAAGTAATACAGGAGTCATGTAACACATTACAATTCTGAGACAGTGATATTGTAAGGTAAGGAATTACTTTTAAATAACAGTAACAAGTAATCTGTAATGCATTACTGTTTGGAAGTAACTTGCAGAACACAGATCAAGACACAGCGGTGCACCTAATTTTCTTTCCCTTTGGTGTTACCACCCACTTTTACACACTATGTTTTGGGTGAAATTGTGCCAGAATGCCTTTTGAGTCACATTACAGCTCCCTGGGCATGCTACCACATTGGAAGTTTGACAACAACTTAAGGACTGTAAAATTAATTCAGCTGCCTTCTTTCAAAGGAAAAAAAAAAGTTTGCCAGAGTCTGCTGTAATGTACCAAATTTATGGCTTGCAGCATGTCAACCACAAGCTGCAATCAGAGTGTCTTGTCTTTATCCTCTGATGTTTTGATTTTACTTCTTCTCCTTCTCATGTCCATGGCTCCTCCCTTTGAAAATCAGCTTCTTACCCTGTAGTGTGGCTTCCCAACAGGAGATGGTGCCAAACTTGACATAGGTCAGATATTTTGAACATTTTTTTCACAGCGCCAGACAAAGTGATGTTCTCACAACTACCATATAAATGAAAACTTATGCTGTGCAACCCGATTGCCTAACCTGGTTGTTGGATGAAAGTAGAAACCCTTTGTGTGAAGCACTTGTAAGCCAACTAAACCAATTACTGTTGCATAAAAACAGGCTGAACTGTTGTGAGAAACTTTACAAGGGTGTCCTAAATTTATCTGTGCCCATTTTTTTTTTAGGGTTTGTTCAAGTGCAGCTCTTTGTCATGTTCTTTATAATACAAAACATGAACTTATCAACCTTCTGAGATATTTCATCAACCTCTATGGTCTGGGGATCTTCTGTCCTGACACATACTTCGTCTAATAACACAAAGCAAAGCAGTTATTGTGCAACATGTGACCATTTCACGGTCACTTTTCATAATTGCAGGTCATGCTTGTCTTCACAGAGTCAGTGCTGCTTTTATAACTTTTAATTTCGGACCCACTGATTGTGACTGTCCAAAGAACTGCATTAACTCAACCAAAACCACGTCCTCTACTGTACACTATAATTTCATGCACATGACTTTGGTGCATCTGGGCCGTGTCCTCTTTCCAGCAAATGTTTGGTGCATGTTGATAAAAGTGCATTAATTCAGAATGTCCCTCTGTAGCCAACTGGGCTGCAGCAGGAGTCATATAAAGTAAATACCCGACATCAGGCCAGCCTGAACATCTGCCAGTGTTTTCCTAGCCAGTCTGGATGTTGCTAATTGTAATCACAGTTGAATTCCTGCAGACTGTAATTAGTGGGCCACTCGGTAAATATTCAGGCATTAGCTAAGTAAAACTTTGATTCTCTCTCCTGCCCTTGCATTCAGTGCCTGTGTTTGTGTGCGTTTATGTGTGCATGTCGTCACTTTCCAGTCATGTATGCCTGCATGGTTGTGTCCCAGATTTTAATCAGTGTTGTTCAGTAAATGATTTATGCTTTTGTTTTCACCTGCCTGCTCAGCCAGGATGGTGGGATTTCCCTCCTTGTGCACTATTGAAGAAGTGACAGACAACATATAAATCACATACAGGAAACTTTTATGTATTCCATTGTGATTGGAACTCATTGTCATGATTTACTTTACACCTAGCTGTTAATTTTAGGGATCATTTATCGGTCAGGTGCACTTTTGGAATCCTTTAAAAAGCCCAATATGTAAGGTATGCATGTGCTCATATTAAGTTTGTGACAGAGTCTGTTTTGTGGTTATTTTATTAACTTTAGCTATTTCCACTTTCAAGCTAAGAACAGTCATGGTATTCTGTGATATTCTGTAACTGATTTCTGTAGGGGGCTCACTTCCATTTTCTTCTGCACACACAAGTATAAGTACATTTTACACATTGAGCGTTTTTCAAAGTACTTTGTGCCAAACTGTCAATGTTCAACTTAAACAGATTTAAAATAGTGAAAAGCAAAACCAAATCCTCACTTTTTGGCTGAATCCACTAAATGTTTGGCTTAAAGTAAATACATGTATCTGACAGGAATCTGTTAAAGTCTCTACAAATACCTCTTCGTTCTGACTTTAATGAGCTTCAAAACATTTCAGTCTTTGTTATTTGTCCTTGCAGGAGTTTCACTTTGTGAATGTGTTTTTGTTTTACCTTTTCTTTGGCACCTGAGCCGTGCCTCCTCTCAACAGGAAGCAACTCTTAGCTAAAAGAGCGCCTATAAGCCAGCCAGTCAAAACAGGCCATATTTTATTTTGTGTTGGACTGACATTATCATCTCCCAAGCTTTGCTCTCCTCTCGTGATGAGCCAAGCATGATGGAATCTCTATTGGTGCTGTCTTAAAGGATTAGAGCTTATTCAGTGTTTTTTCCTGACTGCACAGTTCTGAATAGGGCCCCGCTGCCACAGTACAGGGTGTCCTGCTGAAACTGAGCTGAGCTGTCAATATCATCAACACTCCAGCTAATTGTCCCTCTCAACTTAACTGCCGCATTCATATCTTTGCACTAAATGGAACTTTTTGAGCATTTGAATCCAGACCACACTGTTTTAAGCTCCCAGTGTAAGCCACAAGGCACAGTTTTAATCTTCTTTTTTTTTCTCTCACTGTTTTGAGAGCAGTCAAAGCATGTCCTACTCTGGTTGTGTTTCTTCGATGCAGTAATGAGAAGGCAGAGTGAGAGCTCTGGCTTGTGGCTTAGTGAAGCTACAGTGGCAAAAGAAAACAAAAAGTGTGTGTATATATATGTATGTATGTGTGTGCGTGTCTTTCCAAGCAAGTAATGGGATACCACCTAGGGATAGATGAGCTCTGGGAAGCTGTGTGCATGTGTGTGTCTGTTTGTGAGCACGGGGGGAGCTGGATCCCCAGGCAAGTATCAAACTTCAAGGGCTGTATTAGTATCAGCTTACACTTGTGTGCATCCAAGAATACCACTGCAAAAGCCTCCAATCCGACCAGACGCGTAGAAAACCTGCACGGCCAGACTTTAGACAGGTTATCTATCCATAGAAAACATCTAACTCAGTCTGGGGACACGTGCAACTTGATTAATGAACTTGAAACTTTTGGAATAAATGATGTGTTCCGATGAAAGTCTTTTTGTGTTATCGTAGCTTTTGATCGAGGTCCAAGTATTCTCCACACATCCTCTCTGTGTTAAGATGTCCATAATAAGAGTAAGACCTACCATTTATAAGTAAATAGATGGATTGCACTTCCGTCAGCTCCTCCTCTGTTTTGGTGAGCAAGAAAGAGAGAGGGAGAAAAAAAGATGAGGATGATGGAGGGAGGTGTGTGTCGGGGGGGGAGTTAGGGAGGGATAGGGAGGAAATGAGGGCTCTTTGTGCTCTGCTACCTGGCAGACATCTCCAGCATGTGTCGTCTTGCCTCTTGGCAAGCTGAGACCACCGGCGCCCTTGGAATGCTCTCAGTTCAGGAAATCTCGTTTATTCTCATAAATGCTGCTCCTAACCCCTCTGCTGCAGAGCTGCTCTCTGGGTGTCTGTCTCTACTAAATTTATTCCGTTCTTGTCCTGTTTATCCCTAATAGTGCATGTTATGATTTTTGAAGTGCATTTGTAGTTTATGCTGTTTACTATACTACTAGGTATAGCAGAAATAGCTTTGACAGTCATTTTATCATTCATATTGAGGTGACTGTAGGTTTAAAGTGGCGATAACGTTACAAATCACCAAACAGCATTTTAATGGAAATATTACAAGGCTGTTTTTTTAATGCAGTGACTGAACTAAGAACTGACACCCAAGTGACAGCTGTTACTTGATTTTTTGCTTATTTTCATTTCATGCAGCTGTTTTTATGAGCTCATGACTATTTGATGATTTAGAGATACTTGGTTCTCACTGGACAGCGATTCTACAAACATCTGAAGAGCTTATAGAATATGACACATGCTCCTAAACTTCACAAAGTTCATAGTATCAAAGTAAAAAGTATAATCATATCAGAAACGAGCTGATAATTGATTTTCCTTATTGAAGCGGAAGAAGAGTGTTCCCTGGAGAAGTTTGTCAAAGAAAATTTCACTAAAGCCACATGAACAGCAAAGGATAGGATCAGTTTTAAAGACATAACAAGATGTTATAACAGTGTAAAGTAACAAAATCAAGAAATACAACTAGACAAAAAGGGTGTTGAAGATGTAACAATACAAAACAACTGCGAAAGAACTAAAAAGACGCAAATGTACATTTATCTCGACATGCTTTAAATGATGGAAGAAGCAGTAAAAATGCAGACATCGTGGCATTTTATGGTGTAGTTTTGTAAATCTGGGCCCTGAGGAGACATGAGGTGGAGAACCCAAGTCATAATTCAGAGAATAATGGTATTACAGTCAAAGGGGGAAAAGGTTTTTTTTGGTTCCAGTTCAAATTATGCCATCATTGAGGCATGTGTTCATCAGTCAAAACCATTCATTCTTCCATTTTTCCGTCCGACCGACCTACCCACTTACTGACAAACTTACTTATCTACCCACCAACATACTTAACTATCGACTGCCAGATTAACAGGTTTATCAACAGATATCATATGTACAAATGACGCCACAATTCAAACAGCTTCAAAAAATCATGTGTTTTTCACCATTGACCACCATTCACATTATGTCACCAAAAAGGGGAAGACTTTAACTTTGTATTAGTTTTCCTGCGCCCTGAGCCCTTAGCTAACCACTGCTGTAGCTGAACTACTCAACAGCATGTATAATGCAAATGAGCTCAGCCATAAACAGCAGTAAAATGCAACATCCATGAAACCAAAATACTAATATATACAACGGCAAAACCTTAGTCGCTTTTCCATTGACCCTCAAATTGCGCAAATATAACTTGCACATAACAATTTACCTAATGGAAAAACGACCATTTCACAAAAACTTTCGTTTTTTGATTAAAAGTTTTTGCACTGGCAAGAGGTGGTTTGTCGGGCATAGCGCAATTGGTATATCACACAAAACTGCAACGGAAAGACCTTTTTCCACACCTAGAGTCATGTGATTTAAAAAAAAGAAAAAGAGGGATGTTAATGGACTTACAACAAGCAAAGAAGAAGAGTTTTAAAAGAAACATGGCGTGGCATGTTTTAATTTAGTACATGATAGAGGGGTAATATGTGATAATGAATATATCTGTAAATCAACACGATATTTATGTTCGTCGCCATGTTTATGGTATGACCTCATGTCATCATGATAACAAATAAACAAATCATCGCAGTTGTGATTTCATGGAAAAACCATTACGCACTTCTGTTTTTTCAACATTCAGTAAATACCTGTAAAGTTTAGCACATATGTCCAATGGAAAAACGACTACTAACAGGTACCATTTTATCGCACAATGACATCTTGTTCTGTTTACCCTTGATGTATAATTTACTGATAAAAATACTTTTACTGGCAAAGTTTTGAAACCTTTACTTGTTGTGGAGTGTTATTACATTCTGCAATTAGTAGGATCTGAAAACTTCCTCTTAGTAGCTGCAAAAATCTAATATCCAGCCTTTCACACTGTTATATTGTACTTTAATGTAAGCTTCACTGTATTCAGTGCGCTGTTGCTGGGACACTATTACCATGGTCTTCTATGCTCTGAGTCGACAGGACAGACACAGAAGTTTATGAATAACTGCGTCCAAATTTTGAGAACCACTAAATGCTTCATTGCCGTGATAAAAACACAGTATGTTGACATCATGATTCAATCTCGGAAGCATGTTTACCGCATATTTTAAATTTAGCATTGGTTAAACGCGAGGGAAGGAGTCATCAGTCGCCACCGCCAGCATCCAGGCAGACCCACATACAGAATGGAAGCTGGTAGGGGCAGCTAGGAGGTGGGGTGGGGGGGCAACAAATAATACCCCCTTTGTATGTTCCAAATATCCCCTGCTGAAGCCCCCTGAGCCTGGCTCTCTGCTCGGGGATCCCAACACCACATTAAGAGCTGCTTACAAGTGGATAAGGTGTAAGTTTTGGGGGGGATTTGAAACAGGAGTGGGAGAAGGAGGAGGGAGGTTCAGTTATGTCGCAAAGGGAACTGAAGTGTGCGATATAGAAAAGGTTTGTTGGGGTTTTTTTTTTGTTCATTTCAGCAAAAGCCAGTGCCATGTTTGGAGAATGGCTAGACAAATGGGCTATTATTTGCTGCAGTCATTTCAGAGGCGCGCTGGACAGTCCAGGGGAGTAACGGTATCCCAACGTATATCCTCTACCGGCTTCAGTCGTCTTCATCAAGATTTAAGTTACTCGTAGCTGAAATGAAATCAATCCCACCAGGCCTTCTGTGACAAACACCATTTGGCTGTCAGTGTAGGAGTTGGGTTTCTATGGGCTGAAGCTACATGTACAGTATATACATCAGCGTTAGTTAAACATCGGGTTAAATAGCCTTAAGTTTTTGCGTAGAGAGAGCGGAAAATAACTTACAGATTACAGCTTAAGAGTATTTACTTTATGGATTATTACCTTTCTCTTCTGATTAAGCTTTTGTTTTTGATGCTAAAATTATGAAAGAAAATGTAAGTCGATGTTTCTTGGAGCCTGAGGTGACATCTTTGAATAAAACTTCATATAATTGGAAAGAAAAACTGGAAATCTCCTTATCTGAGAAACAGAAACAGCAGACGACAGCATTTGTTTTAAAGCGTTATCAAAATACTTGGTTTTATTAATCTGCTGTCACCTGCATTGTTTTATTTCCCCGTTAAAGAATAAGAAGAATGAAACTATTATAAAACTCTGTTTAAAATTGGTAACTCAGGCTGCCTTTAAGAGCTGTTTTTTTCTCACCTCTTATCTTTTAATTCAAACTGAACGTTTAAAGTTCCTTTGACTTTGCACAATTATACCCCACAATCCAAGTATCTAAGCGCTGCTGGAATTTTTCTAAACTTTCTAAATCATAAATCACACCATCACAGATGTTTGACTCAGATATGTGATTCCACTTGAAAGCAATGTGCCACTTTACTGTATGACACAGCACCGTGATGTATGTCATTTATACAAGAGAGGAAAGTCTTCAACTTGCTAACACTTGTTGGCTAATGTCATGAGTCCATCCACTTTACAAAATGCAATATTAAAGAAGAGTTTAAGAAAAAATAGCATAATTTGGTCCATGAATTTGGAATGATTCTGTGATCATGTTGAGATATTATAATGACTGTGTTTCCTTGCAAATATTTGAGTTTTTTGCCCTTATTCTGAAGAAGATAATATTCTTAGGAAGCTGTTTATATGGCTGACAAAAAAATAAATATTCTGCTAATAGTCCTGATTCTAAGCAGCTATTCATATGCACATGGAATTATGCATTTTAAAACATGTCCCTGTGCTCTACATAAACTGTAAATGCTCTGCTTGGGTCTGAATTCTTCA
>JAPQRP010000002.1:12963386-12974416 GCA_037367295.1 Apogon hyalosoma
AGGGAGGGAGGCAGGGAGGAGGGAGGGGAGGGGGGGAGTCTTTCCCCTGGCTGCGGGGCTGCTTTTTTCTTAAGGTGGTCTGGGACTACACGAGTGACTCCGACCACCTCCTCCCTCCATCCTCAAGTCCACACATTCAACTATGTGAGGGGGGGGGCAAGATGCGCGCACATCACTGCCTTTTATTTCCACTGATGCCCTGCGCAACGGTCACAAGTCACAGCTTTTACGCACAGAAGTTTACGCAGACATCCCAGTTCTAAAGTCAAAAAGTGTGGATGCCAAGAATTCAGATTTAAAAAAAAAAAAAAAAAGAAAGAAAGAAAAAAATGAGTAGAGGATCTTAAATTTATCCACTATAATAACGAATCTTGGAGGTGTTTTCATCCTAGTCTGAAAACT
Source organism: Apogon hyalosoma (assembly GCA_037367295.1). Taxonomy (NCBI): domain Eukaryota; kingdom Metazoa; phylum Chordata; class Actinopteri; order Kurtiformes; family Apogonidae; genus Apogon; species Apogon hyalosoma. Next base: position 12,963,789 of record JAPQRP010000002.1, read on the forward strand.
ATTCCAGATAAGGCTCAGTATTTCATAACATACATAGAAATGAGCAAAATGAGCTCAGAAGAAAACTTTAACTTGAGTTTCTAAACCCATTTTACCGGCAGTACTGTGTCTGTAGTGATTAAAGGTCATAATGAATACGTTTCACCTGTTTACTTTTATTTATTTTTACTTATATATTGCAAAAAAAGCCTTATTTAATTCAGTATTAGTTGCCTGTAACATGTCATGTGTTAATTCGTGGTCTGTTTTAGTGCATAATCCAGAAACAGAACAAAAATAATTTTATTTTGATGCAAGTAACAGGTTAGTAAATAATTTTTTTTAAAAAAGGCTCATAAGAATGTCCTTAGTTACTTGAATGTAAGTTGTCTGTAACTTTGATAAATTACTGTATAATCCAGAAACGGAACAAAAAGACTCACTTTGATCATTATTCTTCTAACTGGTTTATTAAATGAGATTTTTGTTTAAACTCTGACAAATGCGCAAAAACAATCAGGTTTTTGTTGCGTCACTATTAGTCACATTAACCTTATTCACATCATTATTCATAACCCACGAGAACGGAAACAAGTCGGGTTTTTTTTTTTTTTCTCTCTCTCCTCAGCCCCTTGTCGAGCTCAGTGCGCATGAAAAAAAGTCGCTCCACCTTAACTAGTGCACACATCTCTATCGCCCGGCCTTCCACATCTGCCCAATGAATCAGGAGCGGATGCGATGTATCCTTTTTCAGTGGAGTGAATGGCCAATGGGAGTTGGCTTGTCGAGCAAACACTGAGCTCTGCGTTCCCATTCATTCAGTGCTGGACTGGCTCTCAGAGCAGGACAGAGCGCACCGCCGTCTGCGACCCCACGACGCTTTTTTTTTTTTTTTTTTGCACAAGAGCGCAGAGTCCCACGCAACAATAGTAACAGCCAGAACCCACACTGAACTCTACGCAGACACCCAGACGGGGGAGAAACTCTTGGATATAAACTCGCTTCTTCTTCTTCGTCTCCGCGTCAAGATATTTTACGCATTTTGCTTTGACTCGACATCAGTTCCTCCGGGACTTCTACTTATATCTGGGCTGTCTGAACGTTCAAATCGGCCTCCAAGTGCGCAGCAGTTCTCCGGGGTGCCTTCCATCCCTCTTTTCCTTCTCCATCAAAACTCCCAAGGTGGATTTACTTCGTTTTTATCTCGGGACAAATGCATGCGTAACGCGCGCTAAACTTTTCCTAAAACTGACCAAGAAAAGGGAATTACGCAAAGGGATACACACTCGCACTTGGATTAACAGACTGTGAATGTTATGCATTAGAACTTCCAGTCTCTGGACATTGCCCCTTCCTCTTGAATGGAGTTTTCGTAGGCTGTTTGGTTGATGGATTCGACATTATGGACGGTTGCATATAGGTACGTATCCTCTTGACTGTTTTACACTTGTTTTATGCGCGTTACTCGGCTTTTACGCTGCGTACAACCCGATAGTGCGTCCGTATCGCCGTACTATGCGCCGCTGTGTTCCTAGAAATGTTTTGTTTTACTGGTGCACGAAGCTCAGGTCTATCCCGTGTGGTTTTATTTGCGTTTGTCACGAGAAAAAAAAACACGCACGCAGCGGGTTCCGATCATCGACATTAACAGATGAAATTGATGGATTATCACGCCTGTGTCCTTCCGTGGCTCTTCTGGAACAAACACCCCTCCCCCACGGCGGTTGTTTTCATTCATAAGTTTCCCCCTGTCTGTTTGGATGCGTCCTCTAATGTCTGTTGATCTCCGGCTCTGTGGGTTTTAGTGGATCGTGGATTTATTATTGCGGACGTCTTCCCCTTTGATCGCGCTATCTGCGGATAATCCTGTTTATGGTGCGTCCTTTGTCGCGCAGATCTTTAGAACATGAGCAGTTTTTGCAGCTTTTTGTAAAACGCACAAAACACCAAACTCTAAACATGTGTGCAGCCTTTCTTCCTGTGAGCGTGTTTTTGCGCAGTAACTACGTTTTGTTTGTGCAAACCGTGGAGCTTTTTGGCCTCGTGGAAGTCGGAGTTGCTTCCTAACATCCCCACAGGCTCCTTCTTAAACCCCCGGTGGTGTTTATATCACACTTTACACTTTATTTCATCTTAAAGCATGACCTGAAGTTTTCATCTGACAACGTTTCTGCGCTGGTTTGGTTTTTCTACGCAACTCAAGTCTGAATTTTGTCGGAACTTGCTCTGACCTTAGTTTCTCTGCTCTACTTTTGTCCTCATTTCCCTGAAATCCTTTTGGTGTAGTAATAGAATACTAAGTGAGGCAGCTCATTTAGTTCCTTTGGATCGTGTCCTCATTTCGTCGCCGCGGTGCATTTAAATGTTAACTAGTCATACAAATGTAAATGAGGAGGGGAAGTATTTGTAGGGCCTTCTTAAGTTTAGATGTGTGCGGATTGGAGAGGAAGGTACAAAAAGTCTTGTTAATAGTCAACGTTTTTTCCGGGATTGCCTCATTTAAAGGGATCAGAAGTGACATATTGTCACGTTGACAAGATGAAAACAGTGAGTCTGTTAAACTGGGAACACAACCCAAAATATAAATTCCAACTGTTGCTCATTTCTTTTTTCTGGGTTTGTACTGTTCTATATGTGATCTATATTCTGGTTCACCTTTGACAGTCTCTACACATGGTGTGTTTCGTGAATGCGGGGCCCCTCTTCTATCTGCACCCTGTCTGTTTGCCAGTTATGCCATGTTTTGGCTGTCTCTGATCATGTCCCCTCCCTCTCTGCCTCTTTGTCTCTCCCTGGCCTCTCTCCCCCCTCTTGCAGGTTTTCCGATGCATGCCAAGTCCACGGTGAATGTCGGAAGTGGTGATACCCCCAGATGGAGCTCCAAAGTCAACATGGCCCCGGCGGTTCATTAGTGGTGATCCAGCAGCCTTCCCTAGAGAGCCGGCAGAGGTCGGATTACGAGCGGGAGCTCCAGCATGCCGCCATTCTCTCCCTGGACCAAATCAAGGCCATCCGCTCCAGCAACGAGTACACTGAGGGGCCCTCGGTGGTACGAAGGCCCCCTGCGCCCCGCATGGCCCCCAGACCCCAGGACAAGCAGGAGAGGACTCACGAGGTCATCCTCGTCAATGTGAACAACAATTATGAGCATCGGCCCTCGAGTCACCACCATCACATTGGCGGCGGTGTAGTGGTTGTACCTGGGGGACAGCAGTATGGTGGGTCCCGGGCCCCGGGTCTCAGCCGCTCCACTAGCACAGGAAGTGCTGCCAGTTCAGGGAGCAACAGCAGTGCCTCTTCTGAGCAGGGACTCTTGGCATGCTCACCTCCCACCAGGCCCGGCATGAGCTTACAGCACCACCACAGAGCAGAGCGGCCTGTTCGGACTCAGCCCAAGCCTAAGGCCCTTTTACAGCCCCAGCAGGGACCTCACTTCCACCAGCCTCCACAAGAGGCACCACTCAAGCCTCAGGGCAAAGGGAAATCAGACTTTTCGGGCTCTGGTAAGGGGATGGTGGCTGCAGCCGGGCACCAGTTTATCTGTGAGCGTTGTGGGAAGTGCAAGTGCAGTGAGTGCACGGCTCCCAGGAGCCTGCCCTCGTGTCTGGCGTGCAACGGTCAGTGCCTCTGCTCGGCTGAGAGCGCACTGGAGCACGGCACGTGCATGTGCCTGGTCAAGGGCATTTTCTACCACTGCTCGAATGACGATGAGGGGGACTCGTGTGCTGACCACCCCTGCTCACTGTCACACTCCCACTGCTGCTCTCGGTTCCTGTGCATGGGATTAATGTCGGTACTCTTTCCATGTCTGCTATGCTACCCTCCTGTCAAGGGCTGTCTGAAGGCATGCCAGGGCTGCTACGACCGGGTTAACAGGCCCGGCTGTCGCTGCAAGAACTCCAACACTGTCTATTGCAAACTGGAGAGCTGGGCCCCACAGAGCCAGGAGAAGCCCTCCTGATCGGCCCTGTGTGTTTGTGAATGCGTGTGCGTGGGAGACTCTTGGATATGATGACAATAATAATGATGATAGTCACAAATTAATGTTTATCAAACATTTTAAGCACCTCCCACCGGCCTCCCCTCCTCACTGTGGAACCCTAAGGAGCTAAGCAAAGGAGTAACGAAAACCACTCAATTATTTTTTTTTTTTTTTCTGGATCAGGACCATGTTTTACAGACCAGTGTTTGCCTTAACTGTTTCTATGTCTATCCTCAGCTCCTCATTAACACTATTTTTTTATATATCAAAAGTTTTTCTTCCGTTTTTAGTTAGGTGCTTTCCACTGGGTCTCTGAGCCCGGTGGGAGCTGCCTCTCACCAAATCTGTGAAGGACGATCTATTATAGGGCAATTATGTAGCTGTTACCTGGTATTCATAGCAAGCAGGTATGTTTGAATTATTGGTTGCTGCCACATTAAAACTGTGGTTCCATGTTTCATTAATGAAAGCACATCCATCTCATAGTATTTTGCCTCCACTTGGATATGTTTCTCTTCTTCCACCCATCTGAACTTTTCATACACATTCTGTGGCATTCTCCCATGTTTTGTTTTGTTTTGTTTTTTTTTCTTTTTTTGTGTAAATTGTATGCTCAAAATCCATAAGAGGAATTCTGGCTATTTTTTAAAAGAAAAAATGTCTGTTAAAACATTTTTTTGTTGTAAAAAATATTTATTATGTGAAGCTCTATTATTTTATGATATTTATTGCAAGAGACAGTCTTAAATTTACTCATGTCTGAATATAACAATATCAAATACTTACTGAAAAATTAAAGGGTGGCACAAAAGAAAACTATGTTAACTTTAATGCAGAAAATATATTAATTAATGAAAAAATAGTGCTGTCTGGTGTCTTGATTGTGCTGTTGAGCAGCAGTAACCGGCTTGAGGAGTGAAAGATCTGAGTGATGGCTGATTTTCAGGGAATGCAGGTCTGTTTTCTCGAGTCCTGAGTTTATTGGACAAGAGCAAATCACTGTTTTCTGTGTGAGTGTGTATGGGTGTGGAATTCCCGGTTGAAAATTTCAGCAGTGAGTAGAAACAGCTTGTAGCTCCGAATGTGACTGTTTACATTCTTGGAGGGCTTCTTTGCTGCGATTCTCCTCGGTAACCTTGAAAGCTAAACAATACAGGTCATTGACACGATTAGCCCCGAAGCTGCTAGCATCAACAGAGACTCCACATTTCCATGAGTTATGCTCACAGGAAGTAAGTCTACTTCTAAACCCCCCACTCCAGCGAACTGCCAACGAGTCACCACAAAACTATGCGCTGTAGTTTATTCCCTGGGCTTTAACGTGGCTAGATCGGGATGTTCCCAAACTCCCAAATGGTCTCCATATTGTGGAGCCCAACAGTGTGTGCCTTGAGAAATGAGAGCGGCCATTACGAGTAGCCGGGGCCACCTGTTCAAAGATAATAAACCGGGGCTATCAATGCTGGGCTTTTATGGTGTGGTTCCTGCACTAAAGGCAACGACAGGGGCAAATGCAGCCCCCACCCTGACCCACACACCCTCCATTTGGCCGCCTCTTTTTGTCAGTGAATTTATCACTTGGGAAGTCCGCTGACCCCCACCGCCACTGACACACACACACCCCACCACCTCCACCTCCGGGCCCCCATGGGATGAGATCATCACTTTGAAAGTTGGTTGGTCAGCCAGAAATGCCAACAGTTGGGGAAATGCAAACTGTGACCAGGAAATTCGCTAGGACAAAGGAAAAAACATACTGTGGCTTAGGGTTGAAAAGCTGCAGCGTTAGCAAGAAAACAAAACAACCGTGTCTATAATCAGCTACATGTGACGGTGGTGCCCTCAGGTGCTATGTGCAACAGGCTCGGGATCTTTGAATTAGAAGTTATAAGAGCCACAGGTTCTTAAAAAAACAGCTGCAGTAATTTGGGGTTGTAAAAAGTTTGGTTTACATACGTCACATATAAGAAGCTAATGGTAAACATGAGCACAAAGGGGGTTTCTAGTTGCTTTTGTCATTAGCTAACCAGGCCTTCACTTAGACCGACTTGCATGCAGACTTATTCCAGTTTGTCAGCAGTTTGCATTAAATGAACCATCTCTCCAAATGGGCCGTCTGCACTTAATGTGCTTTTCTTTCCCTTTTTGGTGGAATGTACCTTTTGTTGCCCTCAATAGTTGAGAGTGGATTAGCGATTTGTCAATTTCCTGTTACCTTTCAGAGCTGCAATTCGAGCCCCATTTGCTCCTAGCTCCTGGATGATAGCAAACAATAGGAGGCCTCTTTTTTTTCAGGTTTCACTATAGTTCCCCTGTACGGATGAGGGGGGGTGGAGGAGATCTAAACCTTATTCAGAAGGCGGTGAACAGGAAGACAGTGTTTACTTGATATTTTCCAGCCTAAGCCAAATAAGGAAACAGATCCTACTCCCACCATTTCCAGAACTTGGCTCAGTTCAGTCCTTAACATGTCTCTTAAAATCTCTGATCTAATCTCCGGAGGTGTCTAAAATAACATTTCTGAAGTCTGAATGGTGTCTTTCATTTTTCAGTCCCCCTGCCACGTGAACTTCTCGGTAACTGCGTCACGTTTTACTCATCACGGGGCTACCATTACGCTGTTTAAAAAAAAAAAAAAAAAAAAAGTGAAATCTGAGTCAGTATTAAGTAATTCAGTGGTATAAATGGTCACAACCTCCCCCTCCTCCTCCTCTTTGCACTTGTTTCAGAGTAAATTTAGCAGCTCCACACACCCACGTAATGCTATTTGGAGTTGTCAGGCTTGGCGGGTCCCTTGCTGCAGCTTTGGGGTTTTTTTCCCTTTTTTTTTTTTTGTGCAAACATGCATGACTACCAAGTGAGTCATGGTGGAACCTCCAACCCACACATCCTACCGGGGCAGTCCTTTTCTTAGCCAGGGCACCGCTACCGGCCCGGCCTCGATGGAGCAGGATACTCTATAAACAGTCATCCTCCTCCAGAACATTCATCACCAAAAGGTCTGCTTCAGCTTTTCTCCGCCTCCTCATCTGGTTTTCATTATTTCCGCTCATGGCATATAAATAGAAATTAGCAATCAGGGGAAATGTGGGGGTGGTGGATTTTGGAGCGAAAGACGGCTTTTTTGGACTTCGGCGTGATGACCAAAGTTTATGGAAGTTATCTCCTCAGACATTTGGTTTTGTCGAAGGTTCTGGAGCAACATGTGAGAGTTGCATGTTCGGAAACTCCTCCAACAACCACACTCAGCCTCCACAGGATTAAAATGACATTAAAAAAATATTAGATAGCCATAAAACATTCCACTACAGGTCTTGATAAAGTCAGTGCTATAATTCAATATGTCCAAAATGCTAGAAAAATACTCTGCACTGCTGTTGTTGGATGGAGCTCTTATACAAGTACCGAGCATGTCAAATCTAAACATCTTAGTAAATAAGAAAAGCAGCCTTGAGTTTGCCTCGACCACCGTATGCCTGAAGAGTTTATATCGCAGGTTTTGAAGGGGTCTTGTTTGGAGAATTTCCTCAGCCCACAGACGAACATGTGATCCTTCAATTCCACTTGAAACATGAAAATCTTCCCAACTTGGAGATACATTTTCACCCCAAAAGATGATATTATTAAGACCTTTTTTTGGCTCAACAACAGGAAAGGCTCTCCTATCCAGCTGTCATCAGTTGAAGGAAATAACCCTGGCTGACTTTTGTAGTATTAAAAAAAAAAAAGTAGTGGAATGTAACTAAATACTTCTCAAGTATCGTAGTACTGTCGTGCTCAGACTGGAAAAATCTAAATCTTCCCAAGTGTATTTTTCTCATTTCAAGTCAAAATATCTCATCACACTTCAAATAAGACAGAATCACATAAAGAGGAACTTTTCAGTGAGATATAAGAACTTATTTTTAAACAATAGATCTGGAAAATCTTGTTTCAAGAAATCTTACCAGGATAAATGTCACTTGTTCCATTGACAGATTTCTTTTTCGCTTGAATTAAACAAAAAAAAAAATCTTGAATTAAGCAAAAAAAAAAAAAAAATCTGCCAATGAAACAAGTGAAATTTTTCTTGGTAACATTTCTTGAAATAAGATTTGCAAGATCTATTGTTTAAAAATCAGTTCTTATTTCTCACTGAAAAGTTCCTCTTTAGGTGATTCTGTCTTATTTTAAGTGTGATGACATATTTTGACCAGAAATGAGAAAAATACACTTGGTAAGATTTAGATTTTTGCAATGCATAAACAAACCAAACAATAAAGCTGTTATGATACGCTGCTAATCTATAAAGTAGTTCAAATGAATTTCAACATCAAATATCTGCAGCAGTAAACTACAATATACACATTCATGCACCAGTCATATGGATCCAAGACCATTTTACTGCACAGAATGCACACCTTTTAGTGCAGTCATTTCAGTGTGGTGTTCTTTTCTTTTGCAATACTACAACTGAAAGATTTTATCTCAGTACTTATTCCACCAGTGTTTACAGAACAAGATTGTGTTCATTTCCAGGAAATCTCAGAGCGAGCTTTCTTTAAAGCCAAAATAATATCCTACCAATTCATCTCACAAGTAGTTTTTGACAAATAAAACAAACTGAATTTTATTTTCCACCCCCAAAAAATTACTTGTCGTGGCTTCAGATACTGACCTTTTGTGTTTGCGGCCTTCACGTCAAAACAACGTAAGTACAGAAAATGTAAAAAACAAAACAGTAACACATTTTCAAAACTTTATGGGGTATCAAACTCATTTGAGTTCAGGGGCTACATACAGCCCAATTTGATTTCAAGCAGGCTGGTGCAGTAAAATTATAGCCTATGAATAATGACAGTTTTTTTTTTTAGTTTATTTCAGTCAAATATGCATTTCAAAACTACAGAGGAAGAGACAAATAATACAATTTGACTGAAAAAGGCTCAGGCAGAAACAAAGCTGTTGAATCCCCTGCCTACTTTACAGCTTAGCGACACAATACATGGTGTCAAGTAGAAAGATTTTATTTATTTTTTCCAATTACAGCCATAACTCTCAAATATAGATGCATATAATGCTTTTTTGAACGTGAGAAAGGAAGTACATTGCTTAGGTTTTACATTTGCACTATTCCCAGTCGAAGAATCCAAATTAAATTCTGAAAATATTTACATTTATAAACTATCCTTTCACAAAAAATGCAAACGACCTGAAATTTCTTTAGACAAATACAACATTATTCCTCAAATTATCATTGACAGTTGTGCATGACATATCTCAGGGGGTCTACAAAGGCAAAAACAAAACATTATTTATAGGTTATTATGTCATTATCTAACTGATCTGACCCAGTTGAGATCAAATTGATCTGTATGTGGCCCCTGACCTAAAATCAGTTCATCCCACGGGCCAGATTTGAACCTTTGGCGGTTCAGTTTTGGTCCTTGGGCCATATGTTCGACACCCCCGCTTCACAGCTACTTTTAATAACATACATTGAAAACACTGTGACAGGTTGGAAACCTCATGAAAACTGTCACCCAACTCTCAAATATTAACCCATAAAGACTCGCTGCTGCTTTTATGTCAGTTCCCAAATGAATTTTCCACTATATTTAACCTTTCTTATGTGATTTATCACCATTTACTCTAATATTATCCTCTGTATTTTGCATTTATAAGTGAAAGATCAGGTGCTTTCCTATATTCAATTAAAACTCAGATTAAAGTTGAGGGTTGTTATATCAGAAACAGAGAAAACTGAAGAAAAGGCTGATTTTTTTCTGCAAAATATAGTTAACTGGACATAAAGTTAGTGTCTCCATCCACTGTCATTTATTAGACTCCATGGGTTTTACTGGTGAATCAATGTTGTAGAAGATGACGGTGTTTCCACGGTAACCACGAAGCCTCTGAACGTCCACATGGGTCATATCTGATGACCATGAGAAGATGACAAACTGCATTTTACACCAGTTATTTACATGCAGTAATATAATTAGTGGATCAACAGGTATTAAAGATTTTATATAAGTGAATGATTTTGGTCACCAGTGGATGTTTGCGTTGAAGAACGTAATAATGAATAAACAGATAAATAAATAGCAGCACATTACCTGTATGTGAATGATTTCACCTCAAAAATGAGAGAAAAGTTCATATTTCCCCCAGTAAGGGTGAATAAAGGCTGATGATTTTTCAATATTTGAGCCCGACTATGTGACAGATTTAACTAGCAAAGTAATTCACATAGCTAAAGTAACAAAGCAAAAAAAAAAAAAAAAAAGTAGTGGATTTTTACAGCCAAAACAGAAGAAAACCACTTTAATTTTCTTGTGGTCGCTTCCTGTTTGTCAGATAAGTGGCGTGTCAGAAGACGGTCATTTAGTGGCCGTAAAGAGCCTGTAGGGACGAGCCGGTGTTTTATCAGGTGTTGAGGGCTATTCAAGATGGAGGTGTTTCATTGGGACTCCAGCTTCTTAAGCATTTGCTCCTGGGTACACACACCCACATACCCACCCACAGGAACTCAGTGTAAATCTTTCACACCCCCTTCTTTAACCTGCTCTGTCTATGCAGCATTACCAGCTATCTGATACCACATTCTTCTCAAAACCCCCTTCCTGTCTCTTTCTTTTGTCTCACATTATGTGGACAAAGGCCGTTGGAGGGGCTGATGATGATT
>JAPQRP010000002.1:13018032-13031036 GCA_037367295.1 Apogon hyalosoma
ATGTGTATATATATGCGTGTATATATATGCGTGTATATATATATGTATATGTGTATATATATATGTGTATATATATATATGTGTATATATATATGTGTATATATATATATATATGTGTATATATATATATATATGTGTATATATATACGTATATATGTGTATGTATGTGTGTATATATATATATAAGATACTAACATTTATAGATACTAAATGTTCAAGACCAAAAAGCATGTTTGAGCAGATGTGAAACAGTTGAAAGTTTATTTCTGCAATCCCAAAAAGTTTCATTACGGACGTCTAGAGTTGCTTCTGATAATAAAAATGCTGAAAACTTCAAGTCTGTTTTTTAATTAATGGACAGATTGTTGATTGTTTATTGTTTTTATGGATCCCCATTAGCTTCCACCATAATGGTTGCTATTCTTCCTGGGGTCTGTGAAAATACAAATACAGTTACAAAATACATAAATCGATAAAAACAAGTTCACAGTTCATTATCACCAAGCTGAACATTTCATCTCAACACATACACCATAAAACATTTAAACTTTTATCTTTACAGTAACTTGGATTGCAAGAGTCAAAACAATCATTTGCATTCTTGTATTTCCTTGAGTAGTTCCTGTTTGAGTGTTTGTTTTTTTTTTTTTTTAAATGAATATAAGCTTGTAGTGTGTTTGATGTATAAAGGTAACTTATTCCATAGACTGGAGGGCCTGTAAATGATAGAATTTTTCAATCGATTCGTTTTGGTTTGGGAAGTTCAAGGTGACCCATATTGAAGATATTGAAAGTTAAGTTCCTCCTGAAAACAAAGGTATAAAAGAATTGGCAAAAAAGACAGTTTCTGACACTTTAATTGTGAAGAAAACGTGAAGACCTCGGCAGTCTCTTATAGTGGCAGTCTGAAAAGGATGAATGGAAAAAATATACCAACCTTAGTTACTCCTAAAGTTTGCAAATTAGACACTCACTAGTCCAAGTAAAGTCTCAAGTGTCTTGTAATGGACTATGCCATCAGTCTGTCATCTTATCCACCCAGATGAACACTTTTTTTTGGTGATTATTTTTTTTTTCATCAATATACACCATCAATATAAATTAGTTTTGCAGTTTATCGTTACTTTAAAGCTACTATTATAATGCAGCATTAAATACACATAATAAAAGCATCCTTTTTGTTTAATAAATGCATTTTGTTGAAGTAAACATGCTTGCTATCCACGCTAATGATAATTAATGTACTGTGTCATCAATCTGTCATCTTATCCACTCAGATGAACACTTTTTTTGGAGGGATTTTTTGTTTTTTTAAACAAAGGTGCAAAAAATACATTTTCTGACACCTTTTTTTGCAAAGAAAACATGAGATCTCGACGGCCTCTTATAATGGCAGCTTAAAGCAGACATTTTGACATCTGAAAGTAATAGTCATGCATTCATGTCTTGCACAAACACTCCATTAATTTGTGATACTGAGCATTTGCTGAAAGAGGAATTTGTTTTGTTTGCCAGGAAGTCAAAGGTCATGTTCAGTCAGAAGAAAATAAAACAAAATGTGGTGTAACTGGGGAATGAGTCCAAGCTTTGCAGAAAAAGAATGATCTCTGTCATCAGTGTACCAGCCTGCAGCCACACAACAGGTCACAACTTCTCGACTAATTCATATAAAATGAAACACCCCAGCGCAGGCCTTATGATGACGGATCGGAAATCTGCAACGGCTTGTTTCCTTTTAAAGATGCTACCCCAAGTTTTGTGTCTGTTGATAGGATTTGCCTCCAGGAGGACAGGAGGTATGATTGTTCATCGAGCTACGCATGGTTGTTTATTTACGGTTCAGCATCAAAACAGCTTCTCTCTGGGTGGCGTTAAAGTTCTGATAATGTCGATCGAACTGACAATCATATTAATTAGTCATCAGGCGCTAAATGTTAGGTCTTATTGTAAAAACCTCCTGACAGTCAGTGCATTGTCCTGCTGGTTGCCTCAAACTCCACCCATTTGGCACCTGCAGAGGCTAAAACAAGCTGTATTTAAAAAAAAAAAAAAAAAGTTTTTCCAAACACTCTCTCAAACAGGTCTGTGCAGTGCAGCACAAAAGCGCTTTATGATAAGTTGTTGGAAGAAACATGACAGCTTGCACTATGTTTTCTAAGGTCAGTTATTTCTCTACGATTGAAGAACGACACTGCTGACATATTTATTTTCTTTACATCTATTAATATAAAGTGCTATAAATGCTTTGAACCGTAGCAGCTAGTGCATTTCTGACACATTCTCATAAACTCTTTAAATTACAAACTTGTCCCCAGAATAAGATGCTGCTCTTGTACAATTCTGCAAATCATGGCCGTTTCTTATTGCGTGCTTTTGTCCGTTCTTCCGTTTTCATGTTTGTGAAACGTCATCAGTTAAGGCCGAAGTTCTGTTCCATTTGAAAGTTCGGATAAACCAAGAATGCGCGGAATACCGGATGTTGTTGTTGTGTGCTAGCTGAAACCAAGGATGCACTGGTTGGTGACTCGCGTAGACTTGGCGGGGAAATATCCGAAGATCCACTTTGTGCTACAGCCAAATGCTACGGCGGCTTCTGTGATAACTTAATTCAGAATTCAGTTTTTTGACTAGATGACCGTAACAAGATGATGTGATACAATGTTAGAACACGAGCGAGAGGCAGAATAGCGAGAAATGCGTCTCTATTATCATGATATGAGAGTCAACGAAATGCATTACAGTTTTGAAAAATATACATAATGCATAAATGACATGTAAATACTACTCCAAATGTATTGAAATCAAATCGAGTGACGTTGTGGTGATTTGAGGGAGCTGATGACAGAAATACAGCCGAGACAGAAAGGAAAATTCACAAGTACGCAGCCGTTCCAATTACAGATGGACTTGTGTTCTTAGGAAGTCTGTTCTCTTGGACCGTTCTTACCAAGACCATACTCTGCATTCTTGATATTGAGAAACACATAATTTATGTCAAATTTCTATTAAAAGTTGAGGGAACACATACTCAGCAATACGATTTCAAATTTGTAGATATTAACTGGCCACTTGCACAACATATGCTGCGCACGAATTCATCACCCGAGAGCTGTATGGTCTTCAAAACACACAGAGTGGACAGAGAACACCACCTAAGCTTGCATATATACAAAATATCCATCATGCAAATAAGTCTGTTCTATGGTCAAACCCAAAAGAAGCACTGATCGTACGATTGGTCACTTTCAGCTTGGTCACACCTCTTAAACTCTTGAAACTCGATTGATTGACACCTGCCATTAAACGCTAAACACGGCAGTCAGAGGATGGAGTAATAACAGAACTTTAGTAACGGTTACAAAAAGATCATGGCGGTGTAGTGGTTAGTGATACCTAGGGTAGGATATACATTTAACATAGATCCTCAGTGTTCAGCCAGGGTCAAAGTGCAATATATTTAGCTCTACCGTTTTTTTTTTTTTGGTTGGTTGACATGCTTGTTTTTTTTATTCTGCATATATTTACACTTTTAAACTGTTTTTCACTACGCACCACAAGAGAGTCATCTCTTAATTTCATTGTATATGTGTATAACGACAATAAATCTATTCTATTCTATTCTGCTTCACTGCTTGAAGGTTCTCAGTCAGACCAGAGCCTTTCTGTGTTGAATTCACCTCTTCTCACCACACATTTTGTGTTACCTCCTTGCCCTGTCGTTCCCCTGCCATTAAAAACAGGTGTACAGAGGCTGAGTCTACTGTCCCATGACCGTGGCGCTGATGGGAGTTTGTTCCCTAGCACTTTCAATGGCGGCTCACTGCTCTTAATGCGCTATGTGCTAATGCTAGGTAGCCTACAGTGTGTGTGTATCAGCCAGGGTAAAATGCAGAGACTAAATTTCCCTGCAAGGATAACAAAGCGAGTTAACGTTTCTTAAACCCGTTTTTAACCTCTCCATCATCACTTCTAATCCTCTTTTCTTTCACTGTACGACGCATTGTGTTCTTCAGTTCTGCCTGAGACAAAACCCGGGGCAAAACAGCAGTGGAAGAGGACGTGCGCGCTATAGTTGTATGCTTTAGGTGGACATATGTGATTTTTTTTTTTTTTTTTTTGAGTATAATCGCTGGGGGGGGGGAATTCAGAATATAGCCTTTAATTTTCTATTTCCCTGCTTTTTCTCGCTATCGCTGCTCCCTTAGTGTATTGGTTGCTTGAGCATTCTTCTGCTTCATTCAGTAAAAACAGAGGAAGGGTGGAGTTTGACCAGTTTGAAGAAATTTTACATACTTTACCTTTAAGAAATTTTTATCAAACCAACCTAGCATCTTTCCGTAACCTAAGGACTCTAACCATAAACTATAAAAGATTTTCTAATGCTGTTTGAGAGGCACAGGTATTATGTCCTCATTCCATTCTATCAGCAGATCAAATATTAAATTGTCTCTATACACGTATCTAGAAATGTTACTATTCTATACATAGCCAGTGGCCTCATTTTCTGACAAACGGGTGATAAATTGCATCATTAATTTGTATGACTGATATGTAGACAGGTTTTAACCCATAAAGACCCAAACATCCACTGGTGACCAAAACCATACACTCATATAAAATCTTCAGTACCTGTTGATCCACTAATCCTATCAAGTCATGGAAATAATTAGTGGAAAATACAGTTTGTCATCTTTTCATGGTCATCAGATATGACCCATTTGGACGTTCAGAGGCTCCGTAGTTACCGTGGAAACGCCGTCATCTTCTACAACATTGATTCACCAGTAAAACCCATGGAGTTTGATCGATGACAGTGGATGGAGATGCGTCTTTATGTTCAGTTAATGATATATTTTGCAGAAGAAATGATCTTTTTCTTCAGTTTTCTCTGTTTTGGATATAATAACCTTCAACTTTAATGTGAGCTTTTATTATTACATTACAATAAATATAGGAAAATACCCTACTTACATACTACACTTACACGAAATTTTCACAACTTCTAACTTATATCCACTGGACACACTAATGCTGGGCCCCATCAATTTGTCATGCTTACAAACAACAAATCACACAAATTGCACCCTGAAAATACTAGATTTTCACTTATAAATGCAAAATACAGAGCATAATATTAGAGTAAATGGCAATAAATCACTCAAGAAAGGTTAAATATTGAGGAAAAAATCATTTGGGAACTGCCACAAAAGCAGCGTTAGGTCTTTATGGGTTGTGATTGGCTCCACTTATGTCTCTTTAAAATGTGCACCAATTAGAATGTTTTAATTATGTGTCCTTGCATGCGTGCTCACATGTCTGGGCTTCTTTGTCCTTCCAAAGTGGCCTTTTCTGTCTGCAGACTGGAAACACCTTTCCTCTTCTTTCATGCCGGACAATAGGAAAGAGACCCAAAGAATTTCTATTTGTCCACATCCATTGTCGTGCTATATTAGTGTTATTTCCAGGCACCTGAGCCCATCATACTCAATCAAGGGCCATCTATACACACAAGTCAAAATCATTCCATTAATAAGTCACCTCAGCGGTATTTAAGTGAAGCTTGGGATTTAAGACTTCCTCTTTGCTCGGTGGAATTCACCCGGCCTTTTCGAAGCTACCTTTGTGTGACTTATGTGCCTCCGGTGGATTAGGAGTACTCAAAAGCCATTTAAATCACAATCCTCTGCGTTCCAAAGCAATGCTGGATGGACAATGTAGTATAGTGAAAAAAAAAAAATCCAGACAAGTACTAGGCTGATAGTTATAAAGCAGCCATATTCCAAAGACGGGCCCATGAATAAAAGTGCAAACCCCTCTATTAGGGGGATGTGCCTGAACTTGAGCTGAATGGAATGTTTTGGATTCACAAGGATCCTGTGTGTGCGTATGTGGTTGTATGTAAGTATGAGGGTTAAGTGCATGTGTGAGTGTGTGTGTATGCATGAGCATGTTGCAAAGTTCTGCATGAATAAACAATTTTACATGCATTCACTGGATTTTAATGCAGGATTTTAATACTTTATGCATTTTTTAAAGATGACAACTAGGTTCTAGCGTATGCACACCTGCAGACTGCTCCTGTAGTTTTATATATCTGCACATTGGCTATTGTCGTGAAAGATTGTTGATATTACTGCAACTGTAAAAGTGTCTGCTTTAATCACAGGAGACTGTTTGTGTTCCTTATAAGAGAGTTGGATGTGTGGTCAGAAAAAGCGAGGCCGTTTGCTTCGACAAAATGCCGGCAAAGGAATATAAATCTCCTTGGCTCCCGGTGGGACGTCACGGAAAACGGAGACCTTAAAGGCAGGCAGGCTTGAAGCTCAGGGGAGGAACTAAAACATCAATTGTGGAATTAAAGGAGAGCGTGTTCTGGGTCCTGTCGGATCCTTAAACCAGGCCAGGAAGTGTGTGTGCCTGAGCATGCTTGGCTTTTCTTTGTATATGCGTCTTTGTGTGGATGTGTTGGTGGATTTGTATGTGTGTGGATGCACGCTGAGAGTTTCGGTTTGTGTGTAGACTCCTCTGAAAACGCCTTCCCAGGCTCCCCTCTTCTGGGGTAGAAACGGGGCAATAAATAGCAGGGTATCTCCTGGCGGCAGTCCAGCAACCGAGGCCCTGGCAAGGAAGTGACTCATTTCAGCGGAGAGAAAAGGAGGGGGGATAAGAGGATTTTTGTGTCTCTTATTATCAGTCAGCCAAGGCAAACCACACTGGCAGGCCAGAGAGGGAAGAGAAGGAGGTGGGGAGGAAGTGGGAGGCAGAGGAGGGGGGGTACTGGGGAAGGTGGTTGCAGGAGGAGGGTGGGGGGGTAGGCACTGCCAGACTGATAGGGCCTTTGCTGCTGGTATTTGGCTCCTTATAGGAACTGACTTCTGACCTTCCGTGTGCTCTGAGCCAAGAAGCATGCTGGGACAGTTTGTTTACCAACACCTGAGCAATGAATGCTCACTCTGCACATTATGGGTGTGTTAACGTTAAAAAAAAAGAAAGAAAGAAAACTTCAGTTAAGAGTGAGACTGTCTTTTAGATTTGAATTGACATCTTCAGCTCCCTGTTTTCCATGCAAAAATGTTTCAGGTAGGTAAGTACAACACCTGAACACACAGGGACTGCAGTTTTGTGTGTGGGCACGCACATGAAGAAGTGTGTCTGGTGAAAGTTGGGAAGTTAATATCACTCAAACACCACTGTTTTGAAGTTTGGCTTGGATCGATGGGGCATATGTGAAAGCAGTAATCGCGCTCCGTTTCGGAACAAAATAAGCAATCGCTCCGCAGAGCAGTGTGAACATAACCACAGTGATAGAAATAGATAACTACCGTTTTCTCTACCGCTCTGGGTATGATATGCTGCAGTGTCACAAACATTACCACAAAGCAGAGCGGCTCTGTCAAAAAAGTGCCGCTGCCAGACGTAAACAGACAGTAGACAAATGAGCTTATTAATGAGCGTCCTACCTTTTGTCAGCTCCCAGATGAACAAGTGGAGAAAATGAGTCGAGGAGCAATTTGGACGAAAGAAGAGATAGAATACCTCACTGGCATTTGGAAAGATGAGCATAAATTATAAATGCTTGATAACGCAGAAAAACTCTGAATTCAAGATTTTCAGTGAGCGCGTGAAGGAACGTGGCTTCCACCTGTTAATGTGGGCGTGGTGTTGGGGGCGGAGCAGTGTGAACCCAAACCAAAATAAGGTGATGCACAACACTGTAACACATTGTAATACATTACTCCCTGAATTGGAGCGAAATTCCAGTGTGAAAACACCCTTAAACTTAGACGAACTTCATTAATCCACAAGGGAAATTACTTTGTCACGATAGCTCAGTTGCATAGAAAAACACTAGTAAAAAAGCGAAGAAAAAAAAGTGTGAAGTGATAAAAGCAATAAATAACACAAATAGAATACACTAATAAAGCAGAAAAAATACAAGATTTGCATATGTACGAATCTACAGGAAATGGAAGTAAAAGTACACTACAATGATAAAGCAGAAACAAGTAGGTCTATTTTTACTGCCATGGGCTTTGTTTCACAGTTTTTGCTGTCACTGTTACCTGTTTTCTTTAGTCTCTGTCACAGGATTACACAGAAACTCACTGCACCACTTGTCAAACTCGTTTGGAGCGTGTGGACTTGGGTTGAACTGCTTTATATTGTGGTGTATATCCAGCAAATATTACAGATCTCGGGATTCTTAAAAACATTGTCTGTCTGAAATTGTGAGATAGGTTGTTTGATTGAATTACAGGCTCTTGGTGGAGTTATGCGCCTTCTGGATATGATTGGTATTGTGAGCTTCGGAATTTGTCATATATCCTGGTGGATGCTTAAGGCTGCAGTGTTTGATTGTCTTTTGGCGCCATCGGGCCAAAATTCCATTATTACCTTTCAGCGTACTGTAATTCAAGTGGTTTGACAGGAAACAACAATTCTACCCCCCTTTCCTAGACTGTTTTGGAGTATTGAAAGTCTATACTAGGATGACTCAGTGGCACATTGAGAGGCTTGAAAAAAAAAAAATCAGCTTCACTTTTTCATAACAGTATGAAACAGCATCAGGTTCATTTATATTTATGTCTCGCCTTTCGAGTTGGACCAATATGAGGAAGCTGCAGAGGGAAGTTGAGTATTTGGAAATTCTGGCAGTGATTTTTGGTTTATTTTGGCTCTTTCAGATTGAAACATCCCTAGGAAACGGATATATATCTTCTCACTTAACAACCAACCCACCAATCCGCCCACTTCCGAGCATCCCTGTGCGTTTTTTTGCTGATTGGGTTGTAATAACAATCGTATTAAAAGTGTGTTAGATGGATCAATTTCGCGTAGCCATCAATCCCGATGTTTGTTTCATTCTTTCGTTGTCCTTTATGAAGTTTTATTCTGCACATAAACGTCCTCGATCAATTCTTGCTATTGTTTCTTATTTCGTTTCATATATTAGCTAATCCTACACGTCATAAACATCCTACATTCCATCCTGCTGCTTTACTGCTGTGCTGTATTTTTATTCATTTATATAGTACTAGCATTGGCATATAGAATATTGACTTGGTGCCTATTACACTGTATTGTATTTTAATGTATTTTCCCACTGTTTTATTTATGTTCTGGGATTATTAGTGGCATTTTTTTTCTTTTCTAGATTGTTTCTGTTTTTAAGAACTGGCCAGGGGCAACAGATGAAAATTAGGCCCTTCAGCTAACTCTGGTTTATTTACAGTTATGTTTCTGTTGAAGACTCCCTGTCAAATAAAATAATGCGTACAAAATAAAATACATATACAAGTTGAGTTTCATTACATTTAGCTCACTTTGACATAAGAGCTTCTGGTGTCAGAAACCAAACCCAAAAATTAAATCAAACCAACAAATATCACAGCTTGAGTTATATTTGAATTGGTTATTAATGTGGAGCAAGTGCAGTGCAAAGAGTAGAAGTGTATTTTTTTGGGGGTGAGAATCCTGCAGATCTCCCCTGTAAGGCATTAATCTGGCTGTTGTATCCACAGCAGCAGCAGAATGAGCCTCCTGTTCCCATTATCAACATTACACATCCGGTCTGAGGGGGCCTTTCAACTGCATAATCATAAGTCACACATTGAAAAGCCACCACTGTTAAGCAATGAACACCTACCTCTACTCTGTCCCATCTAAGTTCCCAGGTGGGTGTGCAATATGGCAGACCTTTGTTCCGTGTGTGCGTGGAAAAGCACACACTGTCAACACGGGAGAGAAAAGCTAATATTTACCACGTATGGCCTCGGCTTTAATATTAGCTAGAGGTGCAAGTTGAGGGAGAACAGAGGTCTCACTCTGGTCTCACTTCCTACCCAAATGCAATGCCAAAAGATTTATTTTTAAGGCTTTGCAACTTAATTGGTCATGATAGAAATGAGAAAAATGTCATAAATTAAAATCATACATAAAACATTGTTTATGTTTCTTAGTGCATACTGCAGCATAATGCATATTTCCAAGAGCTACGTGGTGTTTCTGTGCCTCGTAGCTCTTCTTTTAGCTTTAATTCCTTTATGAAATGGCGCCTAGTCCAAAACTTTGCAACTGCAAGGCAAATCAGAGTAACATAAGTATCAAAATGGGGCCTTAAATACACTCAGTTTATTAAATATTGTCACCCTTTTAACTTTTGACCTGTAGTAGCTCTGACATTTCTTGCCAGTTTCAACAGAAGGAAAAAAAAAACCTCATGAAAAGATCAAATCTACACATCAAGCGATTAAAAAGCGTACTCGACTTCCTCTGCCTTACAATAGCCCTGAAGTAATCACCGCAGTGATCTCCTCCAATCCACACAGCAAATATTCTGCACATATTTTCCCCTCTCTGCTCCTGATCCAGTGGAGTTCCAAACAGGAAATGATCTTGGGGCCATTTGTATCCTCATGGCCTGGACCAGCAGAGTGCATATTCAAGACATACTGGCAATGTCCCCTGTCTCAGGAAAGAACTCCAGACAAGTTCTTGTCCAAGCATTTCAGCTAAATACCGCATGAAATCGCCAAAGGATTTCGAATGAGTCAAGCTGTGGGGTTCTGGCGCAGGACCCACATCAATATCCTACTTATGCCGGTGGCCAGGTGTTGAGGGGAAATTCTCAATTGAATATTGTATCCAGCTTTCTGGGAGCTCGGGGAGCTGTATCTTGTGTGGATATTCGTTTCTCCGCCTTGCTATGCGCCCTGTCTCCTCTCCTTCCGTCTTGTTTTTGGCATTCCTCCGATCCGGGCCGAGTACAGTCTGTTGTGGCTCCCACTTGCACACCTGCCATGAAGAAACAGCTGTGGTCCAGCACAACATCATTAGTGTGGCTGAAAGAGAAGGAAAGGCCTGCACAGCCATCCCCCCCTCTGTTTACTCTCCCTAAGAGTTCAGCCCTGGGGCATCTGTACAATGGACAAACATTTTTACGATAAAGACGTGCAAAAGCCACCCCCTCCCTGTGTTCTTACAGCGACGACATGTAACCCGATCGTGGTGAAACCTGTGGGAGAGCAGGGGCGATGAAAGAAAATTTTATACCTCACACTAAACATGTCCTTTTGGGGTGTTCAGTCTGCGCAGCTGTATAGTGGCTGGCTCTAAGGGTAACCCTCTAGCATTTACTCCCTTATTACAAAGACGGCTCCACAGCCATGGCCTGGCATCTAGTTAAAGTGTGAAAGATGAGCTTCCTTAACATGAGGCATTGACCTTTGCAGGCAGGACCCTTCCTCCTTACATGACCAGAAATCTCTCATCAGATTGCATATTTACAAGCAGCCAAGAAACACGGGAAAGTATTACGTATATTGCTGTAATCGATATGTCCTTAGTGCATGTAGAGGACAAGAAGAAAGGAAGTGCTTCCATTGATTTGCAAAGATACTGGAGTGTAGGCCTCTCTTAACAGCCTCTGTTCTTCCAGAAACAGAGGAGGGAGATTTGACCCCTGTGGGTACCAAGGGCTGCTCTGGAGAGCAGACGCCAAGCCGCAGACCCAAGACTCCACTGTAAAAAATATCCTCTTTAACAAATCAGTCCTAAATGTGTTCCCATCTATTGGCCTATTCAGAACAGTTTCATAAAGGTCAGGGTCAGATGATGACTACATGGTTACAAGTTAAGACTCTGCAACAGTTATTGTATTGTGATTATTTATGTGCCTTCTGAAATCTTCCATTACGTTCACAGATAATACAGTGCGACAGTAACAGTGACACTGAAATAGTGCTGTGAAGGCAATATGAGACCGTCTGACACTGAAACTACATATGTGAAAAGGGTTGTTTGTTGTTGCCATTAACATCACATTTACTGTAGAAGGTGGCAACTGAGGTTTTTGTCTCTGGTTGTAGAGAATAAATCCCCTCACACACATTATTTAGAAGGCCTTTGAAATTTTGATGAAGCTTGTTTTAATCTGCAAAACATAACACGATGTATATCTAAGCAGTGAAGAGGGCAAAGCATTTAATTTGGGGTTTGTTAAAGTATTTCCTGTTGTTTTGATTGAAATGTATTGAAGGTAACACTGAGCTATTAGTGTTGCATTGCCAGACCTTTCACTGAAACAACTCTGGACGTCATTCTAGAATAGGTGGGAAACTCTCTGTTTTTTTTATTATTATTATTATTATTATTATTATTATTATTATTATTATTATTATTATTTTATTTTTTTTAACTGATTACAACCGTCTCGGTGGTATGAAAGAGTGATAATGGCTTTATAAAGCGTGTTGGGGTCGAACATTTGTATACGGGCAAGTGAACCCTTGCAAATGCAAAAGAAAATGCCATGAAGAACCAAGAAGGCCTCCCTTACTGCACAATTATTAAACTTGTCATTACAATGCATGTAATGGAAGGGAAAATCTATTTATGAGTCAGACTACTACCAGATTACATAATTTCTAACATACTTAAATGAACAATAGTGTGACTTTGGCTTTAAGGAGATATTTGGGTTTAACCAAGCAAATAAAAAAGACCCTTCCATATGTTTGAGCTGCAACAAGTTCTTTAGGCCAAACCGATGCAGGGGGTATCGTCTCGTATTAAACAACCGCCAGCTTGATAGAGCGCATGAAGATTGGACTGTATTTCAATGGGAAAAGGTCATGTGGTCTGATGAGTCTAGAGTGATGGAAGCATCAGGGTGAGAACAGAGGTGGATGTAGTGATTACCCATCATGCCTAGTGTCTACAGTATAAGCCAGTGGGGGCAGTGTTATGATCTGGGGTTGCTGTAGTTGGTCTAGATCAGTGATTACCAACCTTTTTTGGCGCGTGACTCCATGTTAACATCACATATTTCCGGCGAAACCAGATGTTCAAAATTTTTTGCTAACATTCATTTGTTTTTGATTATGTAATAGTTTGCTATACTATACTGCAAATAAACTTTAATTTTAAACAACATTTAGTCTATATAATGTATATTATTATGGACAGAGGCAGTAAAGCCAGGTGTAGATTACTGCACAAAGGGA
>JAPQRP010000002.1:13053919-13070163 GCA_037367295.1 Apogon hyalosoma
AATGTACCTTTAGTTGGACCAGGCATTAAAATGAACAAGAAATTGAAGAAAACAAGGGTGGTCTAATAATTTTTTCCTGCGACTGTAAGTACGTGGTACAAAGAAATTGGAGTACTGCTCCCCATAGTGAAAAAAAGGAAGGCACACAACAATAAAAACAGAACAAGATATGTGCATAGGTTATAAAATATGTGTGCAAAAATATGCATATGTACAACAATGTTTAGAAAATTAAATAAAAGTGTGTAAAAAGTATTGCTGATGGCCTGTAGTCAAAAGAAAAGCAACCAGTTCAACTGTAAAAACTGTTGTTGCTTCTGCTATTTTCACAGTAACCCCTTTAAAATGTCCAAGACTGAAAAAAGGCACGGCCAGTATCAGTGTTCCCAAATTAATTTCATTCATTCATTTGCTCCTCCTGGTTATTGGATGGGAAAAATCAGGCCACTCCTCACTATTGGAGGAAAAAAAAAAAAAGTGGAGAAAACGTCAAGAGCAGGGTTAGACCGGAGCAGACGGCAGCAGAGCGCCGACAGAAGAGGAGCAAGTGAGCAAACTTCACCGCAACAACACAAGTCCTCCCATCTCCCCCTCAGCCCGCTCCCCCGCTGCACCTCACCCCGCACCCCTCCATCCTGAATCGCGTCCAAATCTTATACATTCACAGGCTGGAGCAGGCCAACTTTCACAGCTGTCACACATTTTCAACAGATTCCACCAACCCTAGATGAGGCTGGGGAGAAGACATTCCTGCACCATTACACATTGGCTAAAAGGAATTACCGTTAACATCTGATATTGTGGAAGTGGGAAATTTGCCACCCCGACCTTGCCCAAAGCACTCCGGAACTCAGGGTCATGGATTTATTATCTCAGATGGCCCTCAGAGGTCACAGAGGGCCGCCCCCCCCCCCACACACTGTTCCGGCAAAAACCCCTGCAGCCCCAAGTGTGCTATTCATTAAGTACACTGTGCAGCTTTGTGTGGGGGGGTTGGATGGGATGGAATGGTGGGGGGGTTGACTCGCAGGGGTGGGAGACACATGTTACTGTTGCTCTACGGGTATTTGTCATAGGAACGGCATGTCTTGTCAGACTGAGAGGCCATTCCCAGCTGTTGGGCTGTAGCACGGTGATGCGGCCTCAGCCAATCCCCCTGGAGCAGCCACGGCCACATAAACAGGATGCCTCGGATGTGCAATTGCACAAGTGTGGGAGACAAATCCCAGTTCAGTTCAGCAACATTTTTTTTTTTTTTTGGTCAAATGACAGTTGGGTTTCATATGTGTTAGCTACATCTCATTGCAACACTGGTTTAAGTTTCTAGCCTGTTCTTGTTGTTACATACCTTATTTATCGTGCTGTATTTTGGGATTTCGTAAATAATAATACTTTTATTGCAAATATCTGGCACAAATAATCCACTACTAGGGAACGTGAGCTGGGTTTAGGCCGTTGTGAGACAGGTTAGTTTTACCCAGCTGAAATAAAAACTGTTTTACTCACTGATGTAGAAAGCTAGCAAGCAAATATTTACTTTTACACTCAGTCCATGCTAGAAAATGTCCTAAATGATCATGCTAATGTTTCAATTAAAAAAAGTTGTGTGTACACCAATGAATTCCACTTATGTAACTGTTGGACTGTATAGCATTATTATCCACAGTCCCAAATGTTGTTGATGAATTCAAGCATCATATAAGATGAAAGATGTTGATGAAACCGAAGCTTCCTTTTATGGTTATGGAGTTGGGAAAGTTGCACTAAAATCAAATATATATCAAATATATAGTCCATGTAAAGCAGAAATAAGTGTGTTTTGAGATTGTCACATTACAAAGTGTTCTTGGCTAACCAGCCAAATAAGAATGATTAATTAAAATGGAAAGTGTAAAGTTAGCTGTTTATTTACTCCAGTGTGCAGTGTGTTTTTTCTGGCTGTTGGTAATTTAATTCTCTCACTGCTGCATATTATTACCCCACCCCCTGAAGGGGAGGCAAGGGGTATTGTTTTTGGTTCAGTTTAACACTCTAGCAGCAAAACCATTGGTTGAATTCATACCAAACTGAGTTTATAGATTACCAGTGACCCAGAATAGATGTGATTACATTTTGGAAAAAGTAGGACAAAGCTGAATTTTTTAAATGAATGTTCAAACTTCATAAAGGGGCGGGGTTCGTTTGCCTGGCACCACTTTTATTATTATTACATACATACTACACGACTACTATTACTATTATCACTTTATTATAATTTTTATTCTGTGCTTATAAAATATATATGTAGTGCATATTCTAATATTATAACATAATAAGCTACTTAGTATCATTATTATTATTACTACTTTGCCACTTGTTTCTACTAGTTCTTTCCAATGTGCTATTGCCATTTTTCATTACAGTTTCTTATAATTATTGTCTTGCTTTTTCTTGTGCGTACATTCGGTGTTGTGCTGCTTTTGGAACCTCAATTTTACTGAGGGCTCATGGATCAATACAGTTCACTCTAATCAAATCTAAGCTAATCTAAATCTTAAACTGATACTAGGTACTGCTCAACGATTCCAGCACCAGAACCTCACCTCAGACATGGTTTCCACATAAACTTATTTAAAATGAACATTGTTACTAGCTGGTCTAGGAGGCTAGCATGCACACATGTACTTATGCCAATCAGTTCCATGTTAGAAAACATCCAAGCAGCCTACAGGACAAGTGTTGGAATAAAACTGATTCTGCCATCCTTTGAGCCTTGTCTCTAGCTCAGTTCAAATTTGGATAATATAACAACGTGGACTTGAGATTGCGTCTCTTGGAGTCTTTCAATAATAGTTTGGCTTGAGGAGTCGAGCAAAACAAGCTGGGTCTCATTATGTTCTAAGTGGAGGGGAAACACTGCAACGAAATGCACTTATGAACTTTTATAGACGATCGAGGAGGCACAGCTCACATGCAAAATCTATTGTTACTGCTAAAGTAATGAAATAACTCAAGGGGCATTTTACTTTGATTTGAAGAAGTTTCCAATCGGACATTTATCTTGATGCGATTTTGACAGTATATTCTTTTAATGCAGGGCTGTTGTTTAATCTTTGTAGCTAAATTTAGAGGTTTCACATAAGTGAGTTTTTATGTTGGAGTCTGTTTCAAAGCACCTGCAACATTGGCACATTCAGAAACCCTTCCCTCCTAAAATGTCTTTTTTTAAAGGCCCATAACAGCTAAATATTTATAGAAAGTAAGTTTGCCAAAGTAACCCACCACATTTTCTAAATAGGACTTATTTGAAAATAAAGTCCAGATGCTTCACGTTTTTGGTGCAATGTGCAGAGGTCTCGGAGGAGTCAGAGTGTTTTCATCGTTTCCATGACTGAGAGGAGGATGATGGCCATCTTAGTAATTTCAAGGCAACCCCGGCGCTCAACTTCCAGGAAGTAAGCAAAACTATGCTGGAGCCTGCGTCATCCAGTGAGTCAACTAAACAGTCTGGAGGGATATCTATGAGAGAGTCCAGACACAGTCATTCCTCCTTCCTCTCACTTCAATGACTGTTCAGTTTCCTCACTGGCAGAACACTAGACCCCAAAGCATTTGCACTACGTATTTATGTTCCTTTTCGGCACTCATTACTGGATTTGTCATATGAATAGAACATCTTCTTGTTACTGGTTTGGTCAGAACAGTATGTTATCCTTCCAGTGTGGTCCAGCATTTTATTGTAGGACAGAATTTGGGGCAGTTAAACTAAATCTGACAAGAGCTGATTCATTTCACCTATA
Organism: Apogon hyalosoma; assembly: GCA_037367295.1. Taxonomy (NCBI): domain Eukaryota; kingdom Metazoa; phylum Chordata; class Actinopteri; order Kurtiformes; family Apogonidae; genus Apogon; species Apogon hyalosoma. Next base: position 13,057,699 of record JAPQRP010000002.1, read on the forward strand.
TTTTTTTAAGTAGGTCACATCTTTTTTGAATAAAACTATTTATTGGGAGATATTGGAAATAAGGTCAAAAGGATTCAAAAATACACTCATGAGAATTTTTATATTTATAGTGGATGAAAGAATTAGATAGATCCGCTAGATTCTGATGAAGGGCTGTGGCCCGAAATCTCAGCACTGTGTTGAATAAATATTTGTTGGGAGCTCACCGGTTGTGCAGACCTTATCTAATTCTTTCATCCGCTGTTTTTTTTGGGATCCTGCACACCTTTTAGCAACTGGATGTGTGTGTCATCACCTCTTTTCATTTTTATATTTAGATCATTAAATAAATCCATAATAGAAAGACCCAAACAGCCGCCGGTGACCAAAATCATGTAGTAATCGAAAATGTTTAATACCTGTCGATTCACTAATTGCATCAATACATGTAAGTAATTCAGGTAAAATACAGTTTTTCATCTTTTCATGGTCATCAGATATGACCCATTTGGATGTTCAGAGGCTCCGTAGTGAACATGAAAACACCGTCATCTTCTACAACATTAATTCACCAGTAAAACCCATGGGGTTGGATCAGTGACAGTAGATGGACACATTGGATTTATGTTCAGTTATTGATATATTTTATAGAATAAGTCACTTTTTCTGAAATTTTGTCAATTTTTGATATAATAAACCTTCAACTTTAATGTCAGCTTTTATGAACATCTACATGAGTGAATTAAATATAGGAAAATATTTGATTTCACTGAAAAAAAAAGCAGAATACAGAGGATAATGTCATAATAAATGGTGATAAATCACTTAAGAAAGGTTAAATGTTGAGAGAAATTCATTTGGGAAATGCCACAAAGGTAGCCCTGGGTCTTTCCAGGTTAAATGGTCATTGTAATGTTAAGAAAAAGTGTATGAAAGACTTTAGTGCTGGAATCACAAAGAGATATAAACAGTGAGAATTTGCAGGAAGTTATTCATTAAAAGACAAATGATTATTCTCCTATATTTAGGAACGTCCAGCGTGCCTGACTTTACTCATCCTGATGTAAACATAAAAACTTTTACATGACACCTGAGGTCCGTGCACATAACCGTATGGCTCAGCATAGACTAAACACAGACAAACCTCAATGGAAGAAGTTAAAGTAAATATGAAAGGTGACGAATTAAAGGGAAATACCTTGATATAAAACTGTTGTAGAGAACATGTTCAGTATTACTTAGCATTGAGTCTACAGTTTGTCAGCTTCACTGGAGGGATGACGACTATTTTCCCATTAGATACAGCTCACTCGGTGTTTAGACGTTGCAGGTAGAAGGTGCTGTTTAGGAGAGGCGGACTGTATTTTGTTCATTTTTTTTTGCCCGAAACGAAACCAATACATATAACTAATATGCTTATTGTGCCTCGCAAAGGAAATATTCTTTCATAGAAATGGGTTAATAATAAATTAATAATTTGTGTAAAATCAAATAAATGGACTAATGTTCCACTACACCCCTGGTTGTACTTTTACCTTTGTTTATTTGTAGTCAAACATTTATTGACTACATCTGATTAAGTGCATGCATGGTGTAAACAGCTTTTTTTTTTTTTCTTGGGGTGGGGGTGGGGGGGTCTTTATTTTGACAGTAATGGGGCTGAGCTCATGGTGGTAGCTGTTAACACTCCCTCCTCAGCTAGAGGGTTCCATGTTTAGTTCTTAGTTAGACTGGGGCCACTACCACACTATTAAAAATACATTCGTCCCGCTCATTTTCAAATATGTTTTTCTTTGTTTTTCCTTATTGTATTTGGTTTTAAATGTTGATATTCACAGTTAAAAACAAGGAAACGAACAAAACAAGCATATACGTGGGTTAGTTCTCATGTATACTATTGATACTACTGATTCAGATCTGCGGTTGGTCTCCAAACACCTTCAACAGCAGCTCACTAGTCCTGATGTGCTACACGCTAATGCTAACCACTATAGCTAATGCTATAGGTGTCGTGTGTGCTAGGATGGGGTAAACGCAGGGACCGAATTTCCCTGTGACGATAATGAAGTGAGTTATCCCTTAAGCTTTAAAAGAAATAGAGCTGAAAAAAGAAAGTAGGGGAATAACACGCAGTAGCCTAAATGGTCTGGTTAGCCATGAATAGGATCAGAGACTCATTTGCGTCCATGTGGTATGTGGCCAACCACTCGCCAACTGGGCCACACTTCTTTTTTCAACATGTCTGTAGACCAGTGCCTGTTTTTGAACCACTGAACTATGAAATGTGCATTCGTCTTTGTAATGATGGGTTTATGCACTGCAGCCATACTGTAATCTCCTTCTATACAGTGTGTAATTGGTGGTGGATTTGCTTGTGTCGGTGCAGGATGTGATTAGACGGTCTCTCAGTCAGCTGATGTTTACATATTGTACAAATGCAATACCATCACAGTTAGATGTGCATTGTCGACCCCAGTTTCTGACTCTATTTGCCGTGCCCCATAGATCTAAATACAGTAGTTGCTTTTCCATAACTTTACCGATATTTACTAAATGTTGAAAAAACAGAAGTGCATGATGTCAGTTTTTCCATTAAATCGTAAATGCAATGATTTCTTTATGTATTATTGTAAGATGACACGAGAAATCACACCATAAACATGGCAATGAATGTAAATATTGTGTTGTTTTACAGATATATTAATTATTATTGTTATATATTACCCCTCCATGCTGTACTAAATGAAAAAAAATGTTCAGTGTCCTGGTGTGTCCACACATACCGTGCCATGTTTCTTTTAAAACTCTTCTTCTTTGCTTGTTGTAATGTCCATCAGCATCCTTTTTTTTTTTTTTTTTAATTCACATTACTCTAGTTGCGGAAAAAGGTCCTTCCATTGCAGTTATGCATGATATACCAATTGCACTACACCCTAAAAACCACCTCTGGCCAGCGCAAAAATGTTGAATTGAAAAAAGAGAGTTTTGGCGAAATTGTTGTTTTTTCATTAGGCAAATTTTCATGCGCAAGTTATATTCGCACAATTTGAGGGTCAATGTCAAAGCGACTAGTCACTATTCATCAGGAACAGTGCGGCTCATCAATAGCCTAAATTATAGCATAATCATTGCTTTCAACTTTTAACCATAAAGACCCAAACATCTGCTGGTGATTGAAACTGTTTAATACCTGTTGATCTACTAATCCTATCGATGCATTTGGTGTGAAATGCAGTTTTACATCTTTTCATGGTCATCAGATATGGCCCATTTGGACATTCTGAGGCTCCGTTAGTAAACGTGGAAACACTGTCATCTTCTGTAACATTGATTCACCAGTAAAACCCATGGGGTTGGATCAATGACAGTGGATGGACAGTTTTACAGTCAGTTACTGATACCTTTCCTCTAAAAGTCACTTTTCTTCAGTTTTCTTTGCTTTTTGTGAACATCTACATGATCAGTAATGTAATTCAATATGGGAAAATGATTGCCACTGAAAAAAAAATGCAAAATACAGAGGATAGTAGCATAATAAATGATGATAAATCACTTAAGACAGGTTGATTTGGGGAAAAAAAAATAATTTAGGATCTTCCACAAAAGTAGCACTGGGTCTTTATGGGTTAACAGGCTATCTTTGTAATGCTTCTTGGCAAATTACACTCACTGTGCAGCTTTTAAGGTGGAATATTTTCATATCTGTAACTCATTGAGTTAACATTGTAAATCAGTCGATACACCTTAAATGTTGATAACTGTAGAGCTGGCCACATATGACCCCATCACTCAGGATGCATGTTGATGTCAGCTCTGAACTGGGCCTTTGGGATGGAGGGAACTTTCACACCTACCTCATTTGGTTCGACTTTTCAGACACTTTCATCCAAACCAAATTTGGAAGAGTGCGACCAACAGAGGTGGTCTTGGGCCAGATCAGACTGAACCATGGCTGAGTTCATTTACAGTGTGAAAACACTTTTTGGATGGCTCTTTCCGACCAGTTACAGGAAGTTACACAAGGCAGTAACTGGCCATGAGGAAAAGATGAAGAGAAACAAATGGAAGATAGGAGATGAAAATGAATGAACAGCCAACAACAACATGGCAAAGATACAGGGGTGTCTATAAACCAATCATTGTCAAATAGATGCAGAACATGTAGATGATGAAAACATGTAAGTCTACCCTGCACAGCGGTTCAGTCCAAATATATGCAAACAAAGACAACCACCATCTTGGTTTGCACTTTCAGATGTGAAAATGCCCTGAAGTTGGTGTAATCTGTCAAACAACAATAAATTATCTTTCATTAGCTGAGTTACCATAACACTCAGAAAAATGCAAAATATAAATTGCGCAATAGAAAACCGGTAATGGAAACACAGAAATGTCACAAAAACTGTCAAGGATCACAGAAAAGTTTTTATGCTCTCATGAGGCGATTTTTAAAACGTTTCGATATAGAAGAATTGCACAAAACTCTAATAGAAACACATTTTGTGCATTTTCACTAGTCACAGGCATGACAAGTCCGGTGTCACGAGAGGTTCAATAACATAACAGTTCACTGAATGTTACCCGGGTCATTCGGAAATTCTGGATCCACAAGTCTTCGGTGAATTCTGTACAGTTTTCTCCCAGAAATCCATTATGTGTGGCCGCCGCCGTAAATAAGGACTTTGCCTTAGGACGATCTGGTGCCTGCAGAGTGAAATTGTGAGGTACACATGACAACCCCCCACCCCCCCGAGAACTATGACATATTGCAAGACGAGTAGACAGGACTTTACTAGAATCACACATCAGAAGCCAAACACTCTTCAATGGAAACACATACAAGAAGCAATTATACTTTGTTGAAATTGTAGAAATATGGCTTTTATTTCGTGGAAAACTGTAATGGAAACCCAGCTAATGTCAGTTACATCTTCAGGATTAACTGGCCTGTGCAGCATTTTATGCATGTGACAGTGTGATGATATTAATTGCTCAGCCGTACTATGTGGTGCACCTGTGCAGAGGCATCTGCTTTCATTGTGCTTCTCCAGTCATTTACTCAGATTTTTCCTTTAATTCGTCACCCGCCTGCATGTGTTGAGCCAAGTACAAGCTTTGAAGCCAGCCTCGCTGATACCGATATCCCATCAGTGCAGCACCTGATATTAAAAGGATCCCTGCCAGATGACTGAAAAGAAAAAAAAAAAAGAAACTTGTCAAGTTGCTCTCTCTCTCCAGTGCCTTCAGGGCTGGGTTCTTAGCTTTCCTTTTGTCTGAACGAGGATACGAACAAGTCTGTCATTTGACCGTCTCCCTCTGCTGTGTACACTTCAGATCTAGCTCTGACAGACTATGAATCATCTGTTAGGAAACTAGGTTAGAGCACAATAGGCTCTTCATAAAGTAAAGCAAGGCCAGGTAGTAAAGCAGGAGGGAACATATGCACGGTGGCCATCTTGGAATTTAAGTCTGAGAAAACACTAAATAAGGCTGGAGTTTACTTTGCTTTTTACTCCATCATTAATAAAATCCCTTTTATTGTAAGATTAATTTTGAGGTGAAGCCATATAATGTTTGCCATGTATGCTCGGAAAACACTCTAGTGGCAATTCCAGTTTTAAAATGACCAGGTTTTTTTCTAACACACGGTACACAAAAAAAAATACATACTCCCCACAGCAGTTAGCCTTCTCTCACCATGCATTATTAAAAATACCATCAATATTGACACTGTAGGCTCATAGTCCAGAGAGGCTGGGAATTTTGCCTAAATATTTTAACAACCTCTCTTCAATTTATACCTCTTTTCCCCCACGAGTCTCTATAATATGGAGTTGCTGGCTGTGCTCTGTGTCCGGTCTACCTTACAGCAAGGAAATTAAATGTTAAATATTTACCATTCCCCTGGTATGTGACCCCACAGATTCCAGCTGTGATGGGTAGCAGCCACATTCCTCCCACAGGAAGTTTATCCTTACTCGTTTTCTTTTTTTTTTTTTTTACACCACCTCCCTGTCCTGACAGTGCTTTTGAACATGACCAGTGGCTTAGGCATCAGCCTAAATCTCTGTCAAGAAATACACTAACAAGTCACATGTGTCACTGCAGCACGGTGTGAGGCTTTCCAGGACATACAGGATATTTTTAAAAGCTGTTATCCAGGAGGTGAAATCCTTCCAGCCCTGTTCCGCTACATATCAACCTCATCTCATTACTTTCTATGAAAACGTTTTTCATTCTTTGCTCCAGGTATGAAAGATATAAACCATTTGTGTTAGAAAGTTTCAGGTATAACTTTCATCAAGGTGATTTTTCTTTTTGTGGTACAGGAAGTGTTAAATTACATTTCTTTTTGCACATACAAAAGTGTGAGTAAACAGAAGAAATTTACTTGGGGTTATGTAAAATTCTTGAGTGAACGCCAGTTGTGAAAGAGGCATTCAGATCCTTTTCTTGATTAAAAGTACACAGAAAATACTCAATTACAAGCAAAAGTTAAGCATTCAACACTTTAAATATTCTCTTGAAACCCAGCAATCCATTTTTGTCCTCTGTAGGGAAAAGTTTCACAGCTTTACTTAAAAAAAAAAAAAAAAAAACTGCATTCCATAGGACATTCTATAAAAATAAACAAAACTTTATCTGAAAAATCTGCATTATGCTGTTTTGAATCATTTAATGTAAAAAAGACAAACAAACTTTACTGGGTTTCAGGAGGATATAAGCATGTGAACCCGCTTTATCCTCACTAGGGTCATGGGAGTTGCTGGAGCCTATCCCAGCTACTCATGGGCGAAGGCGGGGTACACACAGGACATGTCACCAGTTCATGGCAGGGCTGACATACAGAGATAAACAACCCATCAGTCTCACATTCACACCTATGGGCAATTTAGATTAACCAGTTAACCTATCAGGGCAGGTCTTTGGATGGTGGGAGGAAGCTGAAGGACCCAGAGAGAACCCACACAGGAAGGTCCCTGGTCGGAATTGAACCCAGGACCTTCTTGCTGTGAGGCACCACCGTGTCGCATGCATGTAAATATAATGTACTTAATTTTCATGATCACATACTAAAGGAGTCATTGTGCAGTTCATGTTCTGCATTAATGTATATATTGCATTTGCTGCTACAGATGTTCAGTGACTAGCTCCATTTTAGCTGCTTACTGGTAATGATGGATCATCAGGTGTTTGGCGTGATGTTCTGTGAGAACCATGTATCTCCATGTATTTTGACTTTTTATGAGCTCGCAAAAAAAAAAAAAAAAAAAAACGGGCTGAGTTCAACTTCAAAACAGTGTTTTCTCCACATAATTTAAGAGTTTCTTTAGCATAAGGAGATAACGGAGTGATTAATCCTTCAGTTCAGGGGATGCTATGGTCTAGAACACAGGTGTCAAACATGCGGGCCGCCAAATGGGTCCAATCCAACCCGTGGGATGAATTTTTGAAATGCAAAAATTACACTGAAGATATTAACGATAATTATAGTTCAGGTTCCACATCCGGCCCAATTCGATCTCAGGTCAATAAAATACATTCAGTATTACAGATCAGTAAAATGCTATCATAATAACCTATAATAAGCTGAGAATTAATATTGTTTAAGTTTCCCTTTTTTTTTTAAAAAAAAAATGCCAGGTTCATTTCTATTCATGTTATTCACAATTTTTGAAGGATAATTTGTACATTTAAACATTTTCATTATGTAATTAAATTTTTTCACTCTAAAACATAGAGAAATATTTGGAGTTGACATTATTTACAGGCTTTTATGTTATTATTTTCTTGGTCTGGCCCACTTTAGGTCATATTGGGCTGAATGTGTCGCCTGAACTAAAATGAGTTTGACACCCCTGGTCTAGAAGGACAGAAAAGCAGATTATGACCAAAGTATCATCAGTTCAGTTCCCCAGACTGGCATCAAAATTGCCGGATGATGCACCCTTGAGCAAATTTCTAAAACCCCCATTTTCTCCCTGGGCACTTGCCGTATACACTATGTACTAACATGCAGCCTATGGAGACCAGTAGCTATATGCCATATATATTAACTTAATGCTAAATGTAGAATTTCATGAATGCATTTTTATTCAGCTTTTTCAATGACTGTAGTTTTCCAGAAGAGGAAACCAAAACCTCAGGCTATCCATGGTTTTCAGTTACATGACCATGCAGAGCCTTGGAGGGCCGAAACATCGATCCGCCATGACGGTCAGCACTACACACTTGGTGACGCTTTGTCAATTTACCATCAGTTTTTAAGCCACAAACACTTGGATCACCTCTCAAAAGAATTCAATCAAAGATATGTAATATGTTTTGGATACTTGTGATCCATACCATGTGTTCTTACCGCAGTTTTTCAGTAAGTAAGAACAGCAAAGCAGCTCCAAGAGACTCTACTTAATTTACATACAGTGGGTTATATCTGTGGAGAATCTCTCATCTAAGACTAATCTAAGACAGGAACAATCTGTGCAGACAGATGCATATATGGATTGTTCCTTATTGATGCTCTGCCCACACAAACAGATATGTTCTTCCTCTATTTTACTACAAAACCCTTGTACAAAATACCTGTCCACATGACAATGACACAAACTTGTCCAAATGCTCAGCCATCTACAGTTAGTGTTGGACTATGTCGGAGTTCATATTGTGGACACTGGATAATACTGGCTGTTCCAGACACACAGGCTTTAATCTGTCATGAAGGTGAAGCAGCGGCAACAAGTTCAGTTCTAAACTGTCTTTAAGTGCTGGTTGGGCTTGTGGAAGTGTATTTACATGACGTGGATTTGTCCTGTTGTGCTGACCTTGATCTACTGCAGGTCATACCCTGATTTACACACCTGGATTTGATGTTTCAGGTGCAGCTTCATTACATAAAGACATAATGGACGTGAGAAAAATGAGGTGTCACAATATAGTTTTCCAGTCTCTCCGTTTTCCCTGAACACACCAATACACACAAACCTGTATTTTATTTTGGAAAGTGTTTTAAAATCTTCCTTCTAGAAACTTAAAATGTTTACAAGTGGTCCAAATCTAGATGGGGCATAAATGTAAACATTTCCAGTGTCAGGTGAAGAGTTCCCACAGTTTAAATGAGCGTTGTTTCACGTGTTTGGCAGTGTTAACCCTTTTAGTCTGCCATTATAACAGGCCGCCTAGGTGTCTTCATATTTTCTTTGCAATAAAAGTGTCAGAAAAAGTCTTTTTTGCTACTTGTTTTGCACCTTTGATTTCAGGAAGACCTTAACTTTCAATATCTGGCTATTATCATTATTATAATGCTGTCAAATGATTACAATTTTTAATCGGATTATTCACAGGGTTGCTGTGGATTGATTTCCATTAATTAAATATCATTCATTTTTAATCTTTATTAATCGCGTTTCATTTTGCATGAGCAAACAGACTCAAGAAAGAAGGGAATATATATATATATATATATGCACTTAACGTTTTCATTAAACACCTTCAACCGTTTCAACAAAACAACTTGAAACAACTGTTCTTTTTTTTTTTTGTTTTTTTTTTTTTTTGTCCTCATATTTCCATCCAGAGGGCCACTGTGCTATTCAGTGTCTCCTATCTTTATGGGTTGGTTCTGCTGCCTGTCTCTACCGGATCAACTGCCCATTTGTTCATGTGCGACATTAACTCTACTTGGACAAACTGACCCGACTGCGTTGCCAGAGACGTTCAGGGTCATTCTGCGCTACTGATGGGTTAATTGCGTTAAAAATTTATCAGATTAATCATGATGATGGATCAATCTGTGTCAACACATGAATTTTGACAGCCCTACATTATTATAAATAATAAATGCTTAAAACAGTGTGTTTTAGTGAAAAAGAAAAAAAAAAAAAATGGACTTGAACTTTGTAGCATATTTATTATCAGAAACAACTGTAAATGTCCGTAATGAAACTTTCTGAGATTGCAGAAATAAACTTTCACCTATTTTACACCTGCTCAAATAGGCTTTTTGGTCGTGAACATTCAGTATCCATATTATGGCTTCATATTTTTGTTAGGTTAAAAAAATGCTTGAACATGTCTAGAAGTCTCTGAAGCAGTTCCTTTCTACTTGTTGTAGAGTCCCATATTGCTGTCATAAATGCTGCCATAAAGCGTTATATAGTGTCGGAAAGGTCAGGATCTCAGCTTTTCGATGCTGTTTGAATTTTCAACGTTTCATCAGCGACAGTAATTCGAAAACCATAAAATGCAAAATGCAGCACTGGTGAGATTGCTGTTGTGAAAGGGTTAAATGAGGTATAAATATATAGTTTATGTGTCTGAGTTTTTGATTTTAGACTAGGGCTGCACGATATTGGAAAAAACTGACGTTGCGATTTTTTTTTTTTTAATCCTGCGATATATATTGCGATATGAAAACCTATTCAGGAGGCTGTAATAGCTGTGTGGTCCCGACGTAAATGGTCCAACAAATTAGTTGTTTCCTCTCGTTGCGGCGACAGGTGGAAGGCACTGTCGACACAGAACACGTGTTTCAGTATCATCCTTGTAGCCGAAATAATTCCAGATAACTGACGTTGCTTTTCTTTTTGCACAAAGTCTTGATTTTCTGTGATTTTCTCGTTCGTTGCTCATTTCCCAGTGTTGTTACCAGCGACTCCCTCCATGTGCAGGGGCGTGGTCTGCTTCAGCAAACTGATTAAGAACGATTGTGATTGGGGGATCGCTGCGCAGTGTGTGTCAGGTTGAAATTAGATGAGAACACGTTGAGTTCATTTGCCTCTTACATTGCAGAACCTGCGATGTGACTATTGCGCACACATACATAGCGATGACGATGCTCAAATGATATACTGTGCAGCTCTATTTTAGACTGAATTCTATAGAAAAATATCTCGGGCTTGCCTCCTCCACATTTAGCACATTCGATTGAGCAACAGTCGTAACTAGCAGTGGTCGACAGGTGGGCATTTCTTTAAGTTTGTGTTGTCATGAGAAAACTATGAATTGGAAATGACATAACAGTGGTGCTTTGTGCCTTATTTTGGTCATATTTGCACATTTACTTGCATATTCATACAGACAGAAGATAATTAACAACTTCGTAGAATCATAGTTGACATCATTGATTCACAAATCAAACATGAAATTGATCTGAAATGTAAATCCCAAAACCTTTTCATGCGGTTTTGGATGTATTTCTGCCTCAGAACATCGCCAACGCTGTTGACATGGTGTGACGCCACCTATCAGAGCTGCTGTCCTGTGTCAGACTGTGGTGCATTTGAACTGTGGGAACAGAAATAAACCTAAATATGTAGCAGTGTTACAGTAATAACAGAAATGCTGCCCACATGGTAGTCTTTACACAACACAGAATACGAAGGAAAAACCAACTGCTATTTAATCTTAATTAAAACCCTTGTCCTTGATATTTCCAGGCGTGAAAAAAAGTTGGGCCACATGGGAAACATCTGTTACATTTAAAGCATTTTTTTTTTTTCACTTCTAATCAACTGATCCATTAAAATAGCATTTTGGGACTAATCCTTCAATGGGAAAACCACACTTTTGTCACAGCAAAGAATGCAACCAAATTTCGAACATAGCTCAAGTGAAAAGAAATGGGAGTCGTCTGATTTCACAATATCCCCAGCACAAAGCATCTCTTTACCCCTAAGACCCCAGGCACCCCACCCCCTCAGATGTAGCCTTTTGTTGTGTGCATGTGACTGTAGAAATGGCTCGGTAGGAAATGCCAGACACCCACAAAAAACCAAGAGAAAAATAGTTGTGGGAGCCACCCTCTGCATCAATTCAACTGCAACAAGAAGCATTTTACAGCTGGTTTATTGTTATTCCTCTGCTGTTTAAGCTGTCTTTCATGTCAGAAGTCTTTTCCTGCTTACAAATCACCGGGAAGCAATCCCTTTGGCCGCACTGCTGTGCCCTAAGCCCCTTCCTAGGGTTCAGCCCTTTGATCACCTGTAACGTTGACCATCAAGTTAAAAAATAGAGAAACTGGCTGCTGGGATAAGCTTGTGTTCTTGTCTGGAACAGAGGAACCAACCCCCCCTTCTTCTTTTCAGCAATTCCTTTTTTCTTGTCTCTACTCTTTCGATGAGCCTGGGAACAAAATCTCAGCGAGGCGGGGGGCAGTTGCGGTTGCTGAATTGTTAGGGAAATGATTACGCTTTGGCTACATCGGCGAGGATTCTTCACAGTAAACAAATTGATTAACTAATTAGCTTAGAAATTCAGTGCCTTGTTCCCAAGAGAGACACATAAGCAGCTCTAACCTTTGACCACAGCCTTTAGATTCAAGGTTAAATGTGCTGCAGTTTCCTCTGAGTGAACACCACTGTCACATTGCGGCCCTCAGCCAGAGGCCCAGACCAGTTGTCACCGCTCTTGAGTTTTAAGACATGCTTAATTGGCTTCCCTGAGTGCCCGAGGAGGGGAAAGAGAGAGAGCTAGCTTGTTACGAGCCCT
>JAPQRP010000002.1:13070173-13085566 GCA_037367295.1 Apogon hyalosoma
TGTTACCGCGCCGGGGGGGGGGCGGGGGGGGGGCGGTCCCTTATCAGCCATCGTTGGACACCTCCGGTGGCTATTAATCAGAGCCAGAGCCCGACTGGAGCCAGAAGAGGATCCGCAAGAGGGGTGGGAGGGGAGGCAGAGTCTGGAGCCTTCCCTGGGCCTCACTGACACCCTCACATAGGGAACTTCAACAGACACACACAAACACTCCTTCCTCCCCTCCCGCCTCAAGTCCGAGGGTACACACTAGTACAACCCCCCGCGAACCCTCCTCCACTTCTCTAACCTCCTCACTCAAATTGATTTAGGTCCCGTTTAGCCCCCTCTGGCCATGGCCCATCCATTTTAGCTGGTGTGACAGGTTTATGTCGCCCCCTTACTGTGTTATTATATTGGTGCTGTGCTGCCAGTTACTATTGTGCTAATGAAAATTTAGCACCAGACATAATATTCTTTTTCACAGGATGTGCACTCAGCATGCAAAATATCTTGAGTGCATTTATAGGATTGAAAGTGCTCATTATTTTTAACGTTCATGACAGACTGGTCTGAAAAACGGTTTTATGAACAGGAAAACAGCTATTAGGTGTTGTCAGTGTTGGTGCGTTTGCTAAATTAGTTTAATCCTATGTACATGTAAGCTTTGGCATGGCCTTTGACATGTCTGTGTTGACTGCGCAGAAAGAATAATTACCAACAAAAACCTAAAAATATCACACACGGGGATTGCCTGACTATTTCTAAGTAGTATTGGCAGTAGAGCTGCGCTGAACATATACCTAATTATCAACTTTCAAATGAATGATTAATTGGTTTGATAATACATGTATTGCTTTTAGCCACTCGTAAGAAAATAACATCTACATTTTTTTTTTTATTCCAGTTTCCTAAAATGTAACATTTGTCATTACCCCCCAATGATGGTAAACTTGCCAAAAAAACAATTGAGGACATTGTCTTAAGCTTTGGAAAGCACTGATGGACATTTTTCACCATTTACTGAACCAAACAGCTGCCAAGTGTTGAATTAGCAATGAAAATAATGTCTCATCATGACATATTATGCAAAATTTTGAGTAAACTTAGTTAAATTTCCCTCAAAATATTAATTTAAGTCAAAACTCAATTTGCTACGTGACTTAAAATGTCTATAACTGACATCATCTCGAGCTCTGGGAAGCAATGATGAATGTTTTTCACCATGTTCTGACATTTTATAAATGAAACGGCTGCCGAGTGTTGAAGTAACATTGAAAATAATGTTTCATATGCATCCATCATGACATATTATGCAAAATTTTGAGCAAACTTTGTTAAATTTCCCTCAAAATATCAATTTAAGTCAAAACTCAATTCGCTACGTGACTTAAAATGTCTGTATAACTGACATCATCTTGAGCTTTGAGAAGCACAGATGGATGTTTTTCACCATTTTCTGACATTTTAAATCAACAATGAAATCAGTGTCTTGTACCCGTCCCTCATGATGTATGATGGAAAAATTGGAGTCATTTTTGATACATTTCTCTCAACATATCCACAAATGCGAAAACACACTTTACTATGAGACTAAAAACCTCTTAATAACCAACAAAGCCCCACATCCCCAAGCGGTTCTAAAGGACTACCATCACTACAAAAGCCATACCAATAGAGCAAATTTCATTATTAGCGGAGTTCCCACAAGATGAGAGGTGCAGGGTAACTTTCTGATGAATTTCAACTTTAAATGGAAAGCTTCTGTGGAGTGCACTACAAAGCGCCATGTGTAAATATTGAATAATGAGGCGCTTTCAAGTCCTCCGCTTTGTATCTGCCTGGAGAAAACGCCATTAATGACAGCTTTTGGTGTGGTTTACATCACACGGTACCATGAAATGCAATCACCAGAGATAAATTTGTTATTATTAGTCTCTAAAGGCACGAGATTTACAAGCCCATATGCATTTGCGCTCAAGATGTGCTGACACAACTTATTTGAGACACATGTGACAAATATGAATGAGGTGCTCGTGTGCTGCTGGTGCATGACGCTTACAATTAGTCACCATTTGGCACTTGTGCAAAATCGTCTACAACGCAGGCCTGTATACTGTCCTGCCTGCATGCTGTGCACAGTGTACGTATCCTTATTAACAGTGTATTTACGGGGTCATGTTTACATCACAGGCAGTTATCTCCAGTGATTCAGCAAAAAAAGAGATAAGATACTTCCTGATGCTGGGGCCAAAGTACCTGAGCGTTACTTTAACCTGGAACAAACAGATTTAACCCTTTAATAGGGCACTCAAAGAAGTAGTCTGACATTCAAAATTTCAACCTTAGTGTGTTATTGGAGGACTGAGCAAGACTTTATTACTGAAACTGTGATTTTTTTTTGTTGATATATTGTTGTGTGGAAAATCACAGTCAATGAAGTTACCATATTTAGTTCCTTACCCATAAGTGGCCAAAAAAAAAAATCCAAGAAGTAAATATAAAAAATACAAGAAAAACACATGTAAGGTGAAAGGAACATGTATTTTTAGAACATTACAGCAACATAGGTGCTGATCCAGACCCCTGTCCACATCTACATTATCCCTTTGAACATCATTCCTTGCATTAGTACCATTACTTCATGGTACCAAACAGAGCAGTTCATGCGGAGGTGGACCTTGCAGACCCTGTAGACCACATTGGACCTGGGATAGTTGACTCACGGTCCTCACTGGTGCTGTTATTGGCCCCTTTTCCACAGCACTTCTGTTCTGGGAATATTTCACCTTTATTCCGGAACGACTTCTGTGTAAACAAAACAGTGGGATCATTTGGTCCCACGTTTATCGCAGCTCTATAACACCTCTGGAGGTAGTAACAGAGCTGTGATAAATCATGATTCAGGAACGCTATGCAGAAGGAACACCGCTTTTTCCGCAACCAAGGTGTGACGTTTTGATGATGTATTGTGTGTGCGGCCCCCGCGTCGGGGGGGATTTAAAAATGAGTGTGGGCCGTGTACAGTAAACAAACATATCACGTGACCAGGAAGTTTCCGAACTGGGGAGACACCGAGATCTGTGAGCTGTTGTCATTTCAGACGGAGGACTCTATCCATGCTAACATCTGTGGAACGGTAAGACGGGCCAGCTCTGCTCGGAATATTTCCGACGCGAAAGTTATACGTCACACTATACGCTGCGCTGCGTCACTGGCCCTTTAATTCCAGAATGCAGATCCGCTGTTTAAAAGTCCAGCCTGTCTCACCTCTGTTACTCCTTTGGCTGTGAAAATCGGTCAGTGGTGGAAAAACGGTGGGATCACCATAGCAACTTTTTTTTTGCCAGGATTTCTGTGTAAATTTGGCTACTGTATTGTAATGTATGTGGAAATTATAAAAAACAGTCACTTGCCCGATAAAGGGTTAAATGGACCGGTTGTCACTTTGGGCAGACGACTCCATCCATGCTAACATTTGTTGAACGGTAAAAGACGGGCCAAATCTGCTCGGGGTATTTCCGACGCGCAAGTTATACGTCGTCCTGTACACTGCGCTGCGTCACCGGCCCTCTAATTCCAGAATGCAGATCCGCTGTGTAAAAGTCCAGCCTGTCTCACCTCTGTTACTCCTTTTGGCTTTGGCTGTGGAAATCAGTCAATGGTGGCAAAAAGGTGAGATCACCAGCTCAACTTTTTTCTGGGAATTCTGTGTAAAAGTGGCTACTGTATTGTAATGTATATGGAAATTATCAAAAATAGTCACTTGCCCAATAAAGGGTTAAATGGTTGCGAAGGGCCGGAAATAAAGATCATAGGTATTAAAGCTAGAACAACTGGTTTTTGATGGACACATTAAAAAGCACACCCTTCTCTTCCCACCTTAGTCACTTGCAAACGATTTGCGTTTAATGTAACTTGAGGTCACGGTTTCTCATGAGTAAAAGAAAACACTCATGTAAACAAGTGATACTTTTACACACTCACTTTGGAGGCTGTGTACGTTGCCAGGGAAGTTGACTCAGCATGGTTTGGCACCGGCGTTGCTCACCAGATCCCTTGTAAATACGCGGTTAAAAGTTTGTGTAATTTTTTTTTTAACTTTATTTTACTAAGCCTTTAAATTGATTATTTATCTGTCTCAATGGTCAAATGAATTCAGATGAGTCATGAACCAACCGCTGAAGCACACGTTTGATGTGTAGCACAAACACTGAGCCCTGACGTCTCCATGTGTCTAAATGAGGCAGATCCCGAATATGGAGGAAAAGTTTAGCCAAATAAAACATAATGTTGATGCGGTTGGAGAAAACTTTTAATAGGCTGTGTATTACACCCTATAACTATTCGACCTAACTTGCTAATATTGATGTTTCTTCTCAGTTTGTATTTTCACCGACTTTGTATGTAATGCGTTTCATCTAAAATTTGCTTTAAGTTCAGCATATGAACACCAGTAGTAGAGGAAGCACATTACAAAATGAGTGGAAGTAGCAAAACCACCTTGTAAAAGTACTAAAAATACGAGTCCAAGCCCTACATTCAAAACCTTACTCAAGTGCAGTAATAGCAACATTAAAATGCACGAAAAGTAACTGTAGAAGGGCCTATTTCAGAATCATCTATCATGGACAGATGGACTACAGATGCAAATTAGCATTTTCCGCAATAATCCTGTGTATTTACATCTGATTTTGAATACAGATGTTGATTAAAGTGCATTGTCCTGACCAAATAAACTAATAAATCAAATAAATAAATATTATTGATGGCGTTAATGTTGCAGGTGGTAATGGTGGGGATCGTCTTAATGACAGTATATACTTTTCAGATGCTTAAAATATAAAGATATATCTAATTTATTGCTTTATTTTACTTTCCATTGTTAAAACACATATGTAGTATTATATATTGTACCAGCGCATTGACCCGTGGTTTCCCATGGGTCATGTTAATACTGATATCTAGGGACTGAAGTTAGTAGATGCGTCGTTCCTGCGCTTCTGATCAACCAAGCAACGGGATTTTAAGACTATTGTATTCCAAGATGACTAATATCTCCCAAAATATTGGTCCTGTCAACTTGCCGAGATATTTAATGTGGAGATGGGATATTCCTCAACTGTAGGTACTAAATTGGCCAGTTACGCACAAACACACATATAGATGCTCTGAGACCTTCCAGTACGCTTGAATAAATGTACCAGTTATTGTCTATCACTGCTAAACATAAAACAAGTGATTTAGACAAATTAATTTATTGTAATTTATTGAAAATGACAACAATTTGCTAAATGTTAAAGTAATTGGATGATAGGGGAGCACTGATGTACACAGCCCAGCCAAAAATAACACCCCCCCACCTGGATTTGACTAAGCAAATAGTTTAGATCCTCCCGTTGGATAAATACTGCAGTGACTGACATGTTTCAGCTTTAGCAACTTCTTTTAACCCTTTGAATGATGGAATAGTTTCTCATTTCTTCCACAAGCATCAGTTTGATAAAACATAAAGCCTGACTGCGTTTCAATGGAAAAAGGTCATGTGGTCTGCGTCCAGACCGCACGACCCTGTTCCCATCATGCCTTGTCTTCTAGCATTGGCTTTGTTGACGTTAATCATCGGCCAGTAAAATGACATTCACATAGTTTTATTAAAAGTCAAAAATTTTCACTCAAAAATATGATGAAGGCTTTAAATAATTTGAAATAGTTGAGTTTTTTTTTTTTTATGACAATCATTTTTTCCTTGGCACAGTAGGGGGTAAATACCTACAAAAACAGTATAGACAAACAAAATCTCACCATCTGAACATTAAATAAATCAGCAGTAGTGGGAAATATGCTCTTAATTCACCTTTTCTGATTCAGATCTCTTCTTCTTCTACACCTATGTACATATTAATCTATTCCAGCGTTACAGCATGTGCACTCAGTCACCCAGGCTACCTGTGCAACCCAAGAGGCTGACAGATATGAATCACCCTCTGACATATGAAACACTATGAAGTACCTACAACGGGTGATTTCACCTCTACTGAATGCTTCAACACTTTACCTGCACAGCGCTGAGAGAGCCTGCCAGTGACGATACAATAGCCCTTAATCTGCAGTATGCAGACACACAAACCACCAGAGCAGCAAGACAGGTGAACAGTTATTCATGAGTGAGTTCCATGTATGATTAACGCAGCTAAATGACCTGCACAAAAGGTGTGGTTGTTTGCTTTGATACTTTAAGCAGCACTGTATGTTGGGTTATACAATACACCTGCCTCCATGTACCACAAAGGCCGCCTTCATAGGAAATGGGCAAGATAAATATTTTGAGTCAGCTTAAGTAAATTTTGCCTGCAGTAGTTTACAGTTTGGCAGTTATTTAAACTGTTTACCACAGATTTTCTCTTTTTTTTTTTTTTTGAATTAGCATTTAGCACGCTCAGCTTACACTCATGCCTAAACAAGTCATTCAGAGTCACTTCTGTCTTAGCTTTCTCAGCGGTGTACGTATTCCTTTGAATCGATATCTCATTTCACAAACAGGCCTCTGGTTCCAATACTTCTGACAAAGGCCCCACGGCTAGTACCGATTCCAAGAAAAAAAGGGAAGCGGCTATTAACTTTGGCCATGGTACAGCAATAACTGGAGGGCAGTGGTTACACAATCAGCTCCCTCACTAGATAAGGTCATTGTGTTAGCTCAGGTTCGGAAGTAAACCCGAAAGCCCTGTGTGACAAGCAAACAACAGGAAGGAAATAATCAATTTGGTGCTTTTAATGAACAACTCCCTATCTGGCCTCTTTGTCTGTGCAAATTGCCACACGCTAGTTAAACATTACTCCTGTAATAGTTCAGTTTTAAGGTAGTCGTGAGCAGCCAGACGACTCAGCACACAGGAACTTAATATGTGCAGATCGTATTGTTTGTGCTGGTAACTCATAGCGAAGGCTGTGAGTTCAGCTGGGTAAAGTAAAAGCAAACGTGACCCAGTTAAGAAAAAAGAAAAAAAAAAATGCTGAGTTCAATACACGCAACAGCCGTCGGCACGGGCTCCTTTAAAAAACGCTCCTTGTACTTTGGTTCATTTGGTCATGGTCAGGGTTATTTTTGTTCAGGGAGTGTTTGCACAACACAGACCCATTCTAAACCTGTGATGAGACTCGCCTGCCACCGCCAGAAAAGCAATGTCTGCAATAACTGGATTAGTTAGCATTAAAAAGATGCATGATGGAAAAGTTTGTGTAGGAGTGATCAAGAGTCTGACAAAACCAGAGTTGGATCATTTACTTTATTGCTCACTTTTGCGTTTAAAGTGCACTTAAGCTGTCCAATTCTTTGATTTAATGTCATTTTAGGAGATATATACTGTAAACTGAATATACAAGTTCTCCAACATACGCAGTATTTAATTAGACTGGACCTGAGTGTTTCCTCTGTTTTATAGTAATGGAAGCTGAAAAAAATCTGGTTTTAGTTTCCAGTTTTGCATTTTCTCTTAAATGACTCACCTCTTTTTTTTTTTTCCCAATAGATGCGCTGTCTCCAAATACTATATTGAGTGTATATATGTATAATTATAGGTGTATATCTTCATTTTGGTATCTGACACTTTTCTGGCTTTTTAAACCCAGTAACAAAGAAGAACTTTAGACGTATTTCCCCCCAGGATGGACCTAATGATGACCTCAGATAAATGCAAAAACATATTCTTGCTCTGAGCCATCCCAAAATTAATTAATTTTTAATCAAATATTGGTGCCAATAATAGGACCAAAACTGGGACATGAAAAGCTACCCAAGTGTCAGTGCATTTGATCTGGAAAACATAGCTTGAAATGGTCGTATATACCATTATAAATTAAAACACTGTTAAATTTGATGATCCTAGTGGTTTTTCTAATCCAGACATGCCGGTTTTTCATGAATCTTCAGTCTCATCCCAGCTTTCACATGTAACCCGCCATGTCCACTCATGTTACATGCGGAACCTGCCCATTTAAGCACAAATAAATCATGAGTGATTTTGTAACAGTGGTCATTTTTGTGAAACACTCTGTAGAATTAGTTCGATGTACCTGTGAGAGAATAAAAAGATATTCAAAAAAATATTAGTGTGCAATTTTCATGTCCTTTTACCACGTTACATGTAGATTTTTGTATAAAAATTATATTAAAAAAGATAAAAATGTGTTTTATCTGAAAAATAATTTCTCTTTTATCTGAGTAAATATTTATCTTTAAAACAGACCCAGAGTGCTTCCAAACTTGCTTCATAACAGTAGTCTACATCTGGTTTGAATTTTTAGCCCCATGTCCAGGTTTTAGGACCAGTTTCATAGAAGCACCCATTTATCAGCTCTAGAATCAACATCCCAGTAGCGATGTTATTGTATGAAATACTTCATTTAACAGGCAAAATTCTCAACCATAATAATGACAATGAACCAGCGATGAGTGGAAGTACACATAAATCTCATGCTTCTGGAAATTTAGTTAAAATTTGTGTTGAATGTAGATGGAAACCTGCCTATCCCAGAGTCTCAAAGGGACAGTACCAGTAAAAAGTATGGAGATGCCAAATCTTACTGTTTTTAATATCTATCTATCTCTCTATCTCTATCTCTATCTATCTCTATCTCTCTCTCTATCTCTCTATCTCTATCTCTATCTCTATCTCTATCTCTCTATGTCTCTATCTGTCTCTATCTGTCTCTCTCTATCTCTCTATCTCTCTATCTCTCTATCTCTCTCTCTATCTCTCTCTATCTCTCAATGGTTGCACGATATTGAATATTTCTCTAAAGGTCTGTGTAATCAATAACTTTTATTTATTTATTGCTCCTTTAAAGGTCATTGCATAATAATTAGTTAGGTGGTTTTTTGACTTCCACCACTACTTTCATTATTTTGCTGTAATTAAAGTGCACTTTTATGTGTCTTCAGTGGAAAATATTCTTCGCATAATTGAATAAAGAACCTCAAAATCATAAAGATTCCAGAGGTTGAACATAAACGTCTCCTTAACACGTTCTCCTTCCAATCAACAGTATCTATAATAAATGTAGCCTAGTTCTGATAATACAGTAATGCTGCTTTTCTTGCATCATAAGATAAGATAAGATAAGCCTTTATTAGTCCCACAAGGGGAATTTCCAGATTTACAGCAGCACAGCACAAAAGAGCAAAAGAAAGTGCAAAATCAAAAATAGACAAATTTTAAAAAAAAAGCTATATATACTATTTACAGCTGTGCACATTCTAATGATGCTATATATGGTTTATTGCACTGTTTATTGGACGGATTATTGCACAGAATTATTTGAAGCATTATTATCAACTGTAATTACTTCATAAACTAATAATATTAATCCAAAGACTGAGGATGAAGCGGTGAATGATGAAATATAAAGAGATTTCGTTTAAACGCGTCCTTTTTCTTGTACTAAACGCACGAGTCGTGGTGCTTTATATGCGATGACTGATATTGTGATGTTCGCAAACGTGCTACTAACAACTTCAGCTGCGATATTTGAATGCCCATGTACAACGTTTTTATCTGGGTGCTGTTGAAAAGGACTGATTGATGCAGAGGTAGGTGTGGCAGTGTGCAGACCAGTTGACACACCAGAAAAGTGAATTACAGCACTGCATCCTGGAATGTGCGGAACATCATAAATTCATGTCTGGCAGTGTAAGAGAAGCTGAGGAGTGGGGCGAGTTTGTAGATGATTAGCCCATGACTGAATGACTACTTTATAACTTCATATAACATTTGCCTTGTACTCAGTCTCAGTCACCGAGGTGGAGTGATACAGTCATGAACCTAAAACACAAAAATCAACACTGAGGTGAAGAGGTTTTATTTCTGTATGAGTGGGGATTTAATTAAAATTTCAACTATTATCTGCTGTCAGTATTTTAACACAAACACTGCATATAGTCTAAAATGGACAAAATATGCAAACACGTGACAAATTACAGCAAAAAGTATGTTATACTATAAGATAGGTTTATTTGGCATATGCACAGTTATAAATTGTACCATGCACATTGAAATGTACTTTAAGGTTTAAGGTAACTTTATTAATACCTGTAGATAGATTTGTTCTGCAGTCTGGAGAGGGCATCGAAAACACATAAAACATTAAAACCACAGCATACATACAGGGGACAGATTAAAAACAGCCCAGACAAAAGACATGGACAGGTACTACCAGCAGCTCACTGATCATGGTGAAAACAAACTAGAAATAAATAGATAAGAAACAGACTAAAATAAATAAAAGTCATCAGATATCACTAAAAATGCCAATATAGAACCTGTAAAAAGCATGATAAAAACATCCTAATATAGTGATATAATACAAGGGACAGTAAATAAATGAAAAATAAGTTAAGACCACGTTAAAATAAGCCAAAACCAAAGAATTTAAGTGAAGTGCATCAAGACTTATGTAAAAAAAAAAAAGAAATGGCAGCAGGAACAAAGCTGTCCCTGTAGCACATGGTCCTAGATTTGCCAGATTAGATCTGCAGCCAATAGTAAAATAGAAAAAAGATACGCAGCAAACAAGATAAAAGTATATACATATTTAAATTAGTGCTGGCAAACATTTAACATTTTTAATCAGATTAATCACAGGATTGCAGTGGATTCATTTTGTTTAATCGCAATTAAGTATTCATTTTCAATCTGTATTAATTGTGTTTCATTTTTCATGAGCGAACAGACTCAAGAAAGAAGGGAATATATATGCACCGCATGTGTTTATTAAACACCTTCAACAGATTCAACAAACAACTTGAAACATCTGTTCCGTCTTGTTTTTTTTTTTTTTTGTTCTCATATTTCCATCCAGAACCAATGTCCTGTTTAATGTCTTCCATCTTTATGGGTTGGTTCTGCTGCCTCTCTAACGGATCAACTGCCGGTTTGTTCATGTGCGACGGTAACTCTACTTGGACCCAAATGCGTTGGCAGAGACATTCAGAGTCCTTCAGCACTTCAGATGGGTAAATGGAGTTAAATGTTTAATCAGATTAATCAAGATGATGATGGATTAATCTGCATTAACGTGTTGATTTTGACAGCCCTAATATAAATGTATACATAAAAAAAGAGTAGCTCTATTATGTATAAACAATTTATGACATGACATAAAGTTTATTAACCCTTTAAGCACCGTGTTGATGCTAATGTTCAATTGTTAAAAGTCTCCTCCGAACCACAGCTGTTGATTTGGGTTAAAATAACCGTATAGTTTAAATAGAAGTACATGGGTCATCAGACTGTTCAGCGGGTTGTTGTGTTCTATGGATGGACATGTCGTCATTGTAGAAGAAACATTACCAGTTTTTCCATTAATTTGTCTTATTTCCATAAATTGGCAATAAATCTATGCAATACTGACATAAAATGAAACCGTGTCTGTGGTTTAGCGTCAAAATATCTTAACTGCTGTCTTTTCACACGGTTAAAGCTTCACAGTCAGTTGGTAGAATAAAACATTACTATTATTCTTTTTGCGAACAACATAAAAAGTGAAATAACTGGCTAACAATCAGCTAAAATGCAAATCTTGATTATATACACTTCAATTAAACACATTTTCAGTTCCAGAGATTGAGATTATACAATTGAGTATTGCGAAAAAACATACTGGACTTTTAAGGAAGTGATAAATGCTTCTTGGATTATGTCAATATTTTACAAAAAGTTTGGACAAAGTCATGAATTGAGTCTTTTGCTTAAAAATGTAACTAACTTTATTATTATTATTATATTTTACAATTTATTGGAAATGTTTTACTTTCACGATACAATTCCTGTAATTACTTATTACGTTTGCCGTCTGAATTCCAGTAGTATGTGTTGTACTCCCTTGTGGTTTTACTTGGTGAATCAGTAATGCACTAAATCTGCACCAACTTCACATTTAAGTCTAAACATGGTGAAGACGGAGCTTTACCATGAGTTAAATGCAGCAGCCAGGAAGCGTGTTAGAACATTTTCCAAAAAAAGCACACTCTGACACCCCGGATCATTTGAAGTAGTGGAGAAGGAGCCTCATTACCGCCAGGGCCCACATGGGGGGTTCACTCCCAGACACAGTTTAATGGCAGTAAAAGCGAATAAGGCCTCAAGGTTACGAGACGCTGAATAGCTTTGGAGGAGACGGACTGCTCTCCCTTTGCCCCGTATCCCACGTCACTGGAGCCAGTGGAGTCATAAATGGCTGCTAACACTAACAGTAAACGGATATAAAAAGAGTCCCGGTTTCCTTTATATGACCCGTTCCCCATTGCTCATGGGAACTGTTGATAGGAGCCCGGAGTGTTGTGAATAAAAAGGGATGGATGGAGCCTGGGAGGAGGAAGAGCTGTGTACTTAGTGCGTAAAGGATGTGAAATGCGGAGGACAGTGAGGCAGCTTTGGAACGTCAGAACGACTCCAAGAGAAGCAGGATGTGTCGTTCACTCAGGGTGGGACGTTCGGAACAGGACAACCCCCATCCCTGTGTCCGGCAGCAGAAAATACTTGAGGTCAGGGGTGTCAAACATACGACCTGTGGGCCAAAACCGGCCCGCTAAGGACAGAATTATTTTCTGGGGTGGTGCAGTATCCAAGACAGTTTTCAGCTGCACTATATGTATGACCACTAGGATACACCAAAGTACATGCACCACTATTTTAAAATATTCATTTAAATTAAAAACTACACAGAATGTCTGGTCAGGCGTGCATTTTTTATGTGTGTCTGTGTGTGGGGTCCGACTGTGGAACAGTTTGGGGGCTTAACTAAAGCAATGCTCCAGTAATATACAGCAGTTTAAATCCAAATATAAGGAAAAGATCTTAAAACAGTATTGAGATGAAGGGCTTTGAAGGTCGTTTGGTGTTTTCTTCTTCTTCTTCTTCTTATGTGCATGTTTACACTTAATTTCTCTGATATAACTGCAGCCACACAATGTAGAAGTGAAACTGGGGGTGGGAGTAAATACGCTTGACTTGTTCTCACTCCCTTTCAGGCACCTAGGGGTGTATATTAATAGTGAATTATTGTATATATTTATGTTTATTATGTACACATAAAGATGTGTATATAATACGTGGATATAATCTTATTTCTGTCTGAAACTGAAACATTGTAGAGTGCACAAGCTCAAAATAAACCAATCAATCTATATGTACAGTTCACCCGTCTATTCTTCAAACATGCATTTTTCTATGACTCTATTGTTAAAGTCAATCATGTCCCTGATAAGTCTCTTTTCCACTTGATTGTATGGACAGTGCATTTAGACCAGGGGTGAAGGTAGTACGGGTAGATCACATGGTGTTTAAAAAAAAAAAAAAAAGTTGGCGTTGGGGTTAAAACATATCACTGATATGCCTGTACAAGAAATCAAGAAATCAATCCAGCGCATGCACCATTTATAACGGCAGGCTATGGCGTTCTCAGGTGGCGCCCCAAAGAGGAAACTCGTGACTTGACTGCTCATTAAACGACCGAAAAATATTTTTAAACTACACTTGAATGCAGATTATACACAGTACTCACTGGCTGTGTCACGTACAGCTCGTTTAATTAAATATTAATGTCTTGTAAAATTCTTGTAGGATGATTCCTATCATCGTCGTCTGGCCTAGCGCCCTGTATTGACGAGCCACTACAGCTGAAGATATTCCCAAAATCATTTTAGTTCAGGGGTCACATACAGAGCAATTTGGTCGGAAGTGGATCAGATAATATCATAATAACCTATAAATAATGACAACTCCAGATTTTTGTTTGTTTTAGATTAAAAAAGTAAAATTACAAGAAAATGTTTACGTCTACAAACTACGCTTTCGAAAAAAAATGTGAATAACCTGAACAAATATGAACATGAAGTCTTAAGAGAAGTGAATTTTAACACTAATATTCTGCCTGTTACTAAATGTTTTAATTGCAGATCAACTGTGGTAATGTACGTGTGTAAATGATAAACTGCGGCATAATATTGTTAAAATTGCATCTATTTTTCTTAAGAAATTTCAGGTTGTTCATTTTATTCACATTTTTTACAGTATAGATTGTAGATGTAAACATTTTCACAGTGTAATTTTCCTTTTTTTCACTCTAAAATATAGGAACAAGTTCGGAGTTGGCACTATTTATAGGTTATTATGTTTTCATTTTACTGGCCCGACTTCAGATCATATAGGGCTGAATGTGACCCTGAACGTCTGGGATAAATGGAGTGATTTGACTTTTCTAAACGGCGTAACTCATGCCATATGCAGATTTCTTTAAGATGTGTTTAATAAAGTTTTTAAGACTGAATAAAAGATCAAAGTACTTGTAAAGATGGAAGTTTCATACAGTAACATGGGGAGAGGAGAAGCTTTCATCATCCCATCAACAATGACGGAGAAATGCGAGCGCACGAAAGCAAAGCTGAATATATTATACGAGGAAATTAGTGCAAGTTAAAATGCAGTTAATCTGAGCATGAGCAGCATTATGTTCTCAGTGACAGACACTTTTTATTTGGTTGATTGTAGCTCCATTTCTGTATTGGTTGGTATCTAGATTCAGTGCTTGTTACTTGCCTCAACGCTGCCAACATATGTGCAGTATTTAACATGCTGAGACGAGTTACCCTGCATCCCAAGACTAAGCTGCCATCGCAACTACATTTGTACTCCTATCTTCTCAAATTGTCAGCTGTCCTTTAATTAATTCCATTTTCTAAAACAGATTATTACATTCCTGGAAAGTCACGGTTGATTTCCGTTCCCCAGCCAACGCTATATTTAATTAATCAACTATATCCTGATCCTTCCATTGGATAATTATGGCAGTGATTAAGATGCTTCATTAGTATCAGTTTAATATAGAGCATAAAGATTGGATTGTGTTTCAATGGAAGAAGGTCATGAAACATTCCCTATCAAATGAGACAACCCTTCCAGGCCTGTTACGTTATCAGCAGTCATCGACGCCGCTATAAACAGATACAACAACTTTGTTTCCGAAAAAAATTCCCCATGCCGTCAGCAGCTGTATCCGTCTGTTGCGTGGGCTTTGGGCCTCTTTTTGCAGCTATCAACCTCAAACCGCAGAAATACGATCTATAACACATTGAAATGGCATTAAATGGTCGATCAAATCATTAACCCTTTCGCCACCCTTGTCGCATTTCGGCGACGGAGTATGTTGTCTTTCAGATTTCGCTGTTATACTTCACATGACTCTAAATATCTATGATACTCCTTACCACTAGGTGGCAGACATGTGTCGTTCTAGCCCAAGTTTTGCCTACTTCACTGTTGAAAATATTTCAGGAAGTCTTACTGAACACCATACGTTGCATGCAGCAGTATTGATAGAGACGTGGCGGTAGTTTGGCCTTGCATTTTCTCTCAGATT
>JAPQRP010000002.1:13094700-13107341 GCA_037367295.1 Apogon hyalosoma
AACCACTTGTGTTCATTAATACAACCAACAACTGAACATTTTAGGTAATCGGCTCAAAGTTTGGACATATTTTCAGTGTTTACTCCAACCGCTACTGCTGACAATTATGTCGCACTCGGAGAAATGTTCAGCGGAAGTCTTGACCTTATATGTGCAAATGTCGTGACGTAACTAATTATAAAACGTAACAAATTAACCAGGAATTAAAACGAGTTGTAGAAATCCACTGGTTTTTTGCCGGAATTAAAATAAAAATAGCTTTGCAGCAGCTGGAGGGTTCAAATTCAAACTTTATGAACTATTAGGGTCCAAGAACACAAATAAATGAACCAAAGACTGTATAGCAAAATATGACCCCGTTAAGCAACTAGAGAACATTTAGCCCTTGAAGTTCATGTGTTAGAAGCAAGAGTAGGGATCTGAGCAACTGCAATAAGGGAGAATTTAGATGTAAGGACCCAGTGCTATTTAGATATAAAAATACAACCCAGCTAAACAACTTCAACCGACCAAGAACAAAACACTCCGTTATCTACTTTACGTATTTAAGCAGAAGAATGTGAGAGCAATGGGATGTTAACTTTTGTCACCGAGTGAGCATATATATTCTTTAAAACCAAAAACATTTCGTATTATATCAAACTTCAACCACTTCTTGTTCCGCTCTCCGAATGCAACGATCTCATCCCAGTCCTCGACACCTGACGTCACATGACAGGAAGGTACTATATCCTATTAGCATCTGAAATAAAGCCCTGGAACATTATGGGAGTGAAAGGTATGCTGGGAGGAGTGAGACTAGATGGGAAGTGACGGCGGACGGTGGAGCAGGAATGTCGGGAGAAGAACCTGCTTGTCATTGTCAGGAAGTGGGAGTAGAAGGTTAGAGGAAGAGCAGCGGGAGTCGAAGAGGAGGAGGAGGAGGAGGAGAGCGTGAAGGTTTGGACAAAAGATGGCACCGATTTAAGAGTCTGGGCTTTTGTTTTAGATTGACTGACACTGAGCTTGTTTACATGACCATAAAAATCTAGTAATTGGGTAATCAGTTAATTATAATAATTGGTTTTGATGTGTTTACTTTCACTTCAGAAACGCGATAATCGAATTAGGCGTTTCAGTCCATACATATGTGGTGACGGACTCGAACTTCCTGTTATCGTCTTCCACTCATGTTGTGACTACGTTACTTCTGTTTTCCCTGAGTGTTTCTTTTTTTTTTTTTTTTTTTACACGTGCACAGATGTAAAAGAATTAAATAAATCCGTTTAACCTGCATACGTGCATGGAAACATTGGAGTATTGGGAAGAAATCCAGGTGTGTTAATCTGATTTCTGATAATCAGATTACTGCGGTTATCTGATAAAGCATATTAGATTATTCAAGTGGTCAAACAAACAGCATGATCTGATTACTCCAGAAATTGGATATTAATCAGATTTTTAGCAGCATGTAAACGGGCTCCCTGAAACTTTGAACCCGTATGTGTAAGAATCACAGTTTCATCGTGTTAAGATAGATACGATTTAAAATATGAGTACTTTTCCATTTCCTCTTCTGTTATCACTGAATCCTTGGTTGTTTGGGCTCAGGCCTCTTCCATAGGTAGCACTGTGTCAAATAGTCAGTAGAGGTCCGTTTGGTTTAACGTACCTTAATCCATTCAGACCCAAACAGCCACCGGCAACACAAACCATCTACTGATCTAAACTGTTTAATACCTGTTGATCCACTAAACCTATCAATTCATTTAAGTAATTGGTGTAAAATGCAGTTTGTCGTCTTTTCATGGTCATCAGATGTGACCCATTTGGACGTTCAGAGGCTCCGTAGTGAACATGGAAACACTGTCATCTTCTACAACATTGATTCATCAATAAAACCCATGGAGTTGGATAAGGGCCCCTTTACAAAGCATGGACATCGTTGGGTGACCATTGAGCGAACAAAACTTGGCCCGATCTCTCAACAATCTCCTAAGCCTCGAAAAGCTGTTTCTGTGTACATTTCTGGGAGATCCTTGTGCACTTGTTGTGCTTTTGGCCCCCCCTACTTTAAACTGTCCGGTCAGTCGGTCATCGAGATAGTTGTACCCCCTCCCTCATTGATCTCTCAGCCATCTCCACCTTCAGGGTGGAAGAAATTTGCCGTTCATTAAAAGATTGCAGAGAGATCATTGGGAGATGGATTAGATCACGGAGGGCTTCTTGAGCATTCGTTTAGAGATTGTTTTGGACTGAGTCAAAACTTTGAGGAGACCGTGGAGACCACTGGAAGAGCTTTGTGATCGCTGGGCGCTTACTGAAAGATCATTGAGAGATCTGGCCATTTTTTTTATCACTCAATGATCTCTAAATGATTGCCACCCCTGTGTAAAGGGGGTTTAAATGACAGTGAATGGACACCATTGTTTTTATATTCAGTTATCTTTACTGAAAAAGTTACTTTTTCTTAATTCTTTCTCTGTTTTGAGTCTTCATGAACATCTACATGATCTGTGAATTAAATACAGAAAAATACATGATTTATGCCAAAAAAAAAGCAAAATGGAGAGGATAATATTATAAAAGAAAAAAATGGTCATAAATCAGTTAAGAAAGGTAGAAATAGAGAAAAAATCATTTGGGAACTGCCACAAAAGTAGCACTGGGTCTTTATGGGTTAAAGATGCACTCACTAAATCGTAGCGCCTCATATTTACCTAAAAATGAATAATAATGACTTTGACGATCCTCTGACCTTTCCTTCACAACATGACGGAGGACAATAAAAACTTTGGGGATTTTAAAGGTTAAACTTGCTTCATTATCTTTGTTGGAAAATTTGGTCTTTGCATTTTACCCATCCTAATGCATACGCTGTACCTAGCATTAGCACACATTAGCAGCAGTGAGCTCCAGATCTTCATCAGGACTGTGACACCGACAGGAGAATTAACCCACATCAGGGTTCCCACGCATCCTGGAAAACCTGGAAAATGATTGACCAATTTTCCAGTCAAGGAAAACATATGGAAAATAAAAGGTCAAGTGTCCTGGAAACGGTTATCTTGGAAAATTATTGATCCTCCCCCTGCCTTATGACCTTTTGTGCCTAAACTGAGATGAAACAAAGAAAATTGTTTTTCAGTGATTTATTGAAAATCTACAAATATTTGTAGAGCAAGTGCAGGAGACACTCCAGTTTGTCAGGCTAATGTAGTGCTGCGCTATAATCTATGGGTGTGTTTGGATTATTCGATGATACATTTGTCATAATTATTTTTCATAGATAAATTATAGCCATAGACTGCACATCAAATGTGTGAGTAATAAACAGAGAAACAATCTGGGGAACTGCAAGTTAAAACTATGGAAAAGAACACTTCCAAAGAATGAAGGGGCAGGGAATGGATTAGTGTATGACGTGATAACTTGTTTCTGTCGCGGCTGAAAATGTCCTGGAAAATAATTTCAGGGAAAGAGTGGGAACCCTGCACATGTACCTGTTTTTTTTTTAATGGTGGGGGAAATGACAGGCCTGGAGGAAAACCATGTCAGTTCAACACAGAAAGACTCTGACATAGAACTGAACATCCACTAATTGAAGTAGTTGTGTGGCGGCAGTGAGAACCACATGGTTTTAGCAGTAAGGTTACAGTTACGTTCAACTTTACAGCCACTAAACTGTCACTGTGCTTCTCGAGGCCCAAATCCGATTTGTTTTGCCCACGTGTGACCTGTTAAAAGACGGTCTGAACAGCACAAATCCGACCCAGGCCGCTTTCATATGTGGTCCTAAATCCGATATCTGATATTCTGCAATGCGACTTCAGTCTGAACGGCCAGGTCGCATTTAGCCGACCTTTACGTCATTGAAATGGGACAATGTCACAGTTCTGCGTCCCAGGAGGAGAAGTGGCGGGAAAAACATATTTACTTCCGTAAACACAGTGCAGGTCACGTATTACGTCAGGACCTGTTTTGCGCATGCGGGTCACTTCGGGGTCGCATTCAGTTCATACTCAGAACTGATAAAAGTCGCATTTAATGTGTAATATGAATGAGCACAGGGGAAAAAAATGGATTTCACCAAAAAATCCGTATCGTGCATTAAAACCTGCTGTCTGAACGTAGCCAAATTGACACGTTACATATTTTTTCATGACAACGAGCTAAGAAAATTATCCTGCCAGACAACAAAGTTAATGTTAAAAATGTAACACGTCATACTTTCAGCACAGAGTCAAAACAGCGAAGAAGGTGAATTATAACCCAGCGCAGAGAGAATACGAACAAAAAAAGATAGATAGAGGAAAATGTAAAAGAATAATGAGAGGAAGGCTGACTGCACTCTTCAGTAGAGGTTTTCAAAAGAGAGACTTGCTGCTTTTTAATGCAAAACATCTGTGTCAGTTCAGAGAGAGCTCCGGCTTTTGTGTGTCTGTGTTGGTGTGTGCGCGCATGCATGGTGTGTGATCTAGGAAAAAAAAAAAAGAGAAGCAAAGAGGGAAAGATAGTGGTTGTAAAACTGAGGGATAGAGCGTGTGTGTGTGTGTGTGTCTTGAGGGCCTCGTCATGAATCAGGAACTGAGAGCACTCCTGGAAGGCTTCCCTCTCACTCTGTCAAGAGAAAACATTCCACATGGTGGCTAATTTCTCTAATTATCTTCATGTGAAATGGCTGCCAGATGACAACAACAGGAAATCAACACTCACCCGACAGTATTATCACTTGGACGTATACAGTTTCACAACCTAAGTAGTATCCCTGTGAGGGTAGAACTTAATGATAGCTGTGTTCTGTACGGCTCCATGTGAGCAAGTGTGGCTGCATCAGCTCTGTGACTGACCCTGGGATTCTCCGTTTATCATAAGGGTGGAACGAACACTCCTTTTCACCATCGATTAGTCTGTTGATCATTGATTTATACGATTAGTGGTTTAGTCGTTAAATCAAATGTCAATCAGTGAATCCCAAAGCACACGATGACGTCTTCAACTGTCTTATTTAGTCGATAAGATGAAGATATTCTGCCTAACTGTACATGAATAAAGACATAAGGGAGTATTTCAAATGACAAGCAGCTATTTTGAATTTTCGTTTTCTACAAAAAAAAAATTCCAAATGCTGATCAACAGCAACATAGTTCAATATAATCTGTAATGACTTCATCAGGTAATTGTTTCAGCTACAGTTTATCATAAAAAAACATCTGAAAAGGATTTCCTCCAAACCACACTACTACTACTACTACTACTACTACTACTACTACTAATGATAATAATAATGGAAATAATAATGATGATGATACGACTACTACTACAACTACTACTAATACTACTACTACTACTATCACTGCTACTACTACAACTACTATTACTAATACTAGTAGTAATAGTAGTGTCCCTGAATGTTGCGCTGCGGTCTGTTGCAAACACAGGAATGCCTGTTTGTTGAAAATAACTCGGCCTCAGAACACTCGTGGTAGAGACAGGTGCTTCTCCTGACCAAATATGCCAAACTACATTTACTGCAGGGTCAGGACCTCACCAGGGTCAGAACAATGTTTTTCAGAAGTGGCTGCCTGTGCTGGAGCTGGGCCTTACACTGGGCATTCTCAGTTGCAGGCCCTGTCTGCTAAGCAGCTGTTTGGGATCAGATGCGAGCCCCGTGTGTCCATGCGAGGCTCAGCAAACCCCACCGATTAGTCCCAGAAGAACCGAGACCGCTTGTGCATTCCAGCAACTTGATCTCATGCGATTTCATCACCAACGGGGGTAGATGAACGTCAGAGGGGTCTCATCTGGAAAAATATAATTGTTTATCCGCCTTAGCATTTGCTTTAACATTCGAGCTTATATAACGTGTTATTGAAAGTGATTTTCTCAACTGCAAATGTAACGGCCGCACTCGAATAGGCCTCAAAAGACTCAACATACTGTAGTAAACCTATACATGATGATATGAAATAAAGACTTTCACAATGCTGTTATATATCCTCTCGAGATGCAGCGATCCATTTTTGTCCTCTGTCAGGGATAAGAGTTTCAGAGCTTTACTTAAAAAGAAAAAAATAATAATAATTAAATGTATCTGAACTGTTACATCATGTGGTTTCCAATCAGACATTTATTATCATTACTAGATATTTTTTTAACGCTTTATCAAGCAAGTGATTATTTTTGGTAATTTCTGCACACATTCACAGTGAGGCAACAATGTCAGGTCAAAATGGTCTGTAAGGTCCACCTCTGCATGAACAGTGAGTGGACCTTTAAGTACCATGAAGTAATGGTACTAATGTAAGGAATGATGTTCAAAGGGATCATGTGGATGTGGACAAGGGTCTGGATCAGCACGCATGTTGTTGTAATGTTCTAAAATACATGTTCCTTTCACATTACATATGTTTTTCTTGTATTTTTTATACATAATCTTGGATTTTTTTATTTAATTTTTTTTGCCACATATGGGCAAGGAACCAAATATGGTAACTTCATTGACCTGGATTTTCTACGTGACACTCACAAATTTTGAAAAATTTCACAACTGTAGTAAAATCGTATGTCCCCCAATAACACTCTAAGGTTGAAATTTTGAATTTCAGAGTATTTCTATGAGTGTCCTATAAAGGGTTGTAGTTGATATAATGCTCTACAAATAAAATTGAATTGAACATTGAATTAAAGTAAATATAATATTTAGTTGACAACACTGACATTGCTTTTGTGTCGCATAACACAAGATGAAAAAGCAAGTTCACATTGATCTCTGATATACGTATTGAGCCAACACCAGCTAATATTAAACACAGCACTCTTTCAGTCTGACTTTTTGCAGATTCAAGGTTGCAGATTCCTTCATGAGCATCTAGAAAAGAAATGTAAAACTCCATGAAGTAGCCAAATCCCTTCACTTAAAACCTCCGTAAAGCTACCTGTCATTCTAAACAAGTTGGGTAAGAAGTTAATTTAGCATTTTTGACTTTGTGTTTATTCTCCCTCGTAGCGGCATGCATGATGCAACTGGAGCATAGAAGATTTATTGCTCCAAACATTTGGAGCAGGTGGTGCCTCAGCCCCACTTCACTTCTCCTCTTCCCTCCTTTTTTTCCATCAAACTGTATTTTTTTCACTTTTATGACGTTTACCAATAACCAACCAAAGGAAAAGTAAAACGTAGAGACAATTCAACTCGGGCAAAATGATCTTAGAGACACGTTTGCAGTAGAAGTCGAGAGAAGAGAGTAAAGCAAAGAATAAGGAAAGGAGATGAGATAGGAAAAATTGAAGTGGAGTGGAAAGAGGAAGGTCAGGAGAGGAAGGAGAAGAGGAGAAACAGGAATCCAAAAGCACTTGAATGCTGAGCGCAGCTGCAGAATGGCATTTCATTGGGATCTGTCAGCTCAACTCTGATTGGCCTGACATTGCTAATCCCTCCAGATGTTCAGCATTAACTGATGAGTGCGTTACTGTGTCGTGCGGGAGAAAACAGGGAGGGGGTCTGAGGCTGCTGTGGCCCGCGGGCCCTGGGTAAACAGGGCCTCTCAGGGACCACTGTCCATGGGATTTGGGGAGATTTGGAGGACAGGATCATCCGGCATCCGGGAATTAGGTGGCACAGAGCGTAGATTGTGTCAACAATTTGGGAAAGAGGCTGTACACGTGACTTCCCATTCCCCCAGCGTCTGCGTTGGTGAGGTGTTTGTTCATGTAAAGAAACGTTAGACTTTGGTTACTACAACAAGAAACGTCGGAAAACAGACGAATCAAAGCTTGATGTTCTGAACAGTGAAATCCGTGAAAACAGAATACAATAACGTAGGAAAAGTACAAACATTACAATGCAAATCTCCTGTTGGTGTTTTTTCACACTTCTCAGCAGTGGTGGACAGTGTTGTACAGTAACAAAAAGTGCTGAGAGTACCGCATTACAAAAGTAATGCATTACAGCAACAGCTTACTTTTTGCTCTAACGCAGTCGTGTAAGGCATCACTAATCCATTTTCAGTAATATTTTACTGGGTACATGTTCAGTAGCTCTTGCGTTACAACCCATTTTTTGCCCGTAATTTAACTGCCCAAAAAAAAAAACCAAAAACAGCAAGACCATGAGACCTTAAAGAATCAAAATTGTGGCAGTAAAGTTCTATTTCCTGTTGGTGTTCAACCAATGGGTGAAGACAGCAGAAGGCAGTCCATTGTCCACATGGACATATGCTCATTACTAACCCCAACCCTGCTTCAAGAAGCTAATTAGCATGATCCCTGTGATCAGCAATGACAAGATAAGCTAACGTTTCTATGACTAGTAATAAAGTCTTGTTTTGTCCTAACACACTAAGGTTGAAATTTGGAATTTCAGAATATTTCTATGAATGCCCTATAAAGGGTTAAACGGAGCTGTTCCCCCTGATGAGTACTTTGCCCTATCCTACAGATAACTTACCTTATCTTGTCTATCTACTAATCATGAGTTAAAATCCACATGTGCAGAAAGTATAATAATCTGATTATAATATGCACAGATCAAGTGGAAATCATTTCCATAGCAGCTGTGAATACAACTGCCCTAAACACATAGTCTCTGTCAATGTTGTACAAATATTTTAGAATTTCATCACTGTCAAGATCGTGGAGAATTTGGAGAAAACTGTGGGATCGAACTGTACTATGTTCATGTTAAACTCAGAGTGAAATGAGGAGGTCAACAGAAAGTGGTCATGGTCATTGTTCTGGAGACGTAACCCTAAGACCTCTGCTTGTTTTTAAGCAACAGACTTCATATGGATGCCGTGACAGGCATGCCTGCCTACTTTTCTCTCTCCAAAATAGACGAGCAGAATGGAAGCAGCTGCGCTCGGGCCCCTCTGGGATCCATGCCGAAATGAAACTATCAAATGCCTCCGGACCGAGGACAGATTTCTTAATGTGTGAAAGCTGTGCTGTGTTCACAGACATGTTTTGTCTGCACTTTTGGACTTTCTTTTTCTTCTCATTGGTGCAGAGCTATTAAGAAAAGGGGAGATGGAGAGGCTGTCGTCGTCCTGTTGGGAAATTAACTGGTTAAAATAACTCTGCAAGTCCTTGGCAAACGGGGCAGGCTGGTTGGTGTAGGGGAAGGTCGGGCAATGAGGGGGTTAGGAGGTGGGCATGGAGCGCCCTGGTGAGCTGCAAAGACTTTCCCGAAAGAGCTGGCCGGCTTCCGGCCCCCATCTGAAATCCCGCCACAATTACTCTATTAGCATGCTCAGCTGTGCCTCTGTTTTTCTTTATTCAAGCAACTTATCACAACCGACAAGGCACATGAGGCCATCAGAAAAGGAGCCTGTCAGAGCCCTATTGTGTCCTTCGCCCTCAGCCTCCCTGCCTTCACTCAGCTATTGACTCCTACTGAAGCTGTGGATGGGAGCCAGGGAAAAGCCAGAGGGATCATGGGAGCTGCAAGTCCACTTGTGGCACTGGTTGTGATTGACAAAACTCTGGCAAAAGAATAAATCACCAGTGAAGAATAAAAACTGCACTTCTGCTAAAAGTCAGCTTTTCACAAAGGAAGTGTTACGTCCTGGCCTAGGGGTGTACCAGGACGTACATAATATTGGCTTTTAAACTCTCCCAACTCCCAAGTTACAAAACGCCAGCACAAAAAAAAGAATCTCAATTCACAATATTTATTTAACATAAAGAGGATAGGGGAGTGCTCATAAAACAATAAACAAAAGTCATCTTATAAACAAAAGGTCTTATCTCCAAAACTAACGATTTAAAATAAAATCCAATAACTAACTTAAACTCCCTGACCAAAACAGGAGAAAACGTGAAAACAAAAAGAGCCACCCTCCCCTACCAGAAAACTAAAGACTATACCCAAATACTTATTTACAACGATTCCAAAACTATTAACAGAAAGCGATCTATTGACGTTACTAATTACAAATTATCCAAATCTACTAATACACCGATCTAGCAAAGCTGGCTGACAAATACGCAGGATCCGGTTGGAAGTTGGCAGAGCAGAGCGCTTGAACTGTTGGATCCCCAGCCATTTAAAGGGCAGCTCATTGAAGGAAACCACCAATCACAGCTTCCAGTAGGAAACAGAACAGAACAAAACAAAACAGCACCCCTACAGGGCTGGGGGAGAAATACAGATGAACAAAAACACAAAAACAGAGATTATGACCCAGGGTCATAACAGAAGACATGAATATTTTATTTCAAAAATACAACAGGACACTTCTGAAGGTCAAGAGCTGGAAAAAAGCATTCAGACACCGAATCACTTTTTTAAGAACAGAAAAATACTGGCACGAATGTAATCACATAATATGTATTTAGTCATTTTTAACCATATTAACCCTGTTTTGATGGGAATCTAAGGGCTGATGGATCAGATGACACTTCAAGTGATTATAAATAGTCACTGCAGATATTCTTCTAATTGCTCTGCACTTTCGGAATGTCTTCTGTTTTATAATATTCAAGAATGTAATGAAAACTACCATATGCACACTTGAAAACATGAATATGCATGTCATACAATGAAGTGGCAGACTATTTTCTCAGTTCTCTAATAGTCCATCTGATACTTAAATTATTTAGTGCAAAGTGCAGAATTCTTAAAATATATAAAGTCTTTAATGTTTCCTTTAATTATACTATATTGTAGTGAGTTTTAAAAGGGAATCACTTGTTGACAGAGCTGTGAGTTCTTCAAATCATGTCCATTGTTGTTGTGTTTGGTGATTAAGTGTGAGCTTTTGTATGAGAACAGTTCAATAGTGGATTTTTGTTTCCTGCTGAACCACAGAGAAGCTGTTTAGTTTGTTATTATATATTTACACCTGCTTATAGGTTTGTTGCTTTTGACACCTTTCTCAGGTGCAAAAATGGTGTGAAAAAGTGTGATGAGGAAGTGATAAGTGGGCTGATGGTTTACTGCGGTTTTGCTCTTTGCTGAGGTGAAGAGCTTTAAGTGGATCCAACCTTAGTGAGGCTGAAAGTCTGTTATCCGAGACAGTGTTAGTTTAGTGAATTTATTATTAAATTATATGGGGTTTACCTGTTCTGTCCATGCCATGCGATTTTCCTCCAGCTGCTCCAGTTTCCCCCAATATTAAAAACATGTAGGTTAATTTTGCTGTCAGTGTCCCTGAACGCCTTCAATGGCAGTTCACTGCTCCTAATGTGTGCTACATGCTAATGCTAGGCACTGTGTGTGCATTAGGATGGGTAAAGTCCTATCTCCCTTATCCCCATAGGGATAATAAAGCAAGATAACCTTTAGCAGGAGGGCGCTGATCATCATGTATACTTGCAGTGTCAAACTAAACTTCATATACTATGTGTCACTGAAGTCACATAGGATTAGTCATTGTTCATAATTTGTAGAAATAGGAATACTTTTTTGTAAAATCTTGCAAAGATTGTGTTTATAAACACAAAAGACACTGAAAATCCCAGTCTTTAAAAGAATAATAACAGATGGCATCTTGAAAACGTTGTTGTCCAATATAAAGCACTTTACACTTGATGATAAATTCAGAGGTCAAGTTAATTCATGTATTTGACATGCACAATGTTGTTAATTGGCAAAAATACTTGCAGTCTGAACTATGTGCATATTATTCTAAGTAATTTCATTCACATATTTACAGGTTGGATGTTGACAACATCTTTAGGATCAGTTTAATTGTAATTTCCATTACTATTAAAGTACATTTTCCTCACTACATTTTTCTGGATTTTGATTTTGTAGATTCTGGTTACATAGGTACTTCCCTCAGTATTTGGGAAGTTTGTTGTTTATATTGTTGCATTGGACCAAGGGTGTCATTTTAGTTCAAGGGCCACATACAGACCAATATGAACTGAAGTGAGTTGGACCAGTAAAATAATAGCGTAATAACCTATAAATAATTATCCAAATCTTTCTCTTTATTGTAGAGTGAAAAAAGGAAAATTACATGATGAAAATGTCAATAACTTGAACAACCATACACAACCTTAAACTGCTTAAGAAAACTGAGTGCAATTTCAACAATATTATGTCTCAGCTTCTGCTTAACACAACTTACAGATCACAGAGGATACAAATGCACAAAACATGTAGTAACAGGCATGATATCGTTAAAAATGTACTTATTTTTCTTAAGATATTTCAGGTTGTTCATATTTGTTTAGGTCATTCACATTTAATTGTCAAAGGATAGTTTGTAAACGTAAATATTTTCATTATGCAATTTCACTTTTTTCACATTAAACAAAAAAAACAAAAAAAATGTGGAGTTCTCATCCTCTTCAACAGAAAGGTTGAGGAGGAGTTTCTTCCCTCAGGCCATAAGGACTCGGAAGTCTGTACCCCCCACATGACATCCCACACACACACAAAGACACACTTTCTGATACAGTAAAAGGTTTAGCTTTGACTGGGCGATGTATATTGTTATCTTGTATATTGAATTCTTCTTTTTATGTTGTTATTTCTACGGTAATTTATATTTTAAGTGACAATTTTTATTTTATTTACAACAGTTTTTTTGCACAATCAGGGCCTGTCGCAGCTCCCATTTCACTCTCACTGTCTTTGTCAATGTCATGTGACAAATAAAGATTCTATTCTATTCTATTCTATTCTATTCTATTCTATTCTATTCTATTCT
>JAPQRP010000002.1:13130200-13141212 GCA_037367295.1 Apogon hyalosoma
TTCTCCCTTTGTGCAGTAATCTACACCTGGCTTTACTGCCTCTGTCCAGAATAATATACATTATATAGACTAAATGTTGTTTAAAATTAATGTTTATTTGCAACATAGTGTAGAAACTATTACATGATCAAAATCAAATTAATTTTAGCAAAAAAAAAGTCTCAGTTTTGAATGTTTGGGGTCGCCAGAAATTTGTGACGTTAAAATGGGGTCAGAGATAAAAAAGGTTGGAAACAACTGCACTAAGTACTATACCGAGTAAAACAGTCCAGCTGCATGTAACGCAAGTGGGCACGATGGGTTATGCGCAAAACCTGGAATAAAACTGCCGATTCCTGAAAAACCTGCATGTCTGGAATAGAAAAAACCACTAGGATCATCAAACTTAGCACAGTGTCTTTATTTATAGCGGTATATAAGACCATTTGAAGCCATGTGTTCCAGATCAAATGCACTGACACTTAGGTAGCTTTTCCTGTCCCAATTTTGGTCCTATTTTTGGACCCAATATTTGATTAAAAATTCATTAATTTTGGGATGGCTCAGAGCAAGAGTATAATCTTTTGTTGCATTTATCTGAGGCCATCAGTAGGTACATCCTGGGGGGAAACGGGTCTAAATTTCTCTTTTATTATTGCGTCTAAAAAGCTGCACAAATGCCAGGTACCAAAATGAACCCAGATTCATAGAAGCACCCAGATATCGATATTTCAGTATTGATCCGCACAAGACTACAAAACGTGAAAGTATATAAATGGACAACGGCACTTATGCATTAACACTGAAGTTTAGAGACTATATAGGAGAATAAATAGGATGAAATGAATCATCTGCCAGTGGAATGTTTTGACCTTTTGCTGAGTTTCTTTGTGTGTCTGAAATCCCCTGCTGTTCACTTCTACAGCTCTTCTGTCAAATAGAAAACCTCCTGCGCTTTCTTAGATGTCTATTAGATTACATTAGCAGTAGCTTTTCTTTTCCTCCCAGCCAGCCACTTCCTGCCCTCAGGAGAACTACAGATAAGGGCTGACTCACTCAAATACACTTTTGTGGATCCAAACTGAACAAATTTCCCCTCTGAGCACCGTCTAAAAACAAAATCCACCACCAACAAAAGATAGCGGTTCGAAAAACAAACAGTCCTTGCGGTAGGGGACGGCGGTTGCTCCGGGCGATGTGTGGAGGAGCTTTGTGACCAAACAGTGCAGGGAAGTGGAGATAAACAAAACAGAAAATTTTCAGTCAGCGACAAGAACTCCATGAAACAAAACAATCCTCTCCACCACCGTGTCCTTGAAAAGATCCAGAGAGATGTCCTGAGGAAAGGCCGTTTCCTTTGGTCTGGGAACAGCCTGGGAGCGTTTCAGTAGGCAGCGGGAATTTCCAATATGTGGAAAGGATACGCGATGGTGGAGATACGGAAGAGGGCACAGTGTGTGTCATCGCATCAGTCCAAATCTAGGAGTGAGAAACTGGTAAAAGCTGCCACGAAAGTGACTGGAAGCAAAGGCCACGTCCACACAGCAGCTCTCAATGCACAATTTGGATTTTTTGGTGACATCTGATTTTTTTTTTTTTTTTTTTTTTTTGTGTGTGTGCTTTAAATGCTTCTTCTATCAGTTTTGAGTATGAACTGAGGCTACGTTCAAACTGCAGGCAAATGTGGCCCAAATCTGATTTTTATGTTTTTTTTTTTTTTTGCCCAAATGTGACCTGTGTCCGATCTGTTAAAGACAGTTTGAACAGCACTAATTCGCTTTTTTTTTTTTTTTTTTTTTTGTCAAATCCGACCCAGGCCACTTTCATATGCGGTCCTAAATCCGATACGTATCCAATGTATTGCAATGCGACTTCAGTCTGGACGGCCAGGTCACATTTATCCGATCTTTATCCACTACTACGCAACACCAGGACGCCTTCGATCTTCATACAGTGTGGATCACAGTTCAGATTTGCAGTGTTATCAGTGTTAAAGACAGTATGACGGCATCAGGAAGCGAATATTGTCTCATATTTATGGTCCCAGTCTGCGGATTTTTAATTCATTCTGGTTCAAACTGTCTGATTCATGGGTTTATTATAGTATACGCTGCCTTTAAAAAGTAGTTTTGCAGGAAGCGAGGAATGGAGTAAATCCAAATTGTGCAAATTTAGAGATCTGTCTGCATATACTAACTGCTGTGTATCTACTAATTACTGACTTATTACTTCGCCGCCCTCATATGTGACCTGTACCTGATCTGTTAAAGACAGTTTGAACAGCACAAATCTGATTTTTTTTTTTTTTCTTTTTCAAATCCGACCCAGGCCACTTTCATATGTGGTCCTAAATCCGATACATATCCGATATTTTGCAATGTGACTTCAGTCTAAACGGCCAGGTCGCATTTATCCGACCTTTACGTCATTGAAATGCAACAAACGTCACAGTTCTGCGTCCCAGGAGTGTTCCTTCCGTAAACACAGTGCGTGCCTGTGTGGTCAGGACCTCTTTTGCGCATGCGGGTCACTTCAGGGTCGCATTCAGTTCATACTCAAAAGTGATAGAAGTCGCATTAAATGTGTAATATGAACGAGCACACAAGAAAAATCGGATTTCACCATAAAATCCAAATTGTGCATTAAGACTGTCTGTCTGCATTAAGTCTGAACGTTGCCGTGCGTAAACCCCAAATGAAAGTATAACCTCACAAAATGTTCCAAGTTCCTCATAAATATGATATTTCCCCCTTTTTTTAAATTACGTTGTTATGCTCATAATATTATGGCTTTTTTCTCGAAATATGACGTTATTCTCATAATACTATGACTTTATACTCATAGTGAGAAGTGTTTTTATTTTCTTATCTGACCCTAATACGCCGTCGTAGCTTCTATCCTGTATTTGATCTTATAACTACTTGATTATTTGGTTTATTTGATTTTTTTGGGGGGATTTGTGGTTTTTATGGGATGATGATCTATCCTCCTGACACCCAGCAATGCATGTTTATCCTCTGTAAGGGACAAGAGTTTCACAGCTTTACAAAAAAACCCAAAAAAAACCCAAAAAGCTATCCACTGTAAAGGACATTCTGTAAAAAAAATGGTCTGAAATACTGTTGTATCAGGCCGTGTCCAATCGAGGCAATTATTTAACGGAAAAACAAGCCACATTTCGACTCTCCTGGATGTTGCGGGGTGCTTGTGCAGGTCTGGAATTTTGAAACGCTTTTTTTATCAGATCTTGAAAAGTCTGGAGTTTTGTCTTAATAAAGTCTGGAAAAAAGTTTCTCTCGTAGCTGAATTTCAGAGTTTGCTCAAAGGCACATGATCATGAGGAAAGCTTATAAAACTCTTGAGATGCTTTCACCAACTGCTCAGTTCTGGAAGGATTCTAGTGCCACTTGTTTGTGTGATATCCATGCACTTGTGTGATTTTCATTTATTAAAAAAAAAAACATTTCTGCCAATAAAACATAATTTACTGAGAATTATGCGTTCATTCATTCATACATTAATTAAAATAAACTTTTTTTTACCACATGCAGCAGGTACAGTCTCAACCAAAAGGGTATAAAAGTACATAAAGTCAAAGTCATGGGGGAAAAAATAACAGTTTTCAAAAAGTCTGGAATTTTTATTTGGATAAAGAGCAAGCACCCTGGCTTCAGGAGGATATAGAACGGGTGTGTCATTGGTTACATTTTCTTCAAGAATTATCTAAACCTAATCGCAAACAAACACACGAGCTTCATCGAACATTTCTTCAACACTATCACATCTGCGTTGCCTCTCTCCTTCAGTACATCCATGCTGGCCTCCATCTGCACTGCACTTATTTTTAAAAAAGACAAAAATGTGGAGACGTTGTTCCACAGCAGCCTCAGTCCATGAACGCCTGCACTGCAGATGTGTCTGCGTTCATTTTTTTGATTACTGCTGTTGTGAAAGTATCGGGTGCTGATGGTGTGAAAAAATCAGCCAAGGCCAATAATGTCCACAGCAATTAATCAACCCTTCTATAACCAGACAAATGCAACATATGCACTGACGTAGCACTATTACCTGGAAATCAGCATATTTATTTGATTTACTTGGATCTCCATTCATTATGACTCAAAATCAATAACTATTTTTGCATATATAATAGGAAAACGCACAAAGGAAACGTTTACCTCCACAGTGACAGTTTTTTTTCATTGCACACAAGTAAATTAATGCAAACAGAACCTTTACTTCTGCATTTACTTTCAGTTTACTGTAGTACTTTTACACACACTTAGTAAGGGATGTCAGTAGTCACTTTTTCTTTGGACATATGTGCAAAACTTTACCAATATTTGCTAAATGTCAAAAAAAACAGAAGTGAGTCATGTCGGTTTTTCCATTAAATCACAAATATCATGATTTGTTTGTTTATTATCGCGATACAACACAAGAAGTCATTCCATAAACATGGGACGA
Organism: Apogon hyalosoma; assembly: GCA_037367295.1. Lineage (NCBI taxonomy): Eukaryota > Metazoa > Chordata > Actinopteri > Kurtiformes > Apogonidae > Apogon > Apogon hyalosoma. Next base: position 13,134,647 of record JAPQRP010000002.1, read on the forward strand.
ATGTAATTATGGTGGTGTTTTTCAGATATATTCATTATTATTATTATATATTATCCTCTATCTCATACCAAATTAAAATATGATCCGGTTTCCTGGTGTGTCCACACATACGGCACCATATTTCTTTTCAAACTCTTCTTCTTCGCTTGTTGTAATGTCCGTCAACATCTGTTTTTTTTTTTTTTTTTATTCATGTGATTCTAGATGTAGAAAAAAGGTCTTTGCATTGCAGCTTTGCATGATATACCATTTACGTTATGCCCGAAAAACCACCTCTTGCCAGCACAAAAACTTTTAATCAAAAAACGAGAGTTTTGGCAAAATTGTCATTTTTCCATTGGACAAATTTTTAATTTGCGCAATTTGAGGGTCAATGGAAAAGTGACTAATACTAGATAGACAGCGTAAGTTGGAGTCAGTTACTTATGTGTTGTAAGAACAATTTTCTGGCTTAATTTCCCATAGAAATAAGAAACTTGGCAAGCAGGAGTTGAAATGTCATGGTATGTGTTTGTTTTTCGATGTATTTGTGAACAGTCGAGCACTGAGGTGTATTTTAACCCATAAAGACCCAAATGTCCACCAGTGACCAAAACTATACCCTTATGCAAATGTTTAACCCTTATACCCTCCTCAAATGTATTATACTCTGATCTACAAACATGTACACGAACACAGAAACTACTATAAAATCATTATACGTCAACATTTTTTCTTGCTTTTTTTTGTATAAATCTCTTAAAAACTTCCCCCTGCTCAAAACTACCAAACATTTAACATTTTTTAGGATTTTAACCCTTTAAATCCCAGTTGAATCATTTGAATTCTGAGCGATTTATTACAAAAAAGGAATATTTTCCATAAAATAACTAGCAGGTGGATGAAACATTAGTGGTTATTAGAGTCTTGTATAGGTCACAGATTTTCAACAAAATTGATTTGATGTCATTCGTATTTTTTCTGTTGTCACTGTCGTTTACAATAATGCCCCATTAACTTGCATTATATCCACATTTTTTAATCTCACTGCCGTTACACTTTATAACCGTACTTTCTCTAATGTCAACTTTTTATTTAGAAGAAAACTCTAATATTTAACATTTTTACTGTATTTCACCAGTTTCAACCATTTTGCACCCAAAGTAAAACACATCTAGGAGTAAAAGACAATGGATTTCAAAAATATAACTAAAAAGAAACATTTCTGCTAAATTTCATGCCAAAAGCTGCAACACGGCCAAAATGATCAACAATTAGGGATAAATGTACAAAAATGTACACAGGAGGATGTCATCTTTTCATGGTCATCAGATATGACCCATTTGGACGTAGTAACCGTGGAAACACTGTCATCTTCTGCAACATTGATTCACCAGTAAAACCAATGGAGCTGGATCAGTGACAGCGGAGGGAAACAATTGGTTTATGTTCAGTTAATGAGAGATTTTACTGAAAAAAAATCCCCTTTTCTTAAGTTTTCTGTTTTTTTGTTTAATAATCCTCAAATGTAGTCTCAGCTACATGATTAAAGTACATGATCAATAAATTAATAATAATAATAATAATAATAATAATAATACACCTGTTCCTTAGTCTTGCAGTCAGATTTATCTTCGGTCAGTCTGCACCGTCCACTATCATGAGTCACTGTGTTTGGCTGGATTGCATTTCTGTATTTTATATAACTTTGAAGACAAGTTTTGTTTTGTTTTGTTTTTTTCCATGCGCATAAGAATTATGCTGCGGTTTTACAATGACTAAATCTCTGCAAAACTTGTCATTTTCAGTTGCAGTTGGAGGTCATCGCTGCTTTTATATAATGAAGGAAACTTTCCAAACAGTAACACACAGATAGTGGAAGTGGGGAGTATGACAGTTCTGCCACTGAGGGATTAAAATAGTTAATTCTAGGAGCCAGATGTGGGAAAGGGAAAAGTTATAGTATGAATCATTAAAGAAAATGCCTTAAAATACTTGAAGTCGTGCATAAATCAGTGTGTGGTCCAACGCTGCAGGTTTGGCTGTCGTGTTTTAACCCTTTATAGGGCGCTCATAGAAATACTCTGAAATTCATGTTTTCAGCCGTAGTGTGTTATCAGAGGACATAACAAGACTTTATTACTTTTGTGAAATTTTTTTTTTTTCTTTATTATTATGTAGAAAATCAAGGTCAATGAAGTTGCCATAGTTGGTTCCTTGCCTGTGAGTGGCCAAAAAAAAAAAAAAAACATACAAGAAGTAAATATAAGAAATACAAGAAAAACACATGTAAGATGAAAGGAACATGTATTTTAGAACTTTAGAACATCATTAAATGTTGTTACCTGAGCGTTACTTTAACCTGGAACAAATAGATGTAACCCTTTAATAGGGCACTCAAAGGAATATGCTGAAATTGAAAATTTCAACCTTAGTGTGTTATTGAAGGACCTAACAAGACTTTAGTACTGAAATTTGGATTTTTTAAAAAAAGTTATTGTAATGTTGTTATGAAAATCTTTTTTCAAGAATTTCCCAAGATACAGTAATTTTCACTTTTTTTTTTAAACTCAATTCAAGATTTTTTTTTTTTACCTTGAATTAAGCAAAAAAAACAAACAAAACAAACAAACAAAAAAAAGCCAATGGAACAAGTGAAAATTATCTTGATGAGATTTCTTGAAATAAGATTTTTCAGATCTGTTGTCTAAAAATATTTCATATATCTCACTGAAAAGTTACTCTTTTGGTGATTATGTCTTATTTTAAGTGTGATGAGATATTTGGACTACAAATGAGAAAACTACACATGCTAAGATTTAGATTTTTGCAGTGTTTTGATGGTCTAATAATTTTTTCCATGACTGTTCAGTCTCTCTGAGTTTACCGACACTTCTTGCAGTTTGATACAAATACCATTAGGGGGCACCTCAGATGTATATGTGTGTGTGTGTGTGTAAACTGCTGGAAATGGGTATGGCAGTGTTTGTTTGTTTCAAATGTTTTCCGTTTCTGTGTGAATATGAATGAATAGCCACACATTTGCGTGCAGGAATGAGCACATTTATGTTTGTGTGAATCTTTCTGGGGGGAATATGTGCTGCCTGTCGGTGCATGTGGACACAAGTGACTCCGTCTGTGTGTGTGTGTGTGTGTGTGTGTGCAGCTGGTTGTGTTTTGTGTCTGTATTATGTGTATCTGTGTGTGTGTGTGTGCAGGGCATCAAACCCTATCTATTTACAGAACGGGTATGTTTGGCCAATGCTTCCTGACTTCCTTGCTCTTGGCAAACAGACAGACAGCCACAGTTTGTGTATTGTTTTAGAACGGTGGAGATTGTTGGTACTTGAAAGAGATTTGGGTCTGCTTGTGTTTGATTTATGCGGCGTGTCTGTTTGATATCGATCATAAACGATAACACAGCTGAAGGAAGGAAAACACATCTCCTGTCGAAGCTCGGTGCTTTGAAGTCAAAGTTGAAGAGAACAATGCTCTGAGGTGCAGGGCCTTTTCTGCATTACAGCCCCAGGTTTCTCTCATGTGTCAGGCTGACGGTAACGCTTTGCCAAGAGGAGCTCACTGAAGATTTTCCCCAGAAGCTGATGCTGCATGTTTGTTTCATTATGAATGAGACACTGTGTAAATCGTAGTTTTTCACTTCTCTGTTCAAAGCACACGCACCTTTAACTACTTTTACATGATAAACACACGAAACCTACAGGAAATGCTTCACTCTTACGTTACTTTGCATCAAACCTCATGATCCCTATGCGTTTTTATACGTTACATAACGCGCAAAAGTAACGCGTGGACTTTTTGACGCTCCAGATCCAGCTCCCACTGTCTCCAAAGCTCAGTGGGAGCAGCTTTGACTCCTACTGTCCCAAAAAGCCTGGGACACAAATGCTGATCACGTGTATCAATGAGCACATGTGAAGCGGCTCAGTGGTTCCATTTACTGTCACTGTAGTGGCCTCTGCTGGTGGACGCTGAGTTTGCATCTGCATGTGCACCAGATGGGAGGTGAAGGGGAGTTTAGGGGGAGTTTAGAGGGAGGTGTTGGGGGAGTTTAGGGGGAGTGTAGGGGGAGCAGAGTTTAGACTGAGTGGTGTCAGTTTGTCCATCTTTGTAAATATATTAAAACAGAGATTCACTGTGGAGCTGAGAGTATCATGGTGAATAGAATAGAATAGACTGTCATAACAGTCAATGTGCAATGAAATTAGGGTTCTCAGAGCAACACTTTGAATGATATAAAAGAGAATAAGATTTTTAAAAAAATCACAGTATAAAGAACAGTCAAAATTACACAGTTGTAAGACATGGAGCCAATTCTAATGTGTTTAATCTAAAATATAAAATAAAAAGTGAGGTAAAAAAAGGTACAAGGTGCATTAACTCCATGTTACTGCCTTTATATCTGCACTTTGCACAAAGACAAATGAAGTTGAATCTTTCCCAAAATAGGATATATTTCTGAAATACATAACTCCCTGTATCATACCTGCAGACTCAAGTTCTTCGTGCTACATCTCATCAGCATATGAGCCAGTTTTGGTAATATTATATTTGTTTATGTTAATTTGTTTCTTTATTTAACATGGACAATGTGATGTAATGTTACAGAATCACATAAAAAAGCAATATTAGATTGAAAACCATGAAGTTACTCAAACTACTTTTGACATTGCAAAAGAAAAAAACAATATTAACATAAAAAAGTGTTCTTTCCTTAAAAATGCTCATCAATAACATGTTGACAGGGAGTATTTTATGACCTCTTTGTACGTTTTCATACATTTTACAGTTTATATAGTTGTCACGTGGTGCGTAATCCTTGAAACAGCTCCAGTTTATTCAGATTACAGTACTGAAGCTGATACACAGAAAACCGGTTTGAACTGTGTGGAGAATGAGGCGGCGGCCATGTGTAGACTGTGTGAACTGAACATAATAGGAGCGTCGAGGCAACACGGCACAGAGTTTACCCTGAATACAGGCCAGTACGTAGACGGGGCCGCGACATTTTCATCACAAATGTGTTTCAAAGGATGTTAACCCATAAAGACCCAGTGCTGCTTTTGTGGTAGTTCCCAAATGAATTGAACTCTATTTTCAACCTTTCCTAAGTAATTTATCATTTACTCTAATATTATGATCTGTGTTTTGCATTTTTAAATGAAAAGCGTGTATTTTCCTATATTTAATGTACTGATTATGTAGATGTTCATAAAAGCTCAGATTAAAGTTGAAGGTTATTAAATCCAAAACAGAGAAAACTGAAGAAAAATATACATTTTTCTGCAAAATATATCATTAGCTGAACATAAAATAAGTGTCTCCGTCCACTGTCATTGATGCAACTCCATGGGTTTTACTGGTTATTCAATGTTGTAGAAGATGGCAGTGTTTCCGTGGTAACTATGCAGCCTCTGAACGTCCAAATAGGTCATATCTGATGACCATGAAAAGATGATAAACTGCATTTTACGCCAATTATTTACATGCATTGATAGGATTAGTGGATCAACAGGTATCAAAGCATCACACTGTTTTTTTTTTTTTTTCCATTTTGTAAAACCCCAGTGATAGCCTAATGTCACATGAGGCCTTTCCAGAAATTTCGTCGTGAAGTGCATTGTAGGAATGGAAATTCCATGCAGCAGCAATTTCACTGTCTCTTGGTGAGAGCTGAACCCAAATGTCATCTTTACCTCCATCCACCAACTACACTCACTCTTTAAATCAACCCTCGTGGACTGAATAATTTTACGTTGTCGCAATCTGGCTCGTTTTCTTGCCTAATTCACTTTTGCTTTCTGCAATGCACTTTGCGGCAAAATTTCCGAAAAGGCCAGAATGTTTTGTTTTTTTTTTGTTTATGTAAACAAGCGGACCGTGTTTATGATGGAGTCATCTTTGAAGTTGTTCAGGTATGTAAGCACGGAAAGACTAATGGATTAATGATAATTAGGCTAGCACTGGGGTTTTACAAATCTGAAAAAAAAAAAAGTGTATGAAAGTCATACACTGCTTTAAACATTTATTGGAAAATACTCTGAAATTCCACATTTTAACCATAGTGTGGTATTGGAGAACAAAACAAGACTTCATTACTTTTGTGAAAATGTTCAAAAATGTTGATTATGTGGAATATCAATGTCAATTAAGTTACCATATTTGGTTCCTTACCTGTCAGTGGAAAAAGAAATAAATGTAAAAAAAAAAAATACAAGAAAAACAAATGTAGAAAGCTTATGATGCGTACTGATAACGTGCCACTTTTAGTTGGCGTGTTGTCTGTACGCAATTCATGATATCACGTTGGAAATTCTTAGTGTGTTATTGGAGGACCTAACAACATTTTATTACATTTATGAAATTTTTCTCAATTTCTTATGTAGAAAATCAAAGTCAATGAAGTTACCATGTTTGGTTCCTTACCTGTAAAAAAAATAAATAAATAAATACAAAAAGTACAAGAAAAACACAGGTAAGGTGAAAGGAACATGTATTTTAGAACATTAGAACATCATAAGTGCTGATCCAGACCCCTGTCCACATCCACATGACCCCTTTGAACATCA
>JAPQRP010000002.1:13174857-13185833 GCA_037367295.1 Apogon hyalosoma
GCACTTTGAGGTTTTTATCTAAAAATGTAAAGTGCGTTACAAATAAAATTTATTATTATTATTATTATTATTATTATGGTAGGGAACAGTGTGATGCCAACATCTGCGACGGTCAGGACAGGAGCCCCACCGCCCGGACCAGCTGAACCAACAAACTTTATTACTTATTACAGTTTTAAAAAATATACAAAATGTATGAATGACATGTAAATACTGTACAAATGTTCCGAAATCAAATCGAGGGACCTGGTGATTCAAGGGAAATACGTTAGGGAGCCGTCAAAGCAGAGGGGACATGCAGAAGTGCAACAGCGTCACCAATTAACCAACCTATAAACCAGCAGGAACTCGTGCATTTTTGTCAACATTTTACATGTTTAAACAGGGGGCGTGGCCCAGAGGACACCTATAGAGAAATCCACGATTGATAAAGAATTCATAGAAACGTTAGCTTACCTTGTCATTACTGATCACAGGGGTCATGCTAATGCTAACTAGCTACTTAAAGCAGGGTTAGGGTTAGTGATGAGCATACGTCCATGTGGACAATGGACTGTCTTCTGTCGTCTGCACCCATTGACTGAACACCAACAGGAAATAGAATTTTCCTGTTGCATTTTTGATTCCTTGAGGTCTCACGGTCTTGCTGTTTTGTTTTTGTTTGTTTGTTTGTTTTTTTTTATCTGAGCAAATAAATTATGGGTGAAAAGTGTGTTGTAATGCAAGTGCTAGTGAACATGTACCAAGTAAATTATTACTGAAAATTGATTAATAATGCCTTACACTACTGTGTTATAGCCAAAAGTAATCCATTACTGTAATGCATTACTTTTGTAACGCGTTACTCCCAACACTGCCTATAAATGACAGGACATAAATATACAAATCTGCACTCTTACAGTCACTAAAATCAGCAGAGGCTGCCGAGGGCTTTCTTCAGGGCAGTAAACCTCAAACTGGGTGTTTCCTCAAGTTGAACATTTGTCAGTTTGTTTTCAATTATTTGCGCTGTCGTTTAATTATGTGCGCGCAGTAATTCCCTTCTATTTGCTGCTCTTGCACGTCCAAATGTAATGAACGTTTGGGCTAGAAGAGTCCCCACAGGGACAGTAAAAGCCTGTGTCCCTCTATAGCTTACTGTATGTATCTCTATAAAACAGCGAGTTGATGATCTCACAGCTATCATTAGGTCAGGTTAAACACAGAGTCATGAAACGGCGAATGATGAAAGAGCCTTTTTTTTTTTTTTAACTGAAAGGTATTACTTTCTTTTAAATATTATTTAAAGCAACTAAATCCTCTAGATGTTCAAAGCTTTAGCAGCCAACTCTGTCTTATGTTTTATGTGCTCCCTTAAACCAGATATGTTAATGAGTTTTATTAGTATGCTCAGTCGGGTTTGCGAGAAGAGTTCAAAGACAAAGAACCCCAATCCATCAGTATGCATTATGAAGTACCGCTCGGCCGCCTTCGCCGGTGTAGACGCCGAGTTCAGCCAGAGATTGTTTATGAATGTTTTATATGACTTTGTAATACTACGAATACCAGAGGGGTCCGGATAAAGTGGGTGCAGCTCAGTCAATTAACACAGAAAACGTATTTCAGGAGAGACTGCCTGGGCTTTTACTTGAAAAGAAGTCGGAGCATAGCAGTACTTTTCCCATTAAATTTTCAGCCATATTTAACACTTCACCAGGCTTCAGAATCATTTTGGACTTTCCAGGGTTTTGTCAAGCCAGGCCACCCTGCCAGCAGGATTATTTCACTGTTTTTGTCTTCTGTCAATATTTATAATATACTAGGTCACGCTCCATACTGTGAAGCCATAGTGACACTGTTCCAACTCAGAAAATGTACCACATCTAATGCAGCGTATTATCCATAATCCAGTTTAATGCCTCGGTGTCAGCCTTTGTCGGCCCTCGCAGGTTTCTTTTTTTCGTCCAGAGGCATTTCTTTGTTGTGTGGAAGGATCGGCTCCTTGTGTGAGTGCACCAAATGGGGCAACATGATACACTCCTACACTTTTCTGCACTTTGACAAAACATCAAGATGTAATCACACACAAGCTAAGAGCCATAATTGCTTCCCACAACTACTGTACACATCCTCTTGTGCTCCATATCCATGCATTGTAAACAGAGCCGTGCCTTTGTGGACGGCCCTGTCTTGCCTTTTGGGGTTGGAGCACTGCCATGCGGTAATGGAAAAGGAGAGTCAAAGACCACTCCGGCCGTCTGCAAGGTCTTTGTTCCTGCTATTGTCAGCAAACGCCTGCCGATGATGTGGGGGCCACATGCGGTAGTCATTTCTGCCTCTCAAGGGTATAGCATTGTGGCAGCTCTTTCAAACCACGGTGCTTTTTACTGTAGTTCAAACTTTGTCGTGGAGATTTTAGTAAGACCTACAGCATACAGGATATTGCTCCCAGAAGGAAAACAAAATGGAGATTTTTTTTTTCTGTGTGCAATATTGATCCACAACTAAATCCAACAGGAAGTCCTGGTACATGTCATAGCTGTCTCATTGTCTTTGTTCTCAGAAAAAAAAACATTATTATTATTATTATTATTATGGAAGAACTGTAGAGATAAAAAGTCGTCTCCACTTTTATGACTGTGGAACCGCAAGTCAGAGTAGAATTATGAGTTAATAAGATCGACTTACAACATGTTTTATTCGTGCAGCACTTCATAAGACTGTGAGTTATTACAGATTTGACATTTTCATTAGTTTTTAGTCCTTTGGTTTGTTTATTTTGGTTCAGACTTTTTCTTTTTTAATTAAGAAATTGACTGTTTATTTAACCCATAAAGACCCAAACAGTCACTGGCAATCAAACACATCTGCTGATCTAAAATGTTTAATACCTTTTGATCCATTAATCCTATTAATACATGTAAATAATTCAGGTAAAATATGGTTTGTCATCTTTTCATGGTCATCAGATATGACCCATTTGGACGTTCAGAGGCTCCGTAGTTACCATGGAAACACCATCATCTTCTACAACATTGATTCAAAAGTAAAACCCATGGAGTTGGATCAATGACAGTGGATGGACACACTTGTTTTTACATTCAGTTAATGATGTATTTTCCAGGAAAAATTCACTTTTTCCTTAGTTTTCTCTGTTTCTGATTAAATAACCCCCAACTTTAATCTGAACTTTTATGAATATCTACATGATCAAGAAATTAATATATGGGAAAATGCCTGATATTCACACAAAAAAAATGCTAAATATATGATATAATATAAAAAATGATAAATCACTTAGAAAGGATTAACAGAGAGAGAAATTAATTTGGGAAGTGCCATAAAAGTAACACTGGGTCTTTATGGGTTAATTATTTACTTACTTATTCAATTAATCATTTATTTGTATCTGTTTGTTTGGTTGATTGCACAATAAGAAGCACAAATAACAAAAATCAAAAATAAAATTAATTGTGCAGATAAGAAAAATCCCATTAGGTTTATAAAATTATCTCACCTTAATAAGTATAAAGAACAAGACGATAGCCAAAGAACATACACGACTGGCAATAAATAAAGTATTTAACTGTAAGTATTTAAGTTTATATTTAGTTTAAGTGATATTTTTCATGTATTATGTACAAAGCCTTAAGGTACAGAAGCTAAAAACATGTAGCTAGGTTCAACAAATGCCTGAATGCGTCAGATATGATGTGCAAAAACCATAGTTTATTCCATATGTCAATGTCACTTGCACACTCGTAAAAAGCCACCTACTGCACACTTGCTACTTTATCATTATTATTATTGCTATTTTTTGTCACTTTAGCCACTTAAACAAACGTGTTTTTATCTTATCTCTTCATTTTTCTATTGTATTTGATACATACTGTCTTGTGCTGATGTACACACTTGAATTTCCCACTTAGGGGATCAATAAAGTATATTTTATCTTATATTACTGTTGATTTTAGGTTGAATTTTACTTGTGTTTACTGTTCTTCACAAGCCATAGTATCCTTTCCTGATGTTACACGTCCTTTAAAGCTCCCTAAATAGATTTGGCCTGACTGAATTACGATGATTCAATGCATACTTGTCCCCTTTGACCGTCTCTCTTTGTGGTGACAAATGTTATTAACATGTCAATCAGTGATGGCAGCCGTGTGACAGCCTGCCGGCCCCCATGGAGTTAAATTATTCATTTATTCTGGCTGTCTTGTATCCAGCCCCTGACAGTTATAAAGCAGCCATCTTCCCCAAAAGAATAGCCAGTAAACGGCTTTGTTTTAAGGAACGGCAGCTGCAGGACGACCCTTTACCTTTGGACGGGGGGGAATATTCACAGTCGAACATCCTGCACGCCACACACCTAACGGACAAACTGACACAGCAGGATCATTAACAGCCGTTCGACCTCATCTCTCATCCTCCTCCGTCAAGTCTTTTTCATCCTGGGGTCTTATCCAGAGCTGCACTGTTAGCGATGGAATGCTTTTCAGAGAAATTCGCGCATGCCAAACTTCCCTTGGACCGAGCGCGTCGGGGTGGCGGGTGTCTGTGCTCGCTAATTAGAAGCAGCTCAGTCCAGCATGCCTGTGCACTCTGCGGATCCACACAAAATAACCTCTTCCCCATCGTCCCTCATGGCACCAAACACTGCAGAGCATTCAAAGGCCTGGCAGAAGACGGTCACCTGCGAGCCAAATTTGTCAACCTTTCTGACGGGTATTCATACTGTAATTATCTCAACAGGCCTGCAACTGATGTTTCCTTTTACATTTTTATGGCCTGCAGTTAGTTTTAATTTCTCTAACCAGCTGTTGTTCTTACTAATGAATGGAATCAATTAAATTAATTAGATTTAAAGTAGTGAAGTGATGACCTCTAATGACCTTTTACTTCCTCAGTCAAAAAATGCAGAATAGTAGAGTTTTGTTGTGATAGAAGAAAAGTGTCGTGGACAGTGGGGTTGAAAATACTGTTGCATTGTGTAGTGCTCCAGTTAAACCAGGTTAGCCCAGAAAGAAAGGTTAAAGGTTAACTCAGGGTTAACTTTATTATCCCTGTGAGGCAGTGGTTCTGAACCGGGGGGCACGAGCACATGGGAGGGGGTTCGTGAGTGACATCGTTGTGCATTAGTGACTACTGTTGTACATCACAATATTATAAAATCACTCAGAACACACTCTCCCTCTGCTCACAGATTGAGGTCTGTGAGCGGTGGGGGGTGGGGTTGCATATTGTCGGGCACATCGCCCCCACGCTACGTGCAAATTTTTCGGGGGGCGGCAGGTAGTCAATTCAGACATAGTGAAGACATATCTGCTGAAACATCCAGCAGGTCTTAATGCACAATTCGGATTTTTTGGTGAAATCCGATTTTTGTGTGCTCGTTCATATTACACATTAAATGCAACTTATCAGTCTTGAGTGTGAACTGAATGCAACCCTGAAGTGACCCGTACGCGCAAAAGAGGCTCGGATGTAATTAGGAATGAGGAAATACGTCATATTACGTGACATAGCTGGAAGGCTTTGAACTTAGAAGCTATCGGTTGCTATGGGAAAGCCTCAAGGCCTTTGACAGCTCTAAACAGTTTTACTGTGGCTGGGTTCAAGGTTTGGCGATCTACAAGTCCGACGACTGTGAAAACACTGTGGTGCTAAAGGTCAGCCCGTGGATAGTGTAATGTTTACGTGTGTATGGGAATTGTAAATGCACTCAACTGGTCGGAAACTCAAAATATCGTACCTCCGGGTCTCTACGTTTGCTTTGTCAATCACAGGAGTAACTGGAAAGGTCGTATAAATGCGACCTGGCCGTTCAGATTGAAGTGGCATTACAAAATATCGGATACGTATCGGCTTTAGGACCACATATGAAAGTGGCCTGGGTCGGATTTGAAAAATCAGATTTTTTTTTTTTTTTTTTTGGGGGGGTGTTAAATCTCATCTGGCACATCATACCCCCCTTGCATTACTTTTAGAATTATGTGCTGACCTCCTCTCCCTTGTCCCACAAATTTTTTTCAGATCTGGGGGGGGGGGCGCCAGCAGGCTCATGATGCTGTTAGTGGGGCGTGGTTCAAAACAGGTTGAGAAACCCTGCCGTATGGAATTCAATCTCTAATACACATGCAGTGCCTAGCATTACTATTAGCACTAGCACATACAGTAGTGGAAAAACATTTTCGGACACACTTAAAATTTAACACAATCTCAAATATTATCGTGAAATATTTGCTGGAAAATCTAAATTGCATTTCTAAAGGTGTGTATTTTTGGTTTATTGTTAACAAGAAAAAAAAAATTCTTGACAGTTTCTACATGTCTTAGATGTGTTTCATTATCTGCTGAAACATCCAGTTTTGGAACAGAGCATGTGCAGAAGGGAGCATGTGGGTTTGGAGAATGGAACTATATTTGTAGGTTCAATGACTTAAGAGGGATTTTTAAGTTAGTTTAGTTTTATTTCGAGTACATAAAATCATCAGATAAGAAAGAACCATACATTATGGTCAAACAACATTTTTCAGCACTCGAAAAGGAGTGGGAAGAAGTACAACTTATAGGCTCCCACCCCCTTTTACAAACTAATAATTAAATCAATTCCGCTTCCTTTGCTTCAACACACTTTTTTCTGTATATTTTCTAATAACACAAAGCATCCATACAAACCATTCACATACGCTTTTTTTTAGTCACCTCACACACTATCAGATTTGCATAATCAACCGATTTTAATATAAACTATGATATTTAAATGCACTTTAAATATTTACTACAAATACAATGATTAATAGATGTGATAATATCTCCTAATCATGATAGTCTGTATTAATTTATTACAATAATATCTTATTTTATGCATTCTTCTACATTATAACTAGATATTCACTTATTCAGATAATGTTCTATATTTTGTTATTATACTGGATTTATACATCTTTTTAAATGCACAAACTGAAGAAGACTTTTTTAAGTTTTGGTCCAGATTATTCCACAGATGTAACCCTCTAACAGAGACACACTGGCTTTTTATGTTTGTTCTACACTTCATTTTCTTGAAGATTTCAGTTCCCCTTAAGTAATAATTACTTTTCCTGAGCTCGAACATCTCCTGTATGCAATATATCACAAATGCACCAGCTGTCGAAAAACATTTTTCCACCACTGTAGTACACATTAGGAGCTGTGAGCTGCCATTGAGGCGCTCTCAAACCTCCTCCAGATCTTCACCAGTACTGTGGTCAGGGGTACCGACAGGAGAATGAACCTATATGTACCCGTTTTAATAGCAGGGAAACCTGAGGACCCAGGTACTGTTTAGTGCATGGTGTGGAAGTGCTACCCACTGTGCCACTACGCCTTTCTGGTTGACAAATCTAGCTCACCAGTGACTATTTTCTGCAAAAAAGGGTAAAACCTCCCCTGTTAGTGTACAAACACTGATAAATGTTTCCCATGTCTGCTTCCACTATATCTTCACAGCTGCTTGTGTCAAACTATAGGTAATACAGTCTTCAGCCTCAGGATTTACAGCAGTGGAAAAAAAGTTTTTGGATACCCTTTAAATTTTACATAATCTCAAACATTATCATGAAATATTTGCATAAAAATCATTTTTGTGTTTCAGAAGGCGTGGTTGCATCAAACAGACACAAACAAATTTTTTGTTTTTGTTAACTGTTAATGAGGAAAAAATAACCAAACTAAATTCTTGACAGTTTCAACATGTCATGTCCTGCATGTGTTTCATTATCAACTGAAACATCCAGTTTGGACCTTGATAGAACAGCGCACATGCAGAAGGGGGCATGTGGGTTCGGAAAATGGAACAATACTGGATAGAGTTCAATGACTGAAGAGGGATTCTTAATCTAATAGATTACAAATGCAAGGGGCATCCAAAAACTTTTTTCCACCACTGTATTCCCTCTGTCTGTTCCAAACGTCTGGACTGAACTTAGAACAAACTCTTTAAACCTGCTTCGGATCAATGACAAAACAACCTGAAACTTAAGGAGCTGGTCTCATTAAGCGTTTTTAAAGGGATTTTAAATGTCACTGAGGCATAAACATCTGTCTGTAGGGTCAATATATACAGGAATTGGGAGACTTTTTGACTTCCCTTTGCAGGGTAACATGGTTGATGGGTATAGTTGACATTTTCGCAGTTTTCAGGCCTAAAATCAACATAACATAATAGCACATGGCATTTTTACAGAAAGATTCTACTAAATATCATATAAACAACTGAGTAAAATTGAAATTGAAAGGTATTTATAAAGATATTGTAGTAACACTGTTGACATAAAAGTGTGATAAATACACACTTGTCTCACACACTACTTTATATTAAATAACTAAGAAAGAGCAGATAGAACATCCTTAGGAGTCTTGCCAGTGTTTTCTTCTGGAGGAAATGACATCATGTGGAGCAGGTCATGTGATCTGGAATTAACACACTTCCTTGAGGGATGTTTTTGTAATGGGTAACTTAGTTGAAAGTGATTTATCAGACACAGATACAATTAGTTATTTTCCATATAAATTTGATATATTGCCAAAAAAGACATATCTGTAACATACGCGGTCACATGATCGGGTCAGTCAAGCTATGCCCGCTCAGATATAATATCCTGCATTTTATTTGAACTGGATTTTTATTAGGAAAAGCGTGTGGTGTTTAAATTATAGTGAAATATATTAAAAAATATATATTTTTATTAGTTTTTTTTTTTCTATCAATTACCAGAAATTTCTGGTGACCCCATTTGAATTAGGTTGAAAAACACTGCCTTACACGTTGGTAATACGATCATAATGGTGTTCTTTCAAAGTGATCTGTGCTTCGTCTGCTTTTAGTTTGGCTCATGTCATTGACTAACACGGAAGAGGTGGATTTATGACCCTGTACTGCAGCCAGCCACCGAGGGGAGTTCAAGCAAATGACAACAGGTTGCTTTATTTATATTACAAGGTGTTTTAGACATGTAAAAACAAAACGTGTTCAAAATGCAATATAATACTGGATCAAATGTTATTATTTATTGCACTGAATAGTCAAAACTCAGCACTTTTTGCCTTAACAAAACTATTAACCCAGAAGGACCCAGTGTAACTTTTGTGGCAGTTCCCAAATGAATTTTTCTCTCTATTTAACCTTTCCAAAGTGATTTATCACCATTTGTTATAATATTATAATGCTATTATGCATTTTTTCCCAGCGGAAATCATGTATTTTCCTGTGTTTAATTGACTGATCATGTAGATGTTCATTAAACCTCAGAGTAAAGCCAAAGGTGGTTATATCAAAACAGGAAAAAACTGACGAAATAGTGACTTTTTCAGTAATTGAACATAAACCCAGTGTGTCCATCGCACTGTCATTGATCCAACTCCACGGGTTTTACTGGTGAATCAACGTTGTAGAAGATTACGGTGTTTCCATGGTAACTACGGAGCCTCTGAATGTCCAAATGGGTCATATCTGGTGACCATGAAAAGATGACAAACTGCATTTTACAGCAATTATTTACTTGTACTGACAAAATTAATGGATGAACAGTTTAGATCAATAGATGCTTTTGGTCGACACTGGATGTTTGGGTCTTTATGGGTTAAACACATCAGAATACAAAGCTGCAATTAGTGAGTGTTTTTGTTGAACACATGCATGTACACCGGAGTGTGTAATTTTGTCGACCACAGACCATTCATATCCTAGATGTGATGTGTTTTAGAGACATTTATTTTATTTATTCGTTATTTATTTAGGAAGGTCCCACTGTATTCTTTAAGGCATCCTGGTCAAAATGGTCACAACCAGCAGTTTCCCATATAAAATGCACTAAAGAAGTAAAATTAACATAAAAAATCTAGTGGGGAAAAAAAAAGCTACAAAAAGGCAAATGCTAGTAATTTCAACATTGCTGATATAGGTTTATGTAAAGCAGCAACATGTCTTTCACTACAGTATGTGAAATTACTTTAAAGATATTTAAAGATAGAAAGATAAACATGAAAAAAAAAAAGGTTCTGACTAACGGAGTTGACCATGGAACATTCAGAAAAAGTCGAGCACTTTATCTAGTGCAGTGCATAAGAGGCTGAAAATATAAGTATGTCGTTTACTTCACAATACTGTAGCAGTAAAAAGCAACATTAGCATTTTTTCCCTTCATGGACCAAAGATTCAGTGGTGAATATGTGAGTCTGGTTGTAATGTATTCACACATTAATTCTTAATCATTTCCTTAACCCTCAAACCTTTAACCCTTCCAAATGAATTGTTCTGTACATCAGACCTACCCTAAATGATTAATCATCATTTAATATAATATGATCCTCTGTATTTTATATTTTTCAATGAAAATCAAGTATCGTCCTGTCTTTAACCCATAAAGACCCAAACATCCACCACCGACCAAAACCTTCTTCTGATCTAATGTGTTTACTACCTGTTGATCCATTAATTTTATCAATACGTGTAAATAATTGGTGAAGAATACAGTTTGTCACCTTTTCATGTTCATCAGATATGACCCATTTGGACGTTCAGAGGCTCTGTAGTTACCGTGGAAACACTGTCATCTTCTACAACAAGAGATGAATCAGTGACAGTGGATGGAGACACTTGTTTTATGGTCAAGTCAGTGATATATTTTACTGAAAAAGTCACTTTTTCTTCAGTTTTCTCTGTTTCTGATTTAAT
This sequence comes from Apogon hyalosoma, assembly GCA_037367295.1. NCBI lineage: Eukaryota > Metazoa > Chordata > Actinopteri > Kurtiformes > Apogonidae > Apogon > Apogon hyalosoma. The sequence goes on from JAPQRP010000002.1 coordinate 13,185,557, forward strand.
AATCCTCAACTTTAATCTGAGCTTTAAAGAACAATACATGACCTGTAAATTAATGGAAAACACCAGATTTTGACGGAAAAAATGCAAAATACAGAGGATAATCCATCCATCCATCCATTGTCTTCTGCTTATCCGGGGCCGGGTCGTGGGGGCATCGGTCTAAGCAGGGCTGCCCAGACTTCCCTCTCCCCAGACTCCTTCTCCAGCTCTTCTGGGAGGATCCCGAGGCGTTCCCAGTCCAGCCGAGAGACATAGTCTCTCCAGCGTGTCCTAGGTC
>JAPQRP010000002.1:13185933-13207311 GCA_037367295.1 Apogon hyalosoma
CGGTCATACAGGGACCGGACTGCCCTTAACAGAGGGCCCCAGACCCCATACTCCTGAAGCACCCCCCACAGGATCCCACGAGGGACGAGGATAATATTATAATAAATGGTGATAAATCACTTAAGAGAGAAAAAAAATCATTCGGGGACTGTCATAAAAGTATCACTGGGTCTTTATTGCTTAATCATGTAGACGTTCATAAAAGCTCAGAGTAAATTCAAAGGTTATTATTTTACAGCAGAGGAAACTGAAGCAGAAGTGACTCTCTCAGCAAAATATATCATTAACTGGGTGTAAAAACAAGCATCTACAACCACTGTCATTTGTCAGACTATGTGGGTTTTACTGGTGAATCAGTGCTACAGAAAATAACAGTGTCTCCACATTGACAAAGAGTCTGGAAGTCCAAATGGATCATATTTAATACCACTGAAAAGCTGAGAAATTGCATTTTACCTGAATTATTTCAATGCTTTGATATGGGTTAGTGGTTCAAATATTATCAAATATTTCAGATTAGATGCTTTTGATCTTGAGGGTTAACCCTTTATTGGGGAAGTGACTATTTTTGGTCATTTCCACGTACATTACAACTCAGTGACAGCAACAGGTCCAGTGGGGTCTACAGGGTCTGTAAGGTCCACCAGTGCATGAACAGTGAGTGGACCTGTTTTTTTTAGGTACCATAAAGTAATAGTGCTAATGTAAGGAATGATGTTCAAAGGGGTCATGTGGATGTGGACAGGGATCTGGAGCAGCACTTCTGATGTTCTAATGTTCTAAAATGCACGTTCCTTTCACCTTACATGTGTTTTTCTTGTACTTTATATATATATCTATATATAGATATAGATATATATAGATATATATCTATATCTATATATATATTTTTTACTTTTTTTTTACCAGTTACAGGTAAGGAACCAAATATGGTAACTTCATTGACCTTGATTTTCTACATAACAATAAGAAATTGTGAAAAATTTCATAAACGTAATAAAATGTTGTTAGGTCCTCCAATAACACAATAAAGATTTCCAACGTGATATCATGAATTGCGTACTGATAACACGTCACTTTTAATTGGCATGTTATCTGTACGCATCATAAGCTTTCTACATGTATGTTCACACCGCGTAAAATAACATGCCATTAGCACAGTTAGGGTTAGCGATTACAGATATGTAAACCGGAGATCTTGGCGTACATTGATACGCCATCAAATGGCATTGAATAACACGTAAAAGGATGAACTTGTGTACGTATAACACTCCAAATGCAATAAAAACTGGCATGACATACAACAAGATTTCATGAGATCAGTCTGGCGTTTCAGATTATTTACAGTCTCGGAAGAAATTATTAGACCTTCAAAAGTCCTCCAAAACAATGGTTATGCAATCCAGTCCTAACTCCTGTGTGTATCGTGACTAAAACAGACAGAAAAGAAAACATGGAATGAATAAAAGCACTGTTTTTGTCAGTACAATGACACAGATATTGATGGAAGAACTGAAGTGATTTTGGTTATTATCAAGAAAACATGGAAACTGGATAGATATCAGCTCTGAAATTCAACTACTATGAGCTATTTTTGTTGTTTTTTATGTTTGCCCAAACAAACGTACCTTTATTTGGACCAGGCATTAAAATGAACAAGAAATCGAAGAAAACAAGTGTGGACTGATCATTTTTTCAACGACTGCATGAGTGCCTTAATGAACCTATATAAGGTTCATTCAAATCCAGAGCCTAAATGAAGCTAATGGTTTAAAACAGAAGGAAGAATATTCATAAATTGTGCATCTTTACACTGTACTGTGAAATCCACGTCACCTGACGGGGTTTGTGCAAGATGCTGCAATCTGGTAAAAGCCTGGGAAAGAATGAAACACTTTTTCTTTTTGTAGGTCAGGATTTGCAGGTTTTATGGGCCAGTATCTGGAGACAAATATTTTACTAACTGACAACAGCGCCTTGGACAACATCTTGAGCGCAGAGAGGCTTTTGGATGCATGAGGCTGTGAGCTGTGACGGAATTTGTCTGGATTCTTCTTGTCCAGGCATTACTGACCAACTCCAGCCAAAAAAAAAAAAACAAAAAACAAAAAAAGAGAGAGTGCGAGGTGGTGGGCGGAAAATAAACAGCAAAAAGAGAGAGGGGAATGTACTACAAAACGGTGTCACCCCGGGTTTAATTGGGAGCATTTTGGCATTTTTCCGAAATGAAACAACAGGAAAGCAGGAAATGCAATTACACCCACAGAGAAATGTGTCAAACAGGTTGCAAGCTCTGAGGCCGTGCAGTCTCACTCCTCTGTAATGAACAGCTCCCATCGCCAAAGGCACTGAGGGTGGTTTGTTTCACAAGAGGTGTGAAGTGAAGCCTCTGTGCTGCGAGGTTTTCAGAGAGACGGCAGTACTCCCTGGAACTGATGAGAGCGTGATAAATAGTAAAGCCGTGCTATCTTTAACAGACTTTACCATCTGGGCCTGTCCCGTGAAGGAGATAACGCGAGGACAATGCTGAAGCTGACGGCACATCTACCTAACATTCCACGGTTCATTCCTGGTGTTAATGGCTCCTTTAATTATTGTAAACATGTCATTTGGCAGGTGATGAGATATTAATAGCAGGTCAAAGGGGACACAGATTAAACTAAAATGACTGTCAAGGTTCGACAAAGATCTCAATGACCTGCTTTGTGCACTGTATAATTGTTTCTTATCTTAAAATGGCATGTTGCATGCTGGGAGAATGAGTAACTGCCACTTAGATGAGTTCAGAACCAATGCTATGGAGATGATAGTGGTGCTAATGGGCTTATCTTTACAGTGTTTGGTTGCTTTCATTGTTTTTTTTAAAGCGTAGTTAAACATATTCTTTATGTATTATCACTTAATGAGTTTTTACTTCGACTTCACTTGACTACATTACATAAGTATTTCCATTTTCCGCATCTTAATTCATCTACTCCACTGGATTTCTTGTATTTCTTACTCAGCTTAATTTGTCTAAACCTTTAATTGCTTGTTACTGTATAATAAGAACATGTCTATGACTTTTGATGGAAATACTTATGTAATGTATTGTTTTTGGTTCGGTTTGTTTGTTTAACACTTTAGCAGCAAAACTACTGGTTGAATTCATACCAAATTGGGTTTATAGATTGCCAGTGACCCAGAATAGATCTCATTACATTTTGGGAAAAGTAGGTCAAAGTAAAAAAAAATTTGTATGAATTTGTCATATCTTTTTGTTTTCCCCATTCACTTATAATGGGCGAAATTTCACTGGTGTGACATACAGTGCCACTTCATGAGATCCGTCTGCACAGATGTATTCCAAGATGAAAATACCAGGATTCCTCATGCTCATATTGCAAAACAGTGGTTCAGAACATGGACTGGCTACCACAGAGTCCAGACCTGTGAGGTATCTGGGATGTGATGAAGACTTTACATTTATTGACTCTTCACATCAATACATTATCTTGGCCAAAAAATTAGTCCAAGTCTGGATAGAAATACATAAATATTGTGACATTCACATATGATGTTGTATAAGCATCGTGGGGCATAAACGTCCTGTAATCAAAGCTGAAGGCCATCCAATGAGATACTGAGATCAAGTTGATTAGTAGTTTAGTGGCTGATAACACTATTATTTCTTATGTAAAATTTAGACCTTGAGTATTTTCACAATATACTCTTAGAACTTAACTTGCATTCAGTGTAACTTAGTGAAAATGAATGAATTCTAACCCTTTAATGTACTATATATGCTTCATATTTTTTACAGCAAGCAAAGTCCTGCATATGAAACAACAGTAGACAGTAAGAAGTCTCCAAATCTTACATTTAATAATCCTACTGATAATTTAACTCCTTAAACCTGCTGGTACTAGATAAAAATTCATGAAAATACAGTCTAATGTTTATTTTTAATAAACATTAGACTCTCTACCTTTGGTTTGAACAAATAATTAAATTTTGTCTCTCTGCTGGAGAGAGCAACAACATGCGGAAAGTTACGGACGTCTAGCTTTCATGTTTCTTTAAAGATTAGCAGAACTGGGATTGGGTTTCACAATGAGGCTCCCTCAGACGAAGCACCTTAAATATTCTTTTACCCGTGTCTCAGCGTGTCATCATACTGACTTCACTTCAGATGCCTTTTCATTGTCTCACATTGTCTTCACCACTTCAGTACTTGAGAAATAATTTCTTTCTTTCTTTATTTTTTTACTGAAGTGATTTTCTTTTTTCTTTTTTTTTTTTTTTGGTGTTAATTCTTAGTATAATCAAAGTCCTCCCACAATCCCCTTGGATGAATAACTTAAATAATTTCCCGTTCATACTTTCGTCCTTGTCTCAGCATGTTATCACATTTAATTTTACTCTGAGTTATTATCATTGCTGCATCCTTGCACTGCTGCACTGCTTGAAAAGACCTGGACCTGCTTGTTAGGCTTTGCTTGTTAGGTCGCACAGTTGGGGGTGGGGGGTGGTTCTGGCTAAGCACACAATACGCTATAGTGATCTTTTTTCTACATGATATAGTAATAAACATGCTACAACCCCATCATCTACCTCTTCTGCTCTAGAACCTGCTTTAATATTCTCCAAATTAGTGCAACTTTGTGTCACAAGGACAACAAGAGCTTACAATGTAGATGTGTAATCTGTCACACATATAATCACCATTTATCTGGAGTTGCATGTACCTCTGGGGTCACATTTGCCGGAGTTTTACCCCCCTTCTGGCTCAGTGGGATGACCGTAAATGCTGCCGGCTAAACGCTGGTCCACAAAAAGAATCATCTGTGATTTTATGAGTGTATCAAGCCTTGGAGCTGGAGGTTTGATCAAAGCTGGGCTCACTCAACTTTGTCTGAGTTCCCCCCATAGGCTTTTCATCTCATCACAAGGACGAGCAGAAACCTTGAAAGAACCCAAGTTACGGATATTAAAGCATGAAAGTAGACACAACACACTAACAAGTTGGTGAAAAAGTCCTTGAAAAGAATAAAAATACAAGGTCCACATATTGGGCATAGATGATATTTTCAGGGTGTAAGAGTCTCTAGACAAGGCTGTGAATTCATAATTACCTGAGTGATGAAGGTCTGTCCATCTGTCACCAGGATTACACAAACATTATCGCACTATTTTTCATGAAACTTGGTGGAATGATTGGGCCTGGGCCAAGGACGAGCCCATTATGCTACACGACCAAAACTTCATAATTAACTGAGCTGAAAATATCAAAATTAACAGCTCCTACCTGTCTGAAAATGCCTGTAACTGGTCAAAATTAGCTCATAAAGACCCAAACAACCAAAAGCATCTACTGATCTGAACTGTTCATCCACTAATCCTATCAATCCATGTAAATAATTGGTGTAAAATGCAGTTTGTCATCTTTTCTTCTACGTCTCGATTCCCTTCACAATACTGCTGTCGTTTCCCAGAAATGCCGGCTACACATGAACGTACTTCCTGATTGGATTCTGAAGTTCCGCCGCTCATTTCGATGAATTGCGACGACCCATTTCTTCTTCTCAACTAAATCTGAAGGAAAACCATGAAAAATTAAATATAGTTCCCTTTGTTTATTCTGTGTACACTGGGGCACACAGCAGTGATGCTTCGATGTGGCCTCAGCCACTGTTGACAAGTAAACCAGCAGAAACAATACACAAACTCAGAAGTTTCAAACTGTTTCCAGGTCATGCGTGAAAAACCCCTATTAAGTATTACTGAGAAAAGGCGGAAAAGTTTTACAAGATGCGTTCAAGAATTTTATAACAAAATGTGGCATGTTATTGCACAGTGAGGTGAAAAATTATTACATATTGCACTGTTATTACATACTGTGGTGCTACATTGCAAGATATGGCATTTTTGCTTGTTTTACTGGTAACAGTTTGTACATTTGCAGTATCACCCTCTCTAAGTTAAAGCTGTTATGCTTTTCACATAAAGAGTCTTACACATTTTACTTCCATTCACAATTTATACATCACATACTTGGATAAATGCATGCTCTCTCAGATAGTGTGACTACCAAAGCACAGTAACATAAAGAATTTCAACTAGCCTTAAAAATGACAGGAATACCATCCGATGCCTTAAAAATTTATACCAACACGTTCCTCCAAGTGTCTTTGTCCTCACAGTGAGAACATTCCAGTGATTTGAGGTTTGCCTGGGTCTCGGAAGCCTCTGTTTGAATGCGTCCCAAGAGGTAAATCTCAGTTCCTGAAGCACGAAAAGTGTCAGTGCTGGGTTTCTTTATCACTGGAGAGCAGTTTACCCTCAGGCTGTTACAACGGTAACAGAACAAACTCAAAACTAACTTAGAATGCCATAGTTAAAGTCTGTATCGTATATCAAAGTCACCAACTGACAAAAAGGAGGAAAATATGGGTTATAATCTGTAGTTTAAAATGTTGAGGAACCAGAAGAGTTCGTTTATAGCAGTTTAACTTTAACAGGATACTAAAGTGTGTAATGTTGCTATTCCAAAGTCAGCAGGGGAAGTCACGGCAGAACACACTGAGGACCAAAACCACCGACAAATCAACACTATGTATCCACAGACTGTATCACTGACTGAATAAAGTATAAAGCAAGAGCCAAGTTGGTTAACTAGTGGCTAACAACTTGTAATAAAATTTAGCACATCACGTTTCTTCAAAATCAGTGTTTTTTGGGGGAGGTTTGTGCAGTGGCACTGAGAATTCAGAATGTATATTGTTGCTTCTATGAAATTGGGTACATTTTGGTATTTGGTACTTTTCCAGCTTTTTAGACTCACTAATAAAAGAGAAATTTAGACACCACCCCCCCCCACCACCACCCCCCAGGATGGACCTAATGATGACCTCAGATAAATGCAAAAAAATTATACCCTTGCTCTGAGCCATCCCAAAATTAATGAAGGCTTAATAAAATATTTGGTCCAAAAATACGACCAAAATTGGGACATAAAAAGCTACCTAGGTGTCAGTGCATTTGATCTGAAAACATGGCTTGAAATGGTCTTATATACTGCAATAAATAAAGACACTGTGTTAAATTTGATGATCCTAGTGGTTTTTCTAATCCAGACTTGCGGGTTTTTCATAAATGGGCAGTCTCGTTCTAGGTTTCATGTCTAACCCATCGTGGCCACTCACGTTACACGCGGAACCCTCCCATTTAAACTCATGTAAATCACAAGTGATTTTGCAATAGCGGTCATTTTTGTGAAACACTCTGCCTTGCATAATTAGTTCGATTCCCAAAATATACCTGTGAGAGAATAAAGAGATATAAAAAATAAAATAAAATTGTAATGTGGAATTTTTGCGTCCTTTTGACCGTGTTACATGCAGATTTTTGTATAAAAATAATGTAAAATAATATAGAAATGTGTTTTATCTGAAAAATAGTTTCTCTTATCTTAGTAAGTATTTATTTTTAAATAGACCCAAAGTGCTTCCAAACTTGCTTCATAACATTAGTCTACATCTGGTTTGAATTTTTAGCTCCATGTCCTGTTTTTAGGACCAGTTTCGTGTCCATATATCCCTTTTAAACATAACTAAACATACATATATTCGAGTATATTTCCAAAATCACTTCCTGTTTGCTGTAAGAGTTTGTCATTGCACCATATCATGTCCTACAAAAATCCCTTCAAAACAAAGAGGTGCCAGTGGTGCCACAAAATGATGATGATTCATATGGAATGCCCATTACTGCTGGCAAGAGAGTGAACTATTAAGTGTATTCTATAGTGGGAAAAGTGAATTAGTGAATGAGGGGGTCATTTTGAAGTCGTCCTCTGGGGCTCATGAGGACACAATGTGCTGCATGTTATGCTTTTTGAAGCAGCAAAAGCTCTTTCAAATAAACAGCAGATGAACCACAGTGATGGGCTTTAGAAAGTGTAGAGAAGAAATACCACGGCTGTAGCACTAAGCAGAGAAGAAATATTTAACATGCCAAAATAAAAAAAATGAAAGCAGGATTGGAAAGATGACCAGTATTAGAAGGCCTGAGAAGGTCAAGCTCTACATTTGATCCTTATTAACATTTGAGTTGAAGATCCTCATGTTACTGCTGCAGTCAGACAGTCAGAGAGAGAAGAACATTTAATAATAAAACAGTGCTGGAGGGGAACACATGGGCAACATATTGGCACAGACAATATTGGTCTTTTTTGTTTTTTTGTTTTTTTTTTTCCTTTTATGAAACTTGTGGTAAAGGGACTGTTTCATCGCTGTCGGGCAGAAATTTCGCAAGTCATTTTTGGTCTTTTTTTTTTTTATCATGAAAGTATTCTGTTGGTCAGTCTTCATGTTGGCCTAACAGTTTCAGAAATATTTAACCAATTAAAAGTGTTGAAAATGGCTTGGGACAACATCTGTTACCTCCATTCATTTATTTTGAATATATACTATAGCGCCATTAAAACAATCAACAGAGAGAATGCGCCATTGGCGTTTTAGGCGCTGGTCTAAAACGGTCTCATCGCAGTACAATCAGTCGTCTGAGTGACCGGATCATCAGATTTAGTTCCATGTGTCGTCGCTGCACTGTTTGTTTGGAACCAGAGGCGGACATGCTGATATTGAATGGCACTTTCAGTTTCTGAGTACCTGTATTCAGTGACTGAATAAACATGTTAAGCTGATCACAATTTGTCCACAATTCATTCACTAATGACCAATGCTTCCTCTTTAATATGAAGGAAATCCCAAAGCAATTAACTTAATATACCTACAAATATACATATTATTCTGACCCGTGTGTTTTTAATGCATACATCATTCTTCCAGTTAACTGAAAAGTAACATTTTGGACATAAGAGGTTTCCACCCGGCAGTGATGATACGTAGTATTTCTTCATGAACACTACACTGATGGGCTGGAGGATTTATGTGACCACTAGAAGGAGTAGTCAGTCACTCTGCTGGTCTCCCAGGGTGAGAAAACACCACAGGACCTTTGACCAAAGCATCAGAAAGTGACCAGGTGTGATGAGAACCAATAAGAAACAACTTTTAGAGTCCAAGAAAGTGACAAAGTGATAAAATGTCGAAACACCGTTGTTGTTTTCTCCACTGCTGTAAATGAAAAGAATGGAGTTTGATGATGAAATGGCAGCGTTTCCTCTACATGAATGAGTTTGATTATGAGGCTTATGAAGGTATAAAGTTATGATGTGATGTTATTATCTTTGCTCAGTTCTAGTGCTGCAACAACGAATTGATTAAATCGATGCAAATCCGTTCTTAAAAGAGTTGGCAACAAATTCGGCGGTGGATTCATTGGGTCTTGAGCATGTTAGTATTGAGGCACGCAGACACCGGAGTAACAGAGGAAAACACAGAGCAGCATGGCTGAGGTTTCGGATACCGGGCCAGATTATTAAAATTAGGTTTACATTATGTTCCCGGTGGTGTAATGCACCAATGGTGTAATGTAATAAAAGTTGAATATGGTGGAAAAAAATGGCCAAAATCCCACCGCGCACTACATTTCAGGCAAACGGTGCTGTCGTGGCCACCAGGAACATAAACCTAGCTTAAGATAGCCTATGTGTTGATTGTTATGATTTTAGCCTGCTAACTAGTTATACACTGTTGTCGTAATTATAATGTTTTCGTCCATTTTTGTTTATCAGGCCACCAGACTAACATTACCTTAGCTTGCTAGTCTTTTGCCTCAGCAAGTCTAGGTAGCGGGCTACTGCTCGCTACCGTTGCGGGGATGTAGTCATTAGTGACTCATCTGCAGCCTATGTTGCTTTAGGTTAAATATCGATCTTTGAGAAATTAGTCTTTTGTGTTTATCCGATGAATCAATTAGTTGTTAAAATAATCTACAGGTTAATCGATTATTAAAATTGTCGTTAGTTGCAGCCCTACTCAGTTCAGACTACACTTTGACAGCTCTTACCTTGTTCGGACAATTCCAAACGGATCTTTCGTGCAGCTGTTGACGACATAAACCGTACAGAAAACAGTGGTGGTTTGTGGTTTTACTGTGGCTGTTTTCTGTCTAAAGATAGCGCTAAGCTAACAGAGCTAAGATAAGAGAGCTATAATGAAAACTATCGGCTGATGCAACAGGTGAAGCTTATAAGCCAGTGTTATTTTGATCATTTATCAAAATAAGCGTCTATGAGTTTTAGTTGGAAGATGAAAACTGAATAATGTAACGTACTGTATTATGTCATATGTTTCTTAAAATGATCATCAGGGAACTATCAAATCCATTTTGGTTTATGCAGCTTTGCTATCAATAATATTAAGAGTTAAAATTTAAGGTGAATATCTTAAGGTGATATGATATATTAAGGTGAACAGTGGAGGATAATATATTTTTTATTTGAAGTGAATGGCAAAAGGTTCTATAAAGAGAGAATTTTCCTTTAAAAATGATTTGCTTTTTTCACTATGAGCCATGGCTGTTTCCTCTGGGGATCCAGCGGTATTGACCTACCTCTGAACCTGACAGGTGGAATGCATGAAAACCAAACCAGCACCGCTAATATTTATTGGTTTGGTTTGCAGGGCTTTTATTTACTTTAACTATTTTGCATTATGACTAAAATTTTGTCAGTCTCTTCATTAACACAGGCCAAAAATGGAAGCCTTAACCTTGTATTGGAAAATGAATAATATGAAATCAGGTGTTTTCTTCTTCTATCCTAAATCTGGCTTGTCTCCATCCCATGAGAGCAGGAGGTGGATTTATTTGTCCTACAAAATCAATCAGTAGCTTTCACCTGATTTCACCTGGACAGCCTCCTTTCTGTTTTGTCCTTTTTAATTTATCCCAACTTGCACTCTATACAATTACCAACAGGAACAATCTGCAAGGAGCCCTTAATTATCTGTCAACAATGGCAGCATAATTTAGCTGGAAGGCAAAGGATGCTGGGAACCTTTAGCTTGAAAGGACGTTGACAGCAGTAATCAGTCAGTTTGTGCAGGTGATCTATTTTTTTTTCTCTCTCTCTCTCTCTTTTTGGATTTCTAAACATATCTAGACATGTTAAAGTCTATGTATTCACAGTATGTGGTATTAAAGGTTAAATAAATTGACGTCGCACTGGATTTAGACATCTAAAAGGCATTGATCGTTCGGATGCTCTGCGCTTATTTATGCGACCTGTCATTGGTCTGCCATTTGAAGGTTGCTGGCATCATTGACTACACTCCTTTGCGAAAGTCAGTTATGAATATTAATCCAATGACTCATGGGAAATTAAACGCAACTGCTCACCTATAGGAGGGCAAAACTACCTAATGGGGAGTGACATTAGTCTATTAGTGGAAAGGTTACAGGTGTGAATACCAAAGGGTCCTGGAGCAAGACGTCGGACAGATCGTACAGTGTTTTTGTGAGTTCTGTGATGCATTACTGTCTGTTTCTGTCTCAAGGGTGTTATTGTTTCTCCGTTCAGACTGTCTTTAGTTTTGTCAATGCTTGCAGTCCTTCCGTCTGCGCTCGTACCATTAGAAAATCTTTACAATAGAACACTGGAGCCCAAGGAGAGGAGCACAGTCATTCCTTGTATATACCAGTGCTCTGTTGCTGTTTGTTTTAGAATTCTAAGTAGGTTGTGTCTGAACTTTTTGGTCAATATTTCCTTGCAGATATAATTGTCGGAGTGTGAAGTGCATGCATCAGACTGTCACTGCTGGAACTGTTGTTTGGAAAGTTACTTACTTGAACAATAAACCCATAACGATCAATCAATCACAGCAACAAAAATCCAGTTGTTATTGCCAGCTGGCTTCCTCGAAAGAGAAAAGGGAGGACTTGAATGATTGGATTGTCAAGACACAGAATTCCATATTACTTCAGAAATACTTCAGTGATTAACACAGGTTCATTAATACAATGGCAGACGCAAAGTTCTAAGACTGAGCCCACAGTCTTAATTCCCCTCCTCGGTTTTTCTCACTTCTGTGTAAGTTTGGATGTCCGGTTTCTTTGGGGGATTGAGGATTAGTGATCATCTGTCCGTCCAAATGGCCCTCTGAATCAAAACAGAGTGGCAGACGAATATCAGTGGCAACTCGAGAGTCTGCTGTGGACCAAAGATTCCCAGGGGGACCCCCGCTAACCAGCATTTATGTTCATTATCATCTAATAGAAGACAGAAGAGAAAATAAATAAAATTTTTAAAAAAAGATAAATAACTTCAGAGTCAAGACAAAATAGAGGAAAATGTAGTTGAAATTATTGCCTTTTTGTATTTCATGGTGTGGTAATGGATGGAGGGATGAGAGAGGGATAGATGGAGGGATAGATGGATGAAGAGAGATAGATAGATAGATAGATAGATAGATAGATAGATAGATAGATCTATCACATGAAAACTTAACAACTAGGTGAAATAGGATATAGTGAATATAAATCTAATAACTGTCTAAAATATGCAGACATATTGTGTACCGACATTATAAGTGGGGGGGGCTCTTCTCCACGGCTTTGTTGGCTAAAAGTACTGTACACAGTTTAATAGCCTCATTTCCCTACTAATAACTGATCTGTTCAAAAAGATCAACTTTTTATGAATTCTGACTTTAATCATTCTTTTTTTTTTTTTTTTTTCCCAGACCCTGCATAACCCATTGCTGCCAAAGTGACACATTTAACATCTAATAGTCCCCTTTCTAAACCTCTGGGAACTAGTGTTGAAGTGGTTGTTGAATAAAGTTGGTCATTTGGATGTAAAGACTGGCCAGAACAATCTGGACTGGGAGAGCAAATATTTAGATCCTGCATGAAAAAAGCCTCCCTTTGGAGTGTGCTTTAGAAAAACACTTATCCACCACCTGCTCTAGTGCAGCTGCTCAGTAGTCAACAGAAGATAAACTAATTGTACTGCAAAGCTCCAGGGTGTGAATATATGCAACTCAATAACTGGAAAGCATGGTGCTGCTAAAAACAGCATGTAGGCAAGACAAAGCCTTCCACGAGGAAAAAACACTGAAGAGATTCATGAATAGATAGACGGAAAAAGATCTGCATGGATTTCCTGACCGTAAGCCAAAGCTAAATGAAATCTAGTTCTTGCCTGTGTTTTGGTTAGCTTTATAACAGATACGACACTGGCAGTCAGTTCTCGGATGCCGTTTGGCTGTTTATCTAGAGAAGCCCATTCTGGTCCCCATTCACAGTATTGATGGAAGAGCCTGAAAGGACTATAATCTTATTCCATGACATGGCTTTGACAGCAGCCTGTAAATCAGCCTGTGTAGAGATGTGCAGATTGGAGTGTGCACATGCACATAAATCCAGTGTTGGAGAGTAATGAGTTATCATGTACTGGTGTTATTATAATTACATTTACTCTGTCATTTTAATCATTACAATGACAGAGGAATAACGTTGGGAAAGGCTACGTCCAAATGTGTGCTTATAGATCAGGGGTGTCAAACTGTGGGGTGCCGTTAAGGGGGGTAAACGTGACAAATTCATGGGGCCCAGCATTTCTGGGGGGCCCATAGAGCAGTGGAGGGGGTCCAGTGGATACAGGTTAGAAGTTGTGAAAATTTCGTGTAAGATCCGCTGTGTAATAGAGGCATAGAAGCAGGGAGTTGAACAGTGAAAGCATATTAAGTTTCACTTTCATTTCACGTCAGCGTTACCTACGTTAGTTATAACTGCCCCCCCCCATTCCGACAAATCCACAAGATACTGATTTTTCTAAAGGGCCCACAATGTTTAGCTGTCATGTGGTGCACAATTGCCAGCGGCACCCCAGGTCAAACCCATTTTAGTTCAGGGGCCACAATCAGCCCAATATGATCTGAAGTGGACCAGAAAAATAACAGTAAAAAAGTAAAATTACGTTAGGAAAATGTGCACAAAAGTTTCCTTAAAAATGTGAATAACACGAACAATCTGGAATTTCTTAAGAAAAATAAGTTCAAATTTAGCAATTTTGTCTGTTTTTCATTTACACTTGTGCATTAGCACTCACAGATAAATACACAAAACATTTAATAACAGGCAGGATATTGGTAAAATTGCACTTGTTTTTCTTAACCCTTTATAGGGCACTCATTGAAATACTCTAAACCTTAATACCATTATACTAAACCTCAGTGTGTTAGTCTCCCTCCTCTTGCCATAAGACATCTGAGCAGCACTTCCTAAAAAGTAAACATGCAATAAAACAACTGTTAAAAGGTCATAAACTCACAAAAATCACTCATATTCACTATTTACAGCTTTAAAATATCTATAAAATGTCACTGAATCACTACATAATGTTATAAAAATCAACATGCTTTTTGACCTCACCGAGGCACGGGATTGGCCCGTATTTAATGTTTACAAAAATGACCAGAAATAGTCACTTACACAATAAAGGGTTAAGACATTTCCGGTTGTTCATATTTGTTCAGGTTATTCACATTTTTGTGAAAGGATAGTATGTAAATGTAAAGAATCTCATGTAATTTTACTTTTTTTACACTAAAACAAAGAGAAAAAAAATGGTATTCATTATTTATAGGTTTTTATGAGGACATTTTACTGGAGGTTGAACTGGTCTGGAGGCAGCCATGGCTCAGGTGGTAGAGCGGGTCATCCAATAAATAACTGAAGGGTTAACGGTTCGAATCCCGCTCTCTCCTAATCATGTGCTGTTGTGTCCTTGGGCAAGACACTTCACCCTCCTTGCCTCCAGTGCTGCTACTCACACTGGCGTATGAATGTTTGGTGGTGGTCGGAGGGGCCGTAGGCGTGAACTGGCAGCCACACTTCTGTCAGTCTGCTCCAGGGCAGCTGTGGCTACAGATGTAGTTTACCACCACCAGAGGGGGAATGTGTGAGTGAATGAATAACGGATCCACTGTATGCGCTTTGAGTATGCATTCATAGAAAAGCGCAATATAAATCTAATCCATTATTATTATTATTATTATTATTATTATTATTATTATTATGTGGAACCTGAACTAAAATGATTCTGACACTTTTAATTGTTAATATCTTCATTCATCCCATGGGCCTGACTGGACCCTTTGGCGGGCCGGTTTTGGCCTGTGGGCCATATGTTTGACATCTGTGATGTAAGTAAAAGGCTCATGTATGAATCTGGGATAATTAGAAGAACTATTTTGCCCCAAACCAAAGCTAATACAAAGTTGTTTTTGTTTATTTATTTATCTATTTTTAATTATTATGGTTAATTTGCTATTGCAGTGATTATATCCAGTCTGTTTTTGTCAGGTTAAAATATAAACAACATATCTGCAGCGTACATATTCATTTGTAACAGCAAAAAGAGACTCACCTCATATGAATATGAGATTGTGAACTAAGAGCGGCGAACTGCAGTTGTTTATGGACTGCAGGTTGGAGGAGGTTACTGTTAACAGTCTGTAAAGCTCTGCTACTTCACACACTGTCCTACTTAAGACATGTGAACCCTGGAGCAGATGGACAAAATGACCCTCTTACAAACCGCTTTTCGTGGCGAGCGGCCAACAAGGTATATTATAATAACATAATGCTCGCATGCTAAGCTTGAACCATTTGTATTCAGGTTGTTTACATGCTTAGTGCGCGGTAATGTTTCTCAAGTGCCTTTTTGTGCTTTGTGTATTTAGATGTACAGTTCTCACGGTGTTACAGTATGATGATGGGATGTTTATGGCATATACATTAGAGAAGCAGTAGATACCCATTTCAAGGAAGTGACTGTATTATACTTATTTATGTGTTTTATTGTGTCCATTATGTTTTGTTTTTTGTTTTGTTTTATTTTTGTTTTTGACGCAACAAACTGAATCTGATTTTGTTTTGTCTTGTCTTAACTTAATTATTGTCAGTTACTGTAAATATCACCAGGTAATTGATAGTAAATACAAATATTTACAGCTTTGTTTGAGAACTTAATTACCCCACCCTCCGAAGGGGACGCAAGGGCTATTGTTTTTGGTTTGGTTTGTTTGTTTGTTTTTTAACACTCTAGCAACAAAACTATTTGGTAAATTCATACCAAATTGGGTTTATTGATTGCCAGTAACCCAGAATAGATGTGATTACATTTGGGGACAGTAGGTCAAATTTAAAATTTTTTATGAATTTTTAAATTTTTTCCCCCCTTTACTTATAATGGGAGAAATTTCAAATGTGTGTAGCAGCAAAACTATAGCTTGAATTCATACTAAATTTGGTTTGTAGATTGCCTGTGACCCAGAAGAGATGTGGCTACATTTCGGGAAGAATAAGTCGAATTTCACATTTTTTATGAATTTTTGACATAATTATTTCTCTCATTTACTTATAATGGGTGAAATTTCAAATGTCTATAAAAACGTCAATTTTGTTTCAATTTACTTTAAACTTGACACATATATAGAGGCAACTGATATGCTGACATCAGCACATGCATAGACATGATGACATCAGCTGGATCAATGCCAACATAAGCTACAATATGCGCGAGGGGCGGGGTTTGATGTGCCTGGCACCACTTGTTCTAGCTGTGTTTGTTTTCATTGTAGCGGACACATATTAGTTCCATTACTTATTATATTTGACATTTTCCCAGCATTAAATAGATTTAACCTTATTATTATTTACTAAAATATGCACTGATCAATACATACGTTTTCTCTTCAGAAAAGCTGAAGTGAATGGGAGCAAATAATAGCATTGTGTACATCGCTGCTTCTTCTGTCAATACCTGAGTCTCACAATGTACCAGATGTTTTTGTAGATATACTAAAAGGCAATAGTGGCTCCAGTATATGACTTAACCCTGCGTTATGGCATAAATGGGGAAGACCTTTAGTGTGTATTATTTGTTCTCCTATGGAACACATCAGAAATAAAGGGTGTAAGGCTTAGTCATGCACCGACACACTGCTTCACAGCTCTATTAAAAACGGTTTCTCTTCTTGTGTTTCTGCTCCCGTTCCCTGTCACATTTTCCATCCATCTTCATCTCACTTCAGAGAATTTAATTCCTCTGTCTTGCCCCTCCATTCACCTCCACATCCTTCTTTGGCTCGTGGGAAGTGTATCGTAGGTCTTAGTGAGCAGCACCACTTAAGCATGATAAGAGGACTTGAATGCAACGCCACAAGCCAATCCACCGTCAGCTCAGGCTGGAGGGCCGCTGAGGGGACCCTGCATCAGCTGACAAGTAAATAAGCCACTTGGGAACTTATGGAGAGCGTCCCTGATGAAGGAGGGTGAGGAGACAAAGAGAAGGGGCCAAAGGAGCAGCCTTAATGGAAACTCTATATTCTACCACCCAGGAGACTCCTTAACCTCCCTCAAAACCCACTATTATTAGCTCATTAGTTGTAAAATTGAAGGATTCAGTATCTGCAATACATATGAACACATATTCCTATAGGAAAAGACTTCAGATTTTTTTTTGTCTTTGTTTTTGTTGCTTTTGGTTATAAAATGACATTTATTTAGGTCAGTATTAACACTTCAACTGATTGTTCCAGGTAGTTGTAGTCTCTGTGGTGAACTGAAAGACATCTTTTGGTGTTAATGTCCAACTGTTTTTTTCTGTCTTAAAGTAGTTGCAGTTGGTAGCACTAAGGCAATGACACCAATTCTCACTTCTTAGAGTCTCTTAATGGGTGGTCCCTTAAGAGCCTCCTTATGGCAAAGGCTGATAAACAAGGGTCAGGCACCCGAGTGGAGCGGCTAAGCTAGCAATAGCTCCAGAAGGCTAATCTGCCAGTGGAGATCCTCAGTGGATTTGGCGCTAAGGATGCAAGGGCTGTGGTTTGTTGTCGGGTTAGAGTTGATCTAAAAAAAAATTGAATTATCTTTGTAACTTTTGGGACACTACTATTATTAAAAAGGATGAATATTTGGTTAAAATACCCTTAATAGCTGCAAAAACAACTATAACTGGAACTGGGAGAAGGTTGCCATTCCATCAAAGGACCAGTAGATATCCACAATTGAAGAAATATTTCTAATGGAAAAATTAACACACAGACTGAGACTGCAAGAACCACAACTGGATAAAAAGTGGAATGAATGGACTATATTTACACAAAATCAGTAGACTGACTGTTGGCACATTGTTTTCTCTTGTACACATTTCTGATCTTTGTTTTTTTATTTGTTTGTTTTTTTGGTTACTGTTATAATTGTCCATAAAACTCAATAAAGATTAAGTTCCAAAAAAAAAAAAAAGTGAATTACAGTAGAATTGTGCAGGAGCTGATACTGACCCTGTTCACACCTGGAAGTGCAATGCATCTTGGGTAATCCAGTCTCAGCTAGTGCCCACTGAGGAGGCATCTAGATCAGATTTGTCAGACCACGTTTGTAGATTCGGAGTCCACTTTCTCCAAAGCAGGGGTGTCAAACATTAGAAACAAAACCGGCCTGCCAAAGCCTCCGATCCAGCCCTTGGGATGAATTTACAAAGTGCCCAAATTACACTGATATTAACAGTCAGGGGTGTCGAACTCATTTTAGCCCAGTTGGATTTCAAGTGGGTTGGACCAGTAAAATAACAGGAATAGGAAGTCCGCTGTCAAGGCATCCAATAAATGGAATACTTAGACGTTCGCTTGTTTGCATCTTGAACATGATTCTGATTTTAGATTCACCCGAGGAACAGCTTCGATATTCCTTGACGCCATCATCTAAATCAGGGGTGTCCAATCCTGGTCCTCCAGAGCTACTATCCTGCACGTTTTAGATGTATCCCTCTTCCAGCACCTCCACCTCTTCAAGCTCTGCAGAAGCCTGAACGACCGTCAGGTGTGCTGGAAGAGGGAAACATCTAAAACGTGCAGGATAGTAGCTCTGGAGGACCAGGATTGGACACCCCTGGCCTAGATAGTTTATTTTATAGTTAACTTAGAAGATCCCAGTCCACCTCTGACAGTTTCTGAAAACTATAAAGTAATGACTTTATTACCCTGATGATGGACACATTTATCACACCATAATCAATATTTCACAGACGGAGGACTTTTATGGCTGTTAATAATACTTAAGCTCAGCAATATTCATTCAGCCTTATTTGTATATTGAGGTGGAGGCCTCACTTACAAAATAGCTGAGCACGGGAAAACAAGAAGAAACTTGGATAAACAATGGTGATAAAAACATTAAAAGTGCAATTCAGTAAAACATTAAACCTTAAGAATAATCGAAGCAAATAAGCAAATTGATCAAGTAGAAAAGCTAGCATTGAAAAAGTAAAATATGATGAAATTAAACATTTTAAATGAGCTTAAATGGTGAAAATGTGGCTAGCTTCAGATTGTTCTGCGTGTTACTGCAGGATGCAGGTGCACAGTGAATAAAAGTGGATTTTACAAGCTGTAAAAGCAGCCACCACCTGCAATGTAATCCAATCATTTGGGCGCAGTAGATAAGACCTCGCATTAAAATGCAACAACAAAGTAATATAACAGTGTAAAAAAACTGTAAGCACCTTTATAAATAGATAAAACCCAGTGTCTATCACACTTTACAGAGAGGGAGGGTCACTGAGTCTTAGCATGCAGCTACACAATGATGAGGGTTATAATTATCATGGGTAATAAATCTGAATAAAAACGTCCAACGGCTGAAAGACCCAGCTGACGCATGCACGTCTACAATAACAATAACACCATCCAAATCTGAAAGGAAAGGGTTTTATGCCTCGTCCACACTAATGCAGATTCTTTGCAAAACAGATATTTTTCTCTGTTTGGCCTTTGCATTCACATGTAAACTGTAAAAACAGGGGTTTTTAAAAACACTTTCCAAAGTTTATATGTTTAGTAACTCTGCTTTGTGTGTTTGTGTATAGACCAGGGGTCCCCAACTGGTGGACTCTGGTCCAAATCTGGACCGCAAGAGGCTTTCATCCGGACCGCAAAGCCTTTTGGCAAAAACAAAACACTGTTTGGATATTTCTGTAAATGTCATTATAGACTTTTTAACAGGCACTGTCGTAATTAATAATAATCCTTGTAATTTTCAAAACATCTGTGTTTTATCCAGTTGATGCAATGCACAAATTTAGAAAAAGAAAAAAGACTGACATAACATAAGTAGCATAAAACTAGAGCTTAGTAGGAAAAAAATAATACATGAAATGGGATAAAAGTTGAATAGGTGCAATTTACAGTATTAACAGTTTGTATTACCATAAATAACAGTATATGAAACATATATATCTCTATTAACAGTATTAACAGTAGGTATTTCCTACAAAAAGAGTATGTATATTTATGAAAACTGTGTATACCTATGAACCAGGTCTACATAAAAAAAAAAAAAAAAAAAAATCCACATGTAAAGAATACACATCCACAACCAGCACTTATTGTAACTTAAGTTTAGAACTGAACTAGTTGTGGCTGCAACAGAAACAACAGTTTGTCTGAGTTTGTACTGGTTTGTGGTCCTTTTTACATCGTTCTGTGGAGAGACATATTTTATAAAACAGAGGGAGAAAATATCTGTTTAGAAAAATATCTGTTTGTGTGGATAGGACATATACAGTCCACGTCCAACATTAGGTTTGTTGGTTTAGTGAAGTTCCAATTTCTGTTTTAAGATCCAATCTGGACGTACGGTATGTGAAGTAGAGCAGTAAAAACTAAAGATTCACGGAGAAAAAAAACAAAAAACAACTGCTTTTTTAAACCAAAGTGGTAAATTTTAGTGTGACCTCCCTTTGCACTTAACATGTCTTTAACCATTTTGTTCAGATAATGTAAGATTTATGTCAACAATTGCCCCGCCCCGCTGAAGGGGTAGGCAGGGGGTTGTGTTGTTTTTGGTCTGGTTTGGTTTGTTTCTTTGTTTGTTTGTTAACACTTTAGCAGCAAAACCATTGGTTGAATTCATACCAGATTGGGTTTATAGATTGCCAGTGACTCAGAATAGATGTCATTACATTTTGGGAAAGGTCTGTCAAAGTTGCATCTTTTTATGATTTGTTAAAATCTTCCCATTTACTTATAATGGATGAAATACGTGCGAGGGGCGGGGTTTGTTGTACCTGGCATCACTTGTTTTCTGTTGTTTTACACCAGGCTTCATTCTACTCAGATGTTTCTAATTGTTTGTGCTGCTTCTTGTCGTGGGGTCAAGGGTCACGCTAAATTGTGACTTTAACCTTTACAACAACAACAACTCATACAACCTTTGCACTTAACAAGTCTTTAACCCTTTTGTTTCAGACAATATGACCGATTAAAGGGCTCGTATTTATCTAAACCCACTTTTATTAGTCTTTGGTTCATTTCTTTGTGTATTTGGACCCTAATAGTTCATAAACTTTGAATTTGAACCCTCCAGCTGCTGCAAAGCTATCTTTAGATTCATTTGGGCAAAAATCCAGTGGATTTCTACAAC